>CAWUFW010004494.1:942500-1435000 GCA_963921515.1 Calotriton arnoldi
CCTGAGGTGACCCTCCGGTAAAAAAGGACAGACAGACACCCTTGGTAGCCAGTCAAACAACAAGCATACACGCTGAGATGACCCTCCCCTTACAAGGGACAGACAGACACCCTTGGCAGCCCATCAGACAACAAGCATACACCCTGAGACGACCCTCCGGTTACAAGGGACAGACAGACAACCTTGTCAGCCAATCAAACAACAAGCATACACCCTGAGATGAGCCTCTGGTTACAAAGGACAGACAGACACCCTTGGTAGACAATCAAACAACAAGCAAACACCCTGAGGTGACCCTCCTGTTACAAAGGACACACAGACACCCTTGGCAACCAATCAGACAACAAGCATACACCCTGAGACGACCCTCCGGTTACAAGGGACAGACAAACACAGTTGGCAGCCAATCAGACAACAAGCATACACCCTGAGGCGACCCTCCGGTTACAAGGGACAGACAGACACCCTTGATAGCCAATCAGACAACAAGCATACACCCTGAGGCGACCCTCCCGTTACAAAGGACAGACAGACACCCTTGGTAGCCACTCAAACAACAAGCATACACCCTGAGGCGACCCTCACCTTACAAGGGACAGACAGACACCCTTGATAGCCAATCAGACAACTTGCATACACCCTGAGGCGACCCTCCGGTTACAAGGGACAGACAGACACCCTTGGCAGCCAATCAAACATCAAGCATACACGCTGAGACGACCCTCCGGTTACAAGGGACAGACAGACATCCTTGGCAGCCAATCAGACAACAAGCATACACCCTGAGGCGACCCTCCGCATACAAGCGACAGACAGACACCCTTGGCAGCCAATCAAACAACAATCATACACCCTGAGGTGACCCTCCGGTTACAAAGGACAGACAGACACCCTTGGTAGCCACTCAAACAACAATCATACACCCTGAGGTGACCCTCCGGTTACAAAGGACAGACAGACACCCTTGGTAGCCAATCAGACAACAAGCATACACCCTGATACGACCCTCCGGTTACAAGGGACAGACAAACACCCTTGGCAGCCAATCAAACATCAAGCATACACCCTGAGATGACCCTCCGCTTACAAGGGACTGACAGACACCCTTGGCAGCCAATCAGACAACAAGCATACACCCTGAGGCGGCCCTCCGGTTACAAAGGACAGACAGACACCCTTGGCAGCTGTAGGAAAGTAGGATCTGCTTCTTATGGTTACCCCCACTTTTTGCTTGATGTTGCACTGTTTTTGACTAGTCTGACTGGGATCCTGCTAATCAGGACCCCAGTCTATCTGCTTTCTCCCTTAAATTGTAATGCATGTACTTTGGTACACTCCAAATTGGATAATAGGGTATCCTTATCAGTCCCTAGTATATAATACCCATGTACCCAGGGCATAGGTACCCCAGAGGCCTCCCATGGGCTGAAGCATGTATTATGCCACCCATGAGAGGCCATGTAAAATGGAACTCCAGGCCTGCTACAGCAACCTGTGTAAGATGGTGCTTGCACCACTTACTTTAGATATAGGTTCACTATATCTATAGGTCACTACACTTAAAATTTATAAGACACCTCTATAGCAGGCCTTAACAATCCTGAAGGCAGGGTGCTGGGTTTTTAGTGAGAGGGTGCCCCTGCATGAGCAGAGCCTCTCTGCAGCCTTCGGAGACCATTCTCCCGGGTTGTCTGTGACTCGGCCGGACATATAGGTAGAGGTGCATTATAACCTCGCGGTAAATGCTATCTCGAAAAAGGCTGCATAGAAACATATTGTGTTTGGTATCAAACACCTTGGAATCATACCTCCACACCGATAACCGGTGTGGGAGATATGATTCCACCCTTCAGAAGCGAGCTTCGTGGGGTCACTGGTCTATCCGGTGCCAGCCTTCTCGACCCGGTCAGCACAAAATGGATGCTGCTGACCAGAGACACACTTCTGCCCTCCTGCTGCTGAGCCAAGCTCGAGTAGGGGAAGGCAGCACAATAGGCATCCTGTCACAGGGAGGTGTGACCACCTCCCAGACAGGATTTAGTGTATCGGGGCTGGGTGGGTGCACTCTGAGAGAGCCTGAAAGTCTGCACCTGGGGCACATTTAGTGTCCCTGTGCATAGTCCAGCTCAAACCAGTTCTGGGAGCCGTTGGCTCCTGCTCTGGCGCAAAACTGGACAAAGGACATGGGTGTAACCACCCCTCCGTCCTGACCCTCCCCTAGGAGGGTCCCCCAAATCTGTCCAACCCTCTCCCGTGGGTACATAAGGGCTTACCTGGGTGTAAGACTTTAGATTTTACGTGGACAAGATTCTACAAGAAGAAACCACTGACTTTCGACCATCTGGACACGCTGGACTTTGCTGGACTTCGACTGGACCCGACTTTGTCTCCCTCTCCGTCCAAAGCTTTGTCTGTGCCCTTGCTCCATACAGGCTCCGTGCAGGATCTGTGGTGCACTAAGGACAACTGAAGAATCTCCCTTGGAGTGAAGGAGTCACTCCCCTGCCCTAGCAGGCACCTTAACGCAACTGAATGGTCTGCTGCTCCTGAGCTCCTGCTGACTCCGAAGACTTCAGCAACACAGGAGGTAGGTTTTCAAAGGTCTTTGAGGTCGATCTGCCCTCTCAGCAAGTTTGAGGCCAGTGTCCCTTGCGGGGACTGCATAACCTGAACCCCTGTGCACAGCGTCCATTTGCAGTTGCATATGCTTGTTGGCAATTTCTGAGCTTGTGCATTGGACTCCCTGTAGTCCTGACCCAGAGCAGTATTTGCGTCAAAGAACTCCGGCCTCCTCGCACCGAGTGCTCCGTGGGCTGGTACTTTGCAATCTTGTTCGAGGTCCCCTCGCGACTCCTGGTCCTTCGGCCTGTGGGTCTCTCTGAGGGTCATCTTGATTTCAGGTTGGGCTTTCCTGGTTGCTCCAGATGTGCCCTGACTCCCCATTGCTTGGTGAGTCCCCCGGACCTTGCTGGTCCACACTGTAACCAGCTTGACCTTCCTTCATGGGTTGCTTTTGCCAAGGCTTGTTGGTGCTCCAGCCAGACACCGACCCCTCAGCACTCGACATCCTTTGTGGGACAGCTCACCTCTGGCTCCTGGTCGTCCTCGACATCTCCTGGTCCTCGTGGCTGCAGAGTCAAGCATCCTTTCTTCGCACTTGAAGCACCCGACATTGGTGGACATTCGTCTACCGAGCCCCTGGTCACTCTGAAGTGACCCAGACTCTGTCCCCTCTGCTTTCAGGTTCCTTCCTTCCCGAATCCAAGCTTAGATTCCACTGGACCCTTTTCACCTTCACGGCAGCAGTACTTCTTAACAGCCCTCCATTGAGAACGACTGCAGTTTCCGACGCCACTTCAGACCTATGCACTCGGCTCCTCTGGGATTGGTAACTCGGGTACTGCGGTATCCACGGGTGGGATGGCTCTTCAAACTCTTAAGTTCCAAAGGGTTCGCTCGAAGTCCTCCTAGAAGGGTCCTTAAACTTTAAAAGTGTAACCACGACTTTCCCATAGAATTGTAAGGAGCCCGCGGTCGTGTTCACACACTGCACCCGTCCTCCGTGGGGTCCCTGTCTACTCACCTTGGGTGGTTCCTTGGGGTCCCAGCGATTCTACGTGCTCCAGACCTTGTCTTGATCTCAGTCGTGACTGTTATACCACTATTTTAGTATATGGTTTGGTCTCCCCCGGAGCCCACTGTGTATTGTGCTACTTACAACTGTCCTATTGAATTCGGATTGTGTGCTTTGTGTTCTATCCTCGTGTAGAGGATAGTAGAGAGTGTTATATTAATAAATACATATTTTTATATACCTACTGTGTGGTTCTTCTTTCATTTAGTCAATATAGGAGGTGATATTCTGGTAAAACAAGCTGCTTTACATTCCTTCAAGATTAAGCCTGAAGGCTGCTCTCCACAGCTACCACTAGGATAGGATGATCAGGATGATGCCCTCTTTGTCCCCCCAGGAAGGATTATGAGTGTGCCCAGGAAGTCTAGATCTCCTTCTCAGGAGTCTAACCACTCTGGCACCTCAATAGGGAGCTCTGTCTCATCTCACAGGAGGGAATCCTCTCATGAGAGGAGAACCAGACTGGTACAGTATGAGGAAACTCAGCTGGAGATCAGAAAAAAGCAATTGGCTTTAGATAGGGAATCCCTAGATCTCCTTAGAGAGAGAAGAAAGTTGGGACTAGAGTCCCATGGTGGCAGCCATGTCCCTAGAGACAGGGAAAGGTCCTATGACCATAGGAACCTGAGCAAGATTGTCCCTCCCTACCAGAGTGGGGATGATATCCACAAATGGATAACTGCTTTAGAGAGGGCCTGTAAAGTACAGAAGGTCCCTCAGGAGCAGTGGGCAGCAATCTTGTGGCTCTCCTTTGCTGACAAAGGTAGAGATAAGCTCCTCACTGTTAGAGAGGAGGATGCTGATAATTACAAGGTCTTGAAGAGTGCTCTTATTGATGGGTTTGGCCTAACCACTGAACAGTACAGGTTGAAGTTCAGAGACACCCAAAAAGCACAGACTCAAGACTGGGTAGACTATGTGGATTGTTCTGCCAAGGCTCTGGAAGGCTGGTTGATGGGCAGTAAGGTGTGTGTCTTCTCAGGATTGTATAATCTGATAATGAGGGAGCAGATTCTTAATAACTGTCAAAATCAGCTGTTGCATCAATACCTGGTAGACTCTGATCTGACCTCTCCCCAAGAATTGGGAAAGAAGGCAGACAAATGGGTCAGAACCAGGGTGAAGCAGAAGGTACAGAACCAAGGTGGGGAAACCAAGAAGCAAGATGCTAAGAACTCTGACAAGGGTGGGGAGAAGGGTAAAGATCAAAAGTCTTCATCAGGCCCCCAAAAATCTTCTTCTGGTGGGGATTCCCAGTCTACCAAGGGTAAAGGCCAAAGAAAACCATGGTGCAAGGTCTGTAAGCAAAAGACCCACTGGACCAGTGATTGCACCAAGTCCAAAGACTCCAGTCCAGCACCCACCAATGCCCCTAAGGCACCTGTTCCCCCTAGTACAGTTGGTGGAAGTGCTCCAGCCAAGGGTTTAGTAGGGTTCACCCTGGGAACTGAGTTGGGCTCTGACTTAGTCAGGGAACTGACTCAGGCTGTGTTAGTCTGTGATGGAGGCATGGATGTGACCTCCACTGTGAGTCCCAGTAATCTGGGCAAGTACAGACAACAGCCTTTAATCAATGGACGTGAGGCTTTGGCATTTAGGGACACAGGGGCAAGTTCACAATGGTGACACAAGACCTTGTGCTACCTGGGCAAGTTATGCTTGGTGAGATGTACCAAGTGACCAATGCTAGCAATGTCAGAACAGACCATACTCTGGCAGTTGTTAACTTCTCCTGGGGAGGGGTAACTGGCCTTAAGAAGGTTGTGGTAAGTGCAAACCTACCAGTCGAATGCTTGCTTGGCAATGACTTAGAGACTTCTGCTTGGGCAGAAGTGGAGCTCAGGACCCATGCAGAAATGCTGGGGATCCCTGCAGATGTGTTTGCTGTGACCAGGTCACAAGCCAAAATGTCTAGCACTGAACAGGCCTTGGATTCTGGAAGAATGGACCAAGTGCCTTCCAAGAGGAGGAGTAGTAGGGTTAAGGCAGTGCCTTCCCCTTGGCTCAGGAGGAAGATCAGTTCCTTGAGGGGGATGATCTCAGCCCTGAAGAAGGAACTGTCCCAGAGGAACTTGAACCTGACCAGGTTGAGTTCTTGGGGACAGGGGGACCTTCTAGGGCAGATCTGAGCCAGGAGCAGCAGAGCTGCCCCTCCCTTGAACCCCTCAGACAGCAAGCTGCTGCTGAGGCTGCTGGGAAAGCTAGTGGTCCCCATACAGTGTATTGGGATGATGGACTCCTGTACTCAGAGAGTAGAGACCCCAAGCCTGGTGCTACCAGGAGGTTGGTAATACCTTTGAAGTTCAGGGGCTTCCTATTGACCCTAGCCCATGATATTCCCTTAGCAGGTCACCTGGGCCAGAACAAGACTTGGGACAGAATTGTCCCTCACTTTCACTGGCCCCACATGTCTGAAGACAGTAAGGAGTTTTGTCGCTCCTGTGTAACCTGCCAAGCCAGTGGCAAAGCAGGTGGCACTACAAAGGCCCCCTGATACCACTACCTGTGGTGGGGGTGCCCTTTGAGAGGGTAGGGATTGACATTGTTGGTCCCATGGATCCCCAAACAGCCTCTGGGCACAGGTTTATCCTGGTGGTAGTGGATCATGCCACCAGGTACCCAGAAGCTATTCCCCTCAGGACCACTACAGCACCTGTGGTGGCAAGGGCCCTCCTGGGAATCTTCTCAAGTGTGGGCTTTCCTAAGGAGGTAGTATCAGACAGGGGTGCTAACTTCATGTCTGGGTACTTAAAAGCAATGTGGAAGGAGTGTGGAGTGACTTATAAGTTCACCACACCCTATCACCCACAATGCAATGGTTTAGTTGAGAGATTCAACAAAACCTTGAAGGGCATGATTAAAGGGCTCCCAGAAAAGCTTAGGCGTAGATGGGACATACTCTTGCCCTGCCTTTTATTCGCATATAGGGAGGTGCCTCAGAAGGGGTTGGTTACAGCCCTTTTGAACTTCTGTTTGGCCACCCTGTGAGGGGTCCACTGTGCTTGGTGAAGGAAGGATGGGAGTTACCTCTCAAGCCCCCAAAGCAAGATATAGTGGACTATGTACTTGGTCTCCGCTCCAGGATGGCTGAGTACATGAAAAAGGCAACCAAAAACCTTGAGGCTAGCCAGGAACTTCAAAAGGCCTGGCATGACCAAAGGCTGTTCTGACTGTTTACCAGCCAGGACAGAAGGTGTGGGTGTTGGAGCCAGTGGCCCCAGCAGCTCTCCAAGATAAATGGAGTGGACCCCACACTATTGTTGAGCAGAAGGGTGAGGTCACTTATTTAGTGGACCTAGGAACACCCAGGAGTCCCCACAGGGTTCTCCATGTCAACAGGTTAAAACCATATGTGGACAGGGCAGACATGGGCTTGCTCATGGCTACTGATGAAGGGCAGGAGGAAGAGAGTGACCCACTCCCTGACCTGCTCTCACAGAACCCTGACGATGGGTCAGTTGATGGTGTAGCCTTGGCAGGCAGCCTCACTACCCAGCAACAAACTGATTGCAGGCAAGTCCTCAATCAGTTTCGACATATGTTTTCACTGACACCCAGTCAGACCACCTGGTGCACTCATGAAGTGGACACTGGGGACAGTCTGCCTATTAAAAACAAGATTTATAGGCAACCTAACCATGTCAGGGACTGTATCAGGACTGAAGTCCAGAAAATGTTGGAATTGGGAGTAATTGAACCCTCAGATAGCCCTTGGGCTAGTCCAGTAGTCCTAGTACCGAAACCTCACACCAGTGGTGGAAAAAGAGAGATGAGGTTTTGTGTAGACTACAGGGGTCTCAATGCAGTCACTAGGACTGATGCCCATCCAATTCCCAGGGCAGATGAGCTCATAGATACTTTGGCCTCTGCCAAATATCTCAGCACATTTGACCTAACAGCTGGCTACTGGCAGATCAGACTAGCTGATACTGCAAAGCCCAAAACAGCATTCTCAACCCCTAGTGGGCATTATCAATTTGTGGTAATGCCCTTTGGTCTGAAGAATGCACCTGCCACTTTCCAGAGGTTGGTGAATACAGTTCTCACAGGACTGGAAGCCTATAGTGCAGCTTATCTAGATGATATTTCTGTCTTTAGCTCCACCTGGGAGGATCACCTGGTCCACCTCAGGAATGTTTTACAGGCCCTGCAAAAGGCAGGCCTGACTATCAAGGCCACTAAGTGCCAGATAGGGCAGAGTCAGGTTGTGTACCTGGGCCACCTTGTGGGTGGAGGCCAGGTTCAACCTTTGCAGAGCAAGATCCAGACCATCATGGACTGGACTGCTCCCAATACCCAGACTCAGGTGAGAGCCTTCTTAGGCCTGACTGGGTACTATAGGAGATTTGTCAAGGGGTATGGATCAATAGTGACACCCTTGAATGACTTAACTTCTAAGAAAATGCCCAAAAGGTTCAGTGGACAGTTAGCTGTCAAAAGGCATTTGATGACCTCAAGCAGGCCATGTGCACTGCTCCAATTCTGCAGAGTCCTGATTACTCCAAGAAGTTCATTGTTCAAACTGATGCATCTGAATTGGGGGTAGGGGCTGTACTGTCACAATTGAATGAAGAAGGTCAGGATCAGCCAGTAGCTTTTATTAGCAGAAGGCTTACCCCTAGAGAGAAACGTTGGTCAGCCATAGAGAGGGAGGCCTTTGCTGTGGTCTGGGCTCTGAAGAAGTTGAGGCCATACTTGTTTGGTACACACTTCCTGGTTCAGACAGACCATAAGCCCCTCTTATGGCTAAAACAAATGAAGGGTGAAAACCCCAAACTGCTTAGGTGGTCCATTTCCTACAGGGGATGGACTTTACAGTGGAACATAGGCCTGGGAGTAACCATGCGAATGCAGATGGACTCTCTAGGTATTTCCACTTAGAACATGAAGACTTAACTGGGCAAGGTTAGTTTAATGTCCCTACGTTTGGGGGGTTGTGTAGGAGAGTAGGATCTGCTTCACATGGGTACCCCCACTTTTTGCTGATGCTTCACTGTTTTTCGACATTAGTCTGGCTGGGGCCCTGCTAATCAGAACCCCAGCCTAGCTGCTTCCTCTCTAAAATGGTTTCCATGTGCCTTAGGCACATCACTGATTGGGATCTGGAGTGCCCTTATAAGTCCCTAGTATATGGTATACTATGTACCAAGGGCATAGGTACCTCAGAGGCCTGCCAGGGGCTGCAGCATGTATTATGCCACCCCTGGAAGGCCATCCAAACTGACACCACAGGTCTGCTACTGCAGCCTGGGTAAGGTGGTGCATGCACTCTTTACTGTGATATAGGTTACCTATATCACGAAATACATACACACATATAAACCTATAAGTCACTCCTAAGGCAGGCCTTATCAATCCTAAAGGCAGAGTGCATGGTTCCTATGTGAGAGGGTGCCCCTGCATGAGCAGGGCCCCTCTGCAGCGTTCGGAGACCATCTCTGATGCTGTTTGTAGTGCAGCCTGACCATATACTCTTAAGCGCGTTATATCCTCGCGGTAAAATGCTAACTTTGGAATGGCTGCACCTAAACATGTCGTGTTTGGTGTCAAACATCTTGGAATACTACTCCCCCCGCCAATCCTGGCGGCGGGGGTAGCATTCCACCCTTCTAGAGGGAAAGACATGTTAACTCTGACGAGTCCGGTAACTTCTTTCCAGAGCCCTGGCATCACAAAATGGATGCTGCTGCCACAGACACGAGTCTGGCCTCCTGCTGCTGGACGAAACTCCAGCAGGGGAGGCCTGGACAATAGGTTTCTTGTCCCAGGGAGGTGTGACCACCTCCCCAGACAGGATAATGTGTATTGGGGCTGGGCGGGAGCACTTTCGGGTGCTTTGAAGTCCTGCACTGGGGGCACATTTGGTGTCCCTGTGCATACCCCAGTTCAAACCGGATCAGGGGCTTGCAGCCCCTGCTTTGGCGCGAACTGGACAAAGGGAAAGGGGTGTAGCCACCCCTCTGCCCTGACCCACCCATAGGTGGGGCCACAGAGTAGTCCAACCCCTATTTTTAGAATAAAGGTAGGAACCCAGTCCTTAGGACTTTAGATTATACCTGGACGAAACTCTGAAACTGAATCCTGGACCTTCGACGCTCTACGACAAGATTAGAGGACTGAAGAATCTCCCTTGGGGTCAAGGAGTGACTCCCCTGCTTGGCAGGCACCAAAGAAGCATCTGTCCGGTTCGCATTTCTGAAGCTCCCGTCGGACGCCGAAGTCATCGCATCACCAGAGGTGGATTTTCAGACTTCCCGAGGCTACCCTGAGTCCCCAGCAAAGCTGAGGCCCGTGGCTATCGTGGGTGACTTGAGACCGTGACCCCTGGACACCGAGCACATTTGCAAGTGCATCATCTTCTGGGTCTCCCAAGAAGTCGTGCTTCGGGCTCCGAGTAGCCTTAGCCTCCAGCACCACCTGCACCGAAGATCACTGGCCCCCACTCCACGAGTGTCCTGTAAGCCAGCTCCACGTGCGGCGTCACGAGGCTCCTTCGCGGTCGCTAGCCCGTTGGCTAGTAGCCCTTAACGAAGGCCAATCCTTTTATTACTTGGCATCCTGGTTGCTCCAGGCCTGCCGTCACTTACCCTCGCTGGGTGAGTTCCACAGACCTTGCTGGTCTGCACCATTGACGATCTACATCTTACTTGAGACTTGCCGTTGCCAAGGCTTGTTGGGTCCAATCTGGTCGTCGACACCTCAGCACTCGACAGACATTGAGTACCAGCCAGAATCCCGCTCCTGGTCACTGACAACGCCTCCCGGACCTCGTGGCTGAAGAGTCAAGACAACCGTCAACGCACCTGAAGCACTCGACATCGGTGGGCATCTGTCCATCGCCTTCCTGGTCACTGGCTAGTGACCCAGACTCTGTCCCCTCTGCTTTCAGGTTCACCAGAACTCCGATCCACTCTTGGATCCACCCGGACACTTTTCTCTTGGCCGCCAGCAGCACTTTGCAGCAGATCGCCATTCGAATCGACGACGAAACCCGACCCCGAAAGGCACCTATGCACCCGGCTTCCCTGGGTGAGGTAACACGAGTACTCCGGTGCTTCCGTGGGTAGAGACTCTTCAAAGTCCTAGATCTCAAAGGGTTTGTCCTAGTCCTCTTTTAAGTGTCCCTTTCCTCTATTTTCCCGATCCCGACTTTCTCCATAGAAGTTAACGGCGTATCGCGGTTGTGTATTTACACTGCACGCGTCTCCCGTGGGTCCCCTGTGTCACTACCTTGGGTGGTTCCTTGTGGTCCAAGCACTTCTAGAGGCTCTAGGCCTAGTGTCTAGTTCAGTCGTGGTTCGCATACCACTTTATTGGTATATGGTTTGGTACGCCCCTAGGGCCCAAACGTGTATTTGTGCTATTACTGTGATTTAAGATCTTATAACTCATGTACTTCGAACTCTAGCCTCATAAAGAGACTAGAGGGGTGTGTTTAGCAATAAATACATATATTTTGAATATATACCTGGTGTGGTGCTCTTTCATTTGGTCACTCAAGAGATTATAGACTGGTAAAACAAGCTGCTTTACATTCCTTCAAGACTTAGCCTGAAGGCTGCTCTCCATAGCTACCACTAGGATAGCTTTCAATAAGGTTGTCTTTAACCTATCTCCAATAAGGGGTTGTTTGGACTGGTGCAAGGTGCCCACTATAATTAGTGGACAGCATATGCCAGGCCAACTTCTCACAGGTAGTCTCAGGGTGTATGCTTGTTGTCTGATTGGCTGCCAAGGGTGTCTGTCTTTCCCTTGTAAGGGAAGGGTCGCCTCAGGGTGTGTGCTTGTTGTCTGATTGGCTGCCAAGGGTGTCTGTATGTCCCTTGTAAGCGGATGGTCGTCTCAGGGTGTATGCTTGTTGTCTGATTGGCTACCAAGGGTGTCTGTCTCTCCTTTATAACCGGAGGCTCGTCTCAGGGTGTATGCATGTTGTCTGATTGGCTACCAAGGGTGTCTGTCTGTCCCTTGTTACCGGAGGATCGCCTCAGGGTGTATGCAAGTTGTCTGATTGGCTACCAATGGTGTCTGTCTGTCCCTTTTAAGGGGAGTGTCGTCTTAGGGTGTATCCTTGTTGTCTGATTGGTTGCCAAGGGTGTCTGTCTGTCCCTTGTTACCGGAGGGTCGCCTCAGGGTGTATGCATATTGTCTGATTGGCTACCAAGGGTGTGTGTCTGTCCATTGTAGGTGGAGGGTCGCCTTAGGGTTTATGCTTGTTGTCTGATTGGCTACCAAGGGTGTCTGTCTGTCCATTGTTACTGGAGGGTCGCCGCGGGTGTATGCATGTTGTCTGATTGGCTACCAAGGGTGTCTGTCTGTCCCTTGTAAGGGGAGGGTCGCCTCAGGGTGTATGCTTGTTGTCTGATTGGCTGTCAAGGGCGTCTGTTTGTCCTTTGTAACCGGAGGCTCGTCTCAGGGTGTATGCTTGTTGTCTGATTGGCTGCCAAGGGTGTCTGTCTGTCCTTTGTAACCGGAGGGTCGCCTTAGGGTGTATGCTTGTTGTCTGACTGGCTGCCAAGGGTGTCTGTGTGTCCTTTGTAACCGGAGGCTCATCTCAGGGTATTTGCTTGTTGTTTGATTGGCTGACAAGGGTGTCTGTCTGTCCCTTGTAACCGGAGGGTCGTCTCAGGGTGTATGCTTGTTGTCTGTTGGGCTGCCAAGGGTGTCTGTCTGTCCCTTGTAAGGGGAGGGTCGTCTCAGGGTGTATGCTTGCTGTTTGATTGTCTACCAAGGGTGGCTGTCTGTCCCTTGTAACCGGAGGGTCGCCTCAGGGTGTATGCTTGTTGTCTGATTGGCTGCCAAGGATGTCTGTCTGTCCCTTGTAAGGGGAGGGTCATCTCAGGGTGTATGCTTGTTGTTTGATTGTCTACCAAGGGTGTCTGTCTGTCCCTTGTAACCGGAGGGTCGCCTCAGGGTGTATGCTTGATGTTTAACTGGCTACCAAGGGTGTCTGTCTGTCTGTCTTTTTTAACCAGAGGGTCGTCTCAGGGTGTATGCTTGCTGTCTGACTGGCTGCCTAGGGTGTCTGTCAGTCCTTTGTAACCGGAGGGTCGTCTCAGGGTGTATGCTTGTTGTTTGACTGGCTACCAAAGGTGTCTTTCTGTCTTTTTTACTGGAGGGTCGCCTCAGGGTGTATGCTTGTTGTCTGATTGGCTGCCAAGGATGTCTGTCTGTCCTTTGTAACCGGAGGGTCGCCTCAGGGTGTATGCTTGTTGTCTGATTGGCTGCCAAGGATGTCTGTCTGTCCCTTGTAACCGGAGGGTCGTCTCAGGGTGTATGCTTGATGTTTGGTTGGCTGCCAAGGTTGTCTGTCTGTCCCTTGTAACCGGAGGGTCTTTTCAGCGTGTATGCTTGTTGTCTGATTGGCTACCAAGGATGTCTGTCTGTCCATTGTTACTGGAGGGTCGCCTCGGGGTGTATGCATGTTGTCTGATTTGCAACCAAGGGTGTCTGTCTGTCCCTTGTAAGGGGAGGTTCGCAGCAGTGTGTATGCTTGTTGTCTGATTGGTTGCCAAAGGTGTCTGTCTGTCCTGTGTAACCGGAGGGTCATCTCAGGGTGTATGCTTGTTGTCTGATTGGCTGCCAAGGGTGTCTGTCTGTCCTTTGTAACCGGAGGCTCATCTCAGGGTGTATGCTTGTTGTCTGATTGGCTGCCAAGGGTGTCTGTCTGTCCTTTGTAACCGGAGGGTCGCCTTAGGGTGTATGCTTGTTGTCTGACTGGCTGCCAAGGGTGTCTGTCTGTCTTTTAATTGGAGACTCGTCTCAGGGTGTATGCTTCTTGTTTGATTGGTTGCCAAGGGTGCCTTTCTGTCCTTTGTAACCGGAGGCTCGTCTCAGGGTGTATGCTTGTTGTCTGATTGGCTACCAAGGGTGTCTGTCTGTCCCTTGTAAGGGGAGGGTCGCCTCAGGGTGTATGCTTGTTGTCTGATTGGTTGCCAAGGGTGTCTGTCTGTCCTTTGTAACCGGAGGGTCGTCTCAGTGTGTATTCTTGTTGTTTGAGTGGCTACCAAGGGTGTGTGTCTGTCCATTGTAACCGGAGGGTCATCTCAGGGTGTATGCATGTTGTCTGATTGGCTACCAAGCGTGTCTGTCTGTCCCTTGTAACCGGAGGGTAGTCTCAGGGTGTATGCTTGTTCTCTGATTGGCTACCAACGGTGTCTCTCTGTCCTTTGTAAACGGAGGGTCGTCTCAGGGTGTATGCTTGTTCTCTGATTGGCTGCCAAGGGTGTCTGTCTGTCCCTTGTAAGGGGAGGGTCGCCTCAGGGTGTATGCTTGTTGTCTGATTGGCTGCCAAGGGTGTCTTTCTGTCCCTTGTAACCGGAGGGTCGTCTCAGGGTGTATGCTTGTTGTCTGATTGGCTACCAAGGGTGTCTGTGTGTCCATTGTAACCGGAGGGTCGCCTCAGGGTGTATGCTTGTTGTCTGATTGGCTACCAAGGGTGTCTGTCTGTCCTTTGTTACCGGAGGGTCGCCTCAGGGTGTATGCATGTTGTCTGATTGGCTACCAATGGTGTCTGTCTGTCCCTTGTAAGGAGAGGGTCGCCTTAGGGTGTATGCTTGTTGTCTGATTGGTTGCCAAGGGTGTCTGTGTGTCCTTTGTCCCCGGAGGGTCGCCTCAGGGTGTATGCTTGTTGTCTGATTGTCTACCAAGGGTGTCTGTCTGTCCCTTGTAAGGGGAGGGTCGCCTCAGGGTGTATGCTTGTTGTCTGATTGGTTGCCAAGGGTGTCTGTCTGTCCTTTGTAACCGGAGGGTCGTCTCAGTGTGTATTCTTGTTGTTTGAGTGGCTACCAAGGGTGTGTGTCTGTCCATTGTAACCGGAGGGTCATCTCAGGGTGTATGCATGTTGTCTGATTGGCTACCAAGCGTGTCTGTCTGTCCCTTGTAACCGGAGGGTAGTCTCAGGGTGTATGCTTTTTGTCTGATTGGCTACCAAGGGTGTGTGTCTGTCCCTTGTAACCGGAGGGTCGCCTCAGGGTGTATGCTTGTTGTTTGATTGTCTACCAAGGGTGTCTGTCTGTCCTTTGTAACCGGAGGGTCGTCTCAGGGTGTATGCTTGTTCTCTGATTGGCTACCAAGGGTGTCTGTCTGTCCCTTGTAAGGGGAGGGTCGCCTCAGGGTGTATGCTTGTTGTCTGATTGGTTGCCAAGGGTGTCTGTCTGTCCTTTGTAACCGGAGGGTCGTCTCAGTGTGTATTCTTGTTGTTTGAGTGGCTACCAAGGGTGTGTGTCTGTCCATTGTAACCGGAGGGTCATCTCAGGGTGTATGCATGTTGTCTGATTGGCTACCAAGCGTCTCTGTCTGTCCCTTGTAACCGGAGGGTAGTCTCAGGGTGTATGCTTTTTGTCTGATTGGCTACCAAGGGTGTGTGTCTGTCCCTTGTAACCGGAGGGTCGCCTCAGGGTGTATGCTTGTTGTTTGATTGTCTACCAAGGGTGTCTGTCTGTCCTTTGTAACCGGAGGGTCGTCTCAGGGTGTATGCTTGTTCTCTGATTGGCTACCAACGGTGTCTCTCTGTCCTTTGTAAACGGAGGGTCGTCTCAGGGTGTATGCTTGTTCTCTGATTGGCTGCCAAGGGTGTCTGTCTGTCCCTTGTAAGGGGAGGGTCGCCTCAGGGTGTATGCTTGTTGTCTGATTGGCTACCAAGGGTGTCTGTGTGTCCATTGTAACCGGAGGGTCGCCTCAGGGTGTATGCTTGTTGTCTGATTGGCTACCAAGGGTGTCTGTCTGTCCTTTGTTACCGGAGGGTCGCCTCAGGGTGTATGCATGTTGTCTGATTGGCTACCAAGGGTGTCTGTCTGTCCTTTGTTACCGGAGGGTCGCCTCAGGGTGTATGCTTGTTGTCTGATTGGCTGCCAAGGATGTCTGTCTGTCCCTTGTAAGGAGAGGGTCGCCTTAGGGTGTATGCTTGTTGTCTGATTGGTTGCCAAGGGTGTCTGTGTGTCCTTTGTCCCCGGAGGGTCGCCTCAGGGTGTATGCTTGTTGTCTGATTGTCTACCAAGGGTGTCTGTCTGTCCCTTGTAAAGGGAGAGTCGCCTCAGGGTGTATGCTTGTTGTCTGATTGGTTGCCAAGGGTGTCTGTCTGTCCCTTGAAAGCGGAGGGTCATCTCAGGGTGTATGCTTGTTGTCTGATTGTCTACCAAGGGTGTCTGTCTGTCCCTTGTAACCGGAGGGTCGCCTCAGGGTGTATGCTTGTTGTCTGATTGGCTGCCAAGGATGTCTGTCTGTCCCTTGTAACCGGAGGGTCGCCTCAGGGTGTATGCTCGTTGTTTGATTGGCTGCCAAGGGTGTCTGTCTGTCCCTTGAAAGCGGAGGGTCATCTCAGGGTGTATGCTTGTTGTCTGATTGTCTACCAAGGGTGTCCGTCTGTCCCTTGTAAAGGGAGAGTCGCCTAAGTGTGTATGCTTGTTGTCTGATTGGCTGCCAAGGGTGTCTGTCTGTCCCTTGTAAGGGGAGGGTTGTCTCAGGGTGTATGCTTGTTGTTTGATTGTCTACCAAGGGTGTCTGTCTGTCCCTTGTAACCGGAGGGTCGCCTCAGGGTGTATGCTTGTTGTCTGATTGGCTGCCAAGGGTGTCTGTCTGTCCCTTGTAAGGGGAGGGTTGTCTCAGGGTGTATGCTTGTTGTTTGATTGTCTACCAAGGGTGTCTGTCTGTCCCTTGTAACCGGAGGGTCGCCTCAGGGTGTATGCTTGTTGTCTGATTGGCTGCCAAGGATGTCTGTCTGTCCCTTGTAACCGGAGGGTCGCCTCAGGGTGTATGCTTGTTGTTTGATTGGCTGCCAAGGGTGTCTGTCTGTCCCTTGAAAGCGGAGGGTCATCTCAGGGTGTATGCTTGTTGTCTGATTGGCTGCCAAGGGTGTCTGTCTGTCCCTTGTAACCGGAGGGTCGCCTCAGGGTGTATGCTTGTTGTTTGATCGACTGCCAAGGGTGTCTGTCTGTCCCTTGTAACCGGAGGGTCGTCAAGGGTGTCTGTCTGTCCCTTGTAACCGGAGGGTCGCCTCAGGGTGTATGCTTGTTGTCTGATTGGCTACCAAGGGTGTGTGTCTGTCCTTTGTTACGGGAGGGTCGCCTCAGGGTTTATGCTTGTTGCTTGATTGTCTACAAAGGGTGTCTGTCTGTCCTTTGTAACCGGAGGGTCGCCTCACGGTGTATGATTGTTGTTTGATTGGCTGCCAAGGGTGTCTGTCTGTCCCTTGTAACCGGAGGGTCGCCTCAGGGTATATGCTTGTTGTTTGAGTGGCTGCCAAGGGTGTCTGTCTGTCCCTTGTAAGTGGAGGGTCGCCTCAGGGTGTATGCTTGTTGTTTGATTGGCTGCCAAGGATGTCTGTCTGTCCTTTGTAAGGGGAGGGTCGCCTTAGGGTATATGCTTGTTGTCTGATTGGCTGCCAAGGGTGTCTGTGTGTCCTTTGTAACCGGAGGGTCGCCTCAGGGTGTATGCTTGTTGTCTGATTGGCTGCCAAGGGTGTCTGTCTGTCCCTTGTAAGGGGAGGGTCGTCTCAGGGTGTATGCTTGTTGATTGATTGTCTACTAAGGGTGTCTGTCTGTCCCTTGTAACCGGAGGGTCGCCTCAGGGTGTATGCTTGTTGTCTGATTGGCTGCCAAGGATGTCTGTCTGTCCATTGTTACTGGAGGGTCGCCTCGGGGTGTATGCATGTTGTCTGATTTGCTAACAAGGGTGTCTGTCTGTCCTTTGTAAGGGGAGGGTCGCCTTAGGGTGTATGCTTGTTGTCTGATTGGTTGCCAAAGGTGTCTGTCTGTCCTGTGTAACCGGAGGGTCATCTCAGGGTGTATGCTTGTTGTCTGATTGGCTGCCAAGGGTGTCTGTCTGTCCTTTGTAACCGGAGGCTCGTCTCAGGGTGTATGCTTGTTGTCTGATTGGCTGCCAAGGGTGTCTGTCTGTCCTTTGTAACCGGAGGGTCGCCTTAGGGTGTATGCTTGTTGTCTGACTGGCTGCCAAGGGTGTCTGTCTGTCCCTTGTAAGGGGAGGGTCGCCTCAGGGTATATGCTTGTTGTCTGATTGGTTGCCAAGGGTGTCTGTCTGTCCTTTGTAACCGGAGGGTCGTCTCAGGGTGTATGCTATTTGTATGATTGGATACCAAGTGTGTCTGTCTGTCCTTTGTAACCGGAGGGTCGTCTCAGGGTGTATGCATGTTGTCTGATTGGCTACCAAGCGTGTCTGTCTGTCCCTTGTAACCGGAGGGTAGTCTCAGGGTGTATGCTTTTTGTCTGATTGGCTACCAAGGGTGTGTGTCTGTCCTTTGTAACCGGAGGGTCGTCTCAGGGTGTATGCTTGTCTGATTGGCTGCCAAAGGTGTCTTTCTGTCCCTTGTAACCGGAGGGTCGTCTCAGGGTGTATGCTTGTTGTCTGATTGGCTACCAAGGGTGTCTGTGTGTCCATTGTAACCAGGGTCGCCTCAGGGTGTATGCTTGTTGTCTGATTGGCTACCAAGGGTGTCTGTCTGTCCTTTGTTACCGGAGGGTCGCCTCAGGGTGTATGCATGTTGTCTGATTGGCTACCAATGGTGTCTGTCTGTCCCTTGTAAGGAGAGGGTCGCCTTAGGGTGTATGCTTGTTGTCTAATTGGTTGCCAAGGGTGTCTGTGTGTCCTTTGTCCCCGGAGGGTCGCCTCAGGGTGTATGCTTATTGTTTGAGTGGCTACCAACGGTGTCTCTCTGTCCTTTGTAACCGGAGGGTCATCTCAGGGTGTATGCTTCTTCTCTGATTGGCTGCCAAGGGTGTCTGTATGTCCCTTGTAAGGGGAGGGTCGTCTCAGGGTGTATGCTTGTTGTTTGATTGTCTACCAAGGGTGTCTGTCTGTCCCTTGTAAAGGGAGGGTCGCCTAAGTGTGTATGCTTGTTGTCTGATTGGCTGCCAAGGGTGTCTGTCTGTCCCTTGTAAGGGGAGGGTTGTCTCAGGGTGTATGCTTGTTGTTTGATTGTCTACCAAGGGTGTCTGTCTGTCCCTTGTAACCGGAGGGTCGCCTCAGGGTGTATGCTTGTTGTTTGATCGCCTGCCAAGGGTGTCTGTCTGTCCCTTGTAACCGGAGGGTCGTCAAGGGTGTCTGTCTGTCCCTTGTAACCGGAGGGTTGCCTCAGGGTGTATGCTTGTTGTCTGATTGGCTACCAAGGGTGTGTGTCTGTCCTTTGTTACGGGAGGGTCGCCTCAGGGTTTATGCCTGTTGCTTGATTGTCTACCAAGTGTGTCTGTCTGTCCTTTGTAACCGGAGGGTCGCCTCAGGGTGTATGATTGTTGTTTGATTGGCTGCCAAGGGTGTCTGTCTGTCCCTTGTAACCGGAGGGTCGCCTCAGGGTATATGCTTGTTGTTTGAGTGGCTGCCAAGGGTGTCTGTCTGTCCCTTGTAAGTGGAGGGTCGCCTCAGGGTGTATGCTTGTTGTCTGATTGGCTGCCAAGGATGTCTGTCTGTCCTTTGTAAGGGGAGGGTCGCCTTAGGGTGTATGCTTGTTGTCTGATTGGTTGCCAAGGGTGTCTGTCTGTCCCATGTAAGGGGAGGGTCGTCTCAGGGTGTATGCTTGTTGTTTGATTGTCTACCAAGGGTGTCTGTCTGTCCCTTGTAACCGGAGGGTCGCCTCAGGGTGTATGCTTGTTGTCTGATTGGCTGCCAAGGATGTCTGTCTGTCCCTTGTAACCGGAGGGTCGCCTCAGGGTGTATGCTTGTTGTTTGACTGGCTACCAAGGGTGTCTGTCTGTCCATTGTAACCGGAGGGTCGCCTCAGGGTGTATGCTTGCTGTCTGATTGGCTACCAAGAGTGTCTGTCTGTCCTTTGTAACCGGAGGGTCGCCTCAGGGTGTTTGCTTGTCTGATTGGCTGCCAAGGGTGTCTGTCTGTCCCTTGTAACAGGAGGGTCGCCTCAGGGTGTATGCTTGTTGTCTGATTGGCTGCCAAGCGTGCCTGTCTGTCCCTTGTAACCGGAGGGTCGTCTCAGGGTATATGCTTGTTGTCTGGTTGGCTACCAAGGGTGTCTGCGTGTCCATTGTAACCGGAGGGTCGCCTCAGGGTGTATGCTTGCTGTCTGATTGGCTACCAAGGGTGTCTGTCTGTCCTTTTTTACCGGAGGGTCGCCTCAGGGTGTATGCATGTTGTCTGATTGGCTACCAATGATGTCTGTCTGTCCCTTGTAAGGGGAGGGTCTCCTTAGGGTGTCTGCTTGTTGTCTGATTGGTTGCCAAGGGTGTCTGTGTGTCCTTTGTAACCGGAGGGTCGCCTCAGGGTGTTTGCTTGTTGTTTGAGTGGCTACCATGGGTGTCTCTCTGTCCTTTGTAACCGGAGGGTCGTCTCAGGGTGTATGCTTGTTGTCTGATTGGCTGCCAAGGGTGTCTGTCTGTCCCTTGTAAGGGGAGGGTCGTCTCAGGGTGTATGCTTGTTGTTTGATTGTCTACCAAGGGTGTCTGTCTGTCCCTTGTAACCGGAGGGTCGCCTCAAGGTGTATGCTTGTAGTCTGATTGGCTGCCAAGGATGTCTGTCTGTCCCTTGTAACCGGAGGGTCGCCTCAGGGTGTATGCTTGTTGTTTGACTGGCTACCAAGGGTGTCTGTCTGGCCTTTTTAACCGGAGGGTCGTCTCAGGGTGTAAGCTTGTTTTCTGACTGGCTGCCAAGGGTGCCTGTCTGTCCTTTGTAACCGGAGGGTCATCTCAGGGTGTATGCTTGTTGTTTGACAGGGTACCAAGGGTGTCTGTCTGTCCTTTTTAACCGGAGGGTCATCTCAGGGTGTATGCTTGTTGTATGACTGGCTGCCAAGGGTGTCTGTCTGTCCTTTGTAACCGGAGGGTCGCCTCAGGGTGTATGATTGTTGTCTGATTGGCTGCCAAGGGTGTCTGTCTATCCCTTGTAACCGCAGGGTCGTCTCATGGTGTATGCTTGTTGTCTGATTGGCTACCAAGGGTGTCTGTCTGTCCTTTGCAACCGGAGGGTCGCCTCAGGGTGTATGCTTGTTGTCTGATTGGCTACCAAGGGTGTATGTCTGTCCTTTGTAACCGGAGGCTCGTCTCAGGGTGTATGCATGTTGTCTGATTGGCTGCCAAGGGTGTCTGTCTGTCCCTTGTAACCGGAGGGTCGCCTCAGGGTGTATGCTTGTTCTTTGACTGGCTACCAAGGGTGTCTGTCTGTCCTTTGTAATGGGAGGGTCGACTCAGGGTGTATGCTTGTTGTTTGAGTGGGTACCAAGGGTGTCTGTCTGTCCTTTGTAACCGGAGGCTCGTCTCAGGGTGTATGCATGTGCTCTGATTGGCTACCAAGGCTGACTGTCTGTCCCTTGTAACAGGAGGGTCGCCTCAGGGTGTATGCTTGTTGTCTGATTGGCTGCCAAGGGTGTCTGTCTGTCCTTTGTAACTGGAGGCTCGTCTCAGGGTGTATGCTTGTTGTCTGAGTGGCTACCAAGGGTGTCTGTCTGTCCTTTGTAACCGGAGGCTTGTCTCAGGCTGAATGCATGTTGTCTGATTGGCTACCAAGCGTGTATGTCTGTCCCTTATAACCGGAGGGTCGCCTCAGGGTGTATGCTTGTTGTTTGAGTGGCTGCCAAGGGTGTCTGTCTGTCCCTTGTAAGCGGATGGTCGCCTCAGGGTGTCTGTTTATTGTCCGATTGGCTGCCAAGGATGTCTGTCTGTCCTTTGTAACCGGAGGCTCGTCTCAGGGTGTATGCATGTTGTCTGATTGGCTACCAAGGGTGTCTGTCTGTCCCTTGTAACCGGAGGGTCGCCTCGGGGTGTATGCTTGTTGTTTGAGTGGCTACCAAGGGTGTCTGTCTCTCCTTTATAACCGGAGGCTCATCTCAGGGTGTATGCATGTTGAATGATTGGCTACCAAGGGTGTCTGTCTGTCCCTTGTTACCGGAGGGCCACCTCAGGGTGTATGCAAGTTGTCTGATTGGCTATCAAGGGTGTCTTTCTGTCCCTTGTAAGGGGAGGGCCGCCTCAGGGTGTATGCTTGTTGTCTGATTGGTTGCCAAGGGTGTCTGTGTGTCCTTTGTAACCGGAAGGTCGTCTCAGGGTGTATGCTTGATGTTTGATTGGCTGCCAAGGGTGTCTGTCTGTCCCTTGTAACCGGAGGGTCGCCTCAGGGTGTATGCTTGTTGTCTGATTGGCTGCCAAGGGTGTCTGTCTGTCCCATGTAAGGGGAGGGTCGTCTCAGGGTGTATGCTTGTTGTTCGATTGTCTACCAAGGGTATCTGTCTGTCCGATGTAACCGGAGGGTCGCCTCAGGGTGTATGCTTGTTGTCTGATTGGCTGCCAAGGGTGTCTGTCTGTCCTTTGTAACCGGAGGGTCATCTCAGGGTGTATGCTTGTTGTTTGACAGGGTACCAAGGGTGTCTGTCTTTCCTTTTTAACCGGAGGGTCATCTCAGGGTGTATGCTTGTTGTCTGATTGGCTGCCAAGGGTGTCTGTCTGTCCCTTGTAACCGGAGGGTCGCCTCAGGGTGTATGCTTGTTCTTTGACTGGCTACCAAGGGTGTCTGTCTGACCTTTGTAATGGGAGGGTCGACTCAGGGTGTATGCTTGTTGTTTGAGTGGGTACCAAGGGTGTCTGTCTGTCCTTTGTAACCGGAGGCTCGTCTCAGGGTGTATGCATGTGCTCTGATTGGCTACCAAGGCTGACTGTCTGTCCCTTGTAACAGGAGGGTCGCCTCAGGGTGTATGCTTGTTGTCTGATTGGCTGCCAAGGGTGTCTGTCTGTCCTTTGTAACTGGAGGCTCGTCTCAGGGTGTATGCTTGTTGTCTGAGTGGCTACCAAGGGTGTCTGTCTGTCCTTTGTAACCGGAGGCTTGTCTCAGGCTGAATGCATGTTGTCTGATTGGCTACCAAGCGTGTATGTCTGTCCCTTATAACCGGAGGGTCGCCTCAGGGTGTATGCTTGTTGTTTGAGTGGCTGCCAAGGGTGTCTGTCTGTCCCTTGTAAGCGGATGGTCGCCTCAGGGTGTCTGTTTATTGTCCGATTGGCTGCCAAGGATGTCTGTCTCTCCTTTATAACCGGAGGCTCATCTCAGGGTGTATGCATGTTGAATGATTGGCTACCAAGGGTGTCTGTCTGTCCCTTGTTACCGGAGGGCCACCTCAAGGTGTATGCAAGTTGTCTGATTGGCTATCAAGGGTGTCTGTCTGTCCCTTGTAAGGGGAGGGCCGCCTCAGGGTGTATGCTTGTTGTCTGATTGGTTGCCAAGGGTGTCTGTGTGTCCTTTGTAACCGGAAGGTCGTCTCAGGGTGTATGCTTGATGTTTGATTGGCTGCCAAGGGTGTCTGTCTGTCCCTTGTAACCGGAGGGTCGCCTCAGGGTGTATGCTTGTTGTCTGATTGGCTGCCAAGGGTGTCTGTCTGTCCCATGTAAGGGGAGGGTCGTCTCAGGGTGTATGCTTGTTGTTCGATTGTCTACCAAGGGTATCTGTCTGTCCGATGTAACCTGAGGGTCGCCTCAGGGTGTATGCTTGTTGTCTGATTGGCTGCCAAGGGTGTCTGTCTGTCCTTTGTAACCGGAGGGTCATCTCAGGGTGTATGCTTGTTGTTTGACAGGGTACCAAGGGTGTCTGTCTTTCCTTTTTAACCGGAGGGTCATCTCAGGGTGTATGCTTGTTGTCTGACTGGCTGCCAAGGGTGTCTGTCTGTCCTTTGTAACCGGAGGGTCATCACAGGGTGTATGCTTGTTGTTTGACAGGGTACCAAGGGTGTCTGTCTTTCCTTTTTAACCGGAGGGTCATCTCAGGGTGTATGCTTGTTGTCTGACTGGCTGCCAAGGGTGTCTGTCTGTCCCTTGTAACCGGACGGTCGTCTCAGGGTGTATGCTTGATGTTTGATTGGCTGCCAATGGTGTCTGTCTGTCCCTTGTAACCGGAGGGTCGTCTCAGGGTGTATGCTTGTTGTCTTATTGGCTACCAAGGGTGTCTGTCTGTCCTTTGTAACCGGAGGGTCACCTTAGGGTGTATGCTTGTTGTCTGATTGGCTACCAAGGGTGTCTGTCTGTTCTTTGTAACCGGAGGCTCGTTTCAGGGTGTATGCATGTTGTCTGATTGGCTGCCAAGGGTGTCTGTCTGTCCCTTGTAACCGGAGGGTCGCCTCAGGGTGTATGCTTGTTGTTTGAGTGGCTACCAAGGGTGTCTGTCTGTCCTTTGTAATGGGAGGGTCGCCTCAGGGTGTATGCTTGTTTGAGTGGGTACCAAGGGTGTCTGTCTGTCCTTTGTAACCGGAGGCTCATCTCAGGGTGTATGCATGTGTTCTGATTGGCTACCAAGGCTGACTGTCTGTCCCTTGTTACAGGAGGGTCGCCTCAGGGTGTATGCTTGTTGTTTGAGTGGCTATCAAGAGTGCCTGTCTGTCCTTTGTAACGGGAGGGTCGCCTCAGGGTGTATGCTTGTTGTTTGAGTGGCTGCCAAGGGTGTCTGTCTGTCCCTTGTAAGCGGAGGGTCGTCTCAGGGTGTATGCTTGTTGTTTGATTGGCTGCCAAGGGTGTCTGTCTGACCCTTGTAAGCGGAGGGTCATCTCAGGGTGTATGCTAGTTGTCTGATTGGCTGCCAAGGGTGTCTGTCTGTCCCTTGTAACCGGAGGGTCGCCTCAGGGTGTATGCTTGTTGTCTGATCGACTGCCAAGGGTGTCTGTCTGTCCCTTGTAACCGGAGGGTCGTCAAGGGTGTCTGTCTGTCCCTTGTAACCGGAGGCTTGTCTCAGGGTGTATGCATGTTGTCTGATTTGCTACCAAGGGTGTCTGTCTGTCCTTTGTAACGGGAGGGTCACCTCAGGGTGTATGCTTGTTGTCTGATTGGCTACCAAGGGTGTCTGTCTGTCCCTTGTAACCGGAGGGTCGCCTCAGGGTGTATGCTTGTTGTCTGATTGGCTACCAAGGGTGTCTGTCTGTCCCTTGTAAGGGAAGGATCGCCTTAGGGTTTATGCTTGTTGTCTGATTGGCTATCAAGGGTGTCTGTCTGTCCTTTATAACCGGAGGCTCGTCTCAGTGTGTATGCATGTTGTCTGATTGGCTACCAAGGGTGTCTGTCTGTCCCTTGTAACTGGAGGGTCGCCTCAGGGTGTATGCTTGTTGTTTGAGTGGCTACCAAGGGTGTCTGTCTGTCCCTTGTAACCCGGAGGGTCACCTCAGGTTGTATGCTTGTTGTTTGATTGGCTGCCAAGGGTGTCTGTCTGTCCCTTGTAAGCGGAGGGTCGTCTCAGGGTGTATGCTTGTTGTTTGATTGGTTGCCAAGGGTGTCTGTCTGTCCCTTGTAACCGGAGGGTCGTCTAAGGGTGTATGCTTGTTGTATGATTGGCTACCAACGGTGTCTGTCTCTCCTTTATAACCGGAGGCTCATCTCAGGGTGTATGCATGTTGTCTGATTGGCTACCAAGGGTGTCTGTCCGTCCCTTGTTACCAGAGGGTCGCCTCAGGGTGTATGCAAGTTGTCTGATTGGCTATCAAGGATGTCTGTCTGTCCCTTGTAAGGGGAGGGTCGCCTCAGGGTGTATGCTTGTTGTCTGATTGGCTACCAAGGGTGTCTGTCTGTCCATTGCTACCGGAGGGTCGCCTCAGGGTGTATGCATGTTGCCTGATTGGCTATCAATGGTGTCTGTATGTCCCTTGTAAGGGGAGGGTCGCCTTAGGGTGTATGCTTGTTGTCTGATTGGTTGCTGTTAGATTTGGGGGTCTCTAGTTGGCAGAGGTAGGTACCTTTGTCCAAATAGGGACCCTTGAGTCTAGTCTGGGAAAGTAGGTACACTCCTGAAATAACCCCTGCTCACCCTCTTGGTAGCTTGGCACGAGCAGACAGGCTTAGTTCAGAGGCAGTGTGTAAAGCATTTGTGAACACATACAGTAATCAAGTGACAACACTACAAATGGACACCACACAGGTTGTATATTTATAAAAATAAGTATCTTTTATATAGATTTATCACAAGACCATAAACGACAAAAATAATCCACAGTACTGTCAAGAATGCTTAGTTCTGATCAAAAAGGCTTAATTCAAGGTTCTGTGCGAGTCGGTAGCCTCCTCCGGCTACGGCGATGTCAAGAACAGACAGAGTCTAACAAATCCAGCTGACCGCATCGAGACGGGCCAACACAGCGTAGACAGACTCGGTCACAGTACCTTTTACTTGAAGCGGCAGGCACGGGCGTGCGAGCCGGATGGCTGTTTGTCGCGGTCGCGATGCAAAAATGGAAGCGTTGCAGGACGCGTTGTCCCTCAATGCGGTGCAGGCAGCGGCTCGTTGACGTCGTCGAGACGGAGTCGGTGAGACCAGGGCCGGGTGTTGCAGGGCGAGACGGTGCTTCGATGTGGTGCTGGCAGGTTGCGGTGCGGCGACGGAGCCGGGTTCAGGAGCTGGCGTCGATCAGTCCGGACAGCGGTGCGAGTCGGGCGGTGCGTCGCGAAGCTTGCGAGGCGGTGCCCAACTCTAGTGCAGTCACAGGACTCAAACTCAGCAACAGTGACCGTGTCGGTCGGACCAGATGGATTCGGTGTAGCGAGGCGTTGCAAGGTGCGGTGCTCACAGGTTACGGTGCAGGCAGCGGCTCGTTGACGGAGTGGGTGAGACCAAGGCCATGCGTTGCAAGATGCAGGCGTTGCTCGATGCGGTGCCAACAGGACACCGAGCCGGTCGTGAGAGTCGGTCACAGCTCCCTACCTCTGTAGCCACTGAAACAGAGTTTCCAGCAGCAATTCACAAAGGGGGTGAAGTCCAATGGTCCTGGGACTTCGATCAGGGGGCAAGCTCTCTTCCAAACCCTTGGAGATCCTTCACAAGTTGATGAAAGTCACAGCAAAGCAAAAGTTCCTTTCTCCTTTCTTTGGCAGTCAGGCAAAGCACTGCAGGCCAATCCCCCAAGCAGCACTTCAGCTTAGGGATAGTCTCTTCCCAGTTTCTTCTTGGTTCCGCTCCTCAGCAAAGGTTTCTTCTTGTTCCCAAAAGTGATCTAAAGTTTCTGGGTTTGGGCCCCAGTACTTATACTCCTTTTCTCTTTGTTCTCTGAAGGCAGAGAGGCCTTTGCTTAGTTTAAACCAGTTCTGTGCAGCTTTGGAGCACTCTGTGTACATGACTCCTTCTTTCCTTTCAGAATGTGGGGCAGGGTACTCAGACGCCCGGCAGGAGGTGGAGCCAGCATTGTGGAAGGCAGGCACAGCCCTATTCAGACCCAGGTGCAACTCCTCCCTCCACTCTGGATGCAGATCTCTCTATTCAGCCCTGGGCTGCCTCACCCTGCCTCCTGTAGCCGCCCCCAGCCCCTGTCACGCACAAACCCAGACATACAATACACAACCTGAGCAGAGGCAGCTGGATAGTTAGGCAAGAAAATACCTACTTTCTAAAAGTGGTATTTTCAAACACAGAATGTTAAAACCAACTTCACTAAAAGATGTATTTTATCATTCTGAGTTCAGGCATACTAAACTCGAATTTCTACCTGGTTCCCTGAGTCAGTTAAGGATTATAAGATGTTACAATCAAACTGCCCATTCTGGCCTATGGGGACAGGTAGCCTTGCAATAGTGAAAAACGAAAATGGCTGTAATTCACTATTAGGACATGCCACACACACCAGGCATGTCCCACCTTATCCTTACAATGAACCCTGCCCGTAGGCCTACCATAGGGGTGTCTGATATGAAGAAAAGGAAAGGTTTGGGGACTGGTAGGTGGGTGCACTTACCAAGTCGACATGGCAGTCACAGACTGCACGCAGGCTCTGCAATGGCAGGCCTGAGACACACTTTACAAGCTACTTCTGTGGGTGGCACAACCAGTCCTGCAAGCCCACCAGCAGCATTTGATTTACAAGCCCTGGGCACACTCAGTGTACTAGGGTCTGACAGTAATTCAAATAAGCCAAACATGGAGTCACTAATTCACATCACAATTTACAATAGGGAGCACTTGCACTTTGGCACTGATTAGCAGTGGCAAAGTGCCCATGAGCATCTAGTCCAGCAAAAACATATCGACAACAGTGGAGGCATTATGAAAAAAATGGAAGGGAGACCCATGCCAAGGATGCCAGGTCTAACAGTTGCCAAGGGTGTCTGTGTGTCCTTTGTAACCGGCGGGTCGTCTCAGGGTGTATGCTTGATGTTTAATTGGCTGCCAAGGGTGTGTGTCTGTCCTTTGTAACCGGAGGCTCGTCTCAGGGTGTATGCATGTTGTCTGATTGGCTGTCAAGGGTGTCTGTCTTTCCTTTGTAACGGGAGGGTCGTTTCAGGGTGTATGCTTGTTGTCTGATTGGTTGCCAAGGGTGTCTGTCTGTCCTTTGTAACCAGAGGGTCGTCTCAGGGTGTATTCTTGTTGTTTTAGTGGCTACCAAGGGTGTGTGTCTGTCCTTTGTAACCGGAGGGTCGTCTCAGGGTGTATGCTTCTTGTCTGATTGGCTACCAAGGGTGTGTGTCTGTCCTTAGTAACAGGAGGGTCGTCTCAGGGTATATGCATGTTGTCTGCTTGGCTACCAAGGGTGTCTGTCTGTCCCTTGTAACCGGAGGCTCGTCTCAGGGTGTATGCATGTTGTCTGATTGGCTACCAAGGGTGTCTGTCTGTCCCTTGTAACCGGAGGCTTGTCTCAGGGTGTATGCATGTTGTCTGATTGGCTACCAAGGGTGTCTGTCTGTCCTTTGTACCGGGAGGGTCGCCTCAGGGTGTATGCTTGTTGTTTGAGTGGCTACCAAGGGTGTCTGTCTGTCCTTTGTTACCGGAGGCTCGTCTCAGGGTGTATGCATGTTGTCTGATTGGCTACCAAGGGTGTCTGTCTGTCCCTTGTTACCGGAGGGTCGCCTCAGGGTGTATGCTTGTTGTCTGATTGGCTACCAAAGGTGTCTGTCTGTCCCTTGTAACCGGAGGGTCGCCTCAGGGTGTATGCTTGTTGTCTGATTGGCTTCCAAGGGTGTCTTTCTGTCCTTTGTAACCGGAGGCTCGTCTCAGGGTGTATGCATGTTGTCTGATTGGCTACCAAGGTTGTCTGTCTGTCCCTTGTAACCGGAGGGTCGCCTCAGGGTGTATGGTTGTTGTTTGAGTGGCTACCAAGGGTGTCTGTCTGTCCCTTGTAACCGGAGGCTCGTCTCAGGGTGTATGCATGTTGTCTGATTGGCTACCAAGGTTGTCTGTCTGTCCCTTGTAACCCGGAGGGTCGCCTCAGGGTGTATGCTTGTTGTTTGATTGGCTGCCAAGGGTGTCTGTCTGTCCCTTGTAAGCGGAGGGTCGTCTCAGTGTGTATGCTTGTTGTTTTATTGGTTGCCAAGAGTGTCTGTCTGTCCCTTGTAACCGGAGGGTCGTCTAAGGGTGTATGTTTGTTGTCTGATTGGCTACCAAGGGTGTCTGTCTCTCCTTTATAACCGGAGGCTCATCTCAGGGAGTATGCATGTTGTCTGATTGGCTACCAAGGGTGTCTGTCTGTCCCTTGTTACCAGAGGGTCGCCTCAGGGTGTATGCAAGTTGTCTGATTGGCTATCAAGGGTGTCTGTCTGTCCCTTGTAAGGGGAGGGTCGCCTCAGGGTGTATGCTTGTTGTCTGATTGGCTACCAAGGGTGTCTGTCTGTCCATTGCTACCAGAGGGTCGCCTCAGGGTGTATGCATGTTGCCTGATTGGCTACCAATGGTGTCTGTATGTACCTTGTAAGGGGAGGGTCGCCTTAGGGTGTATGCTTGTTGTCTGATTGGTTGCCAATGGTGTCTGTATGTCCTTTGTAACCGGCGGGTCGTCTCAGGGTGTATGCTTGATGTTTGATTGGCTGCCAAGGGTGTGTGTCTGTCCTTTGTAACCAGAGGCTCGTCTCAGGGTGTATGCATGTTGTCTGATTGGCTGTCAAGGGTGTCTGTCTTTCCTTTGTAACAGGAGGGTCGTCTCAGGGTGTATGCTTGTTGTCTGACTGGCTGCCAAGGGTGTCTTTCTATCCTTTGTAACCGGAGGGTCGTCTCAGGGTGTATGCTTGTGTCTGATTGGCTGCCAAGGGTGTCTGTCTGTCCTTTTAATTGGAGGCTCGTCTCAGGGTGTATGCTTGTTGTTTGATTGGTTGCCAAGGGTGTCTGTCTCTCCTTTGTAACCGGAGGCTCGTCTCAGGGTGTATGCTTCTTGTCTGATTGGCTACCAAGGGTGTGTGTCTGTCCTTTGTAACCGGAGGGTCGTCTCAGGGTGTATGCATGTTGTCTGATTGGCTACCAAGGGTGTCTGTCTGTCCCTTGTAACCGGAGGGTCGTCTCAGGGTGTATGCATGTTGTCTGATTGGCTACCAAGGGTGTCTGTCTGTCCCTTGTAACAGGAGGCTTGTCTCAGGGTGTATGCATGTTGTCTGATTGGCTACCAAGGGTGTCTGTCTGTCCTTTGTAACGGGAGGGTCGCCTCAGGGCGTATGCTTGTTGTCTGATTGGCTACCAAGGGTGTGTGTCTGTCCTTTGTAACCGGAGGGTCGTCTCAGGGTGTATGCTTGTTGTCTGATTGGTTACCAAGGGTGTCTGTCTGTCCTTTGTAACCGGAGGGTCGTCTCAGGGTGTATGCTTGTTGTCTGATTGGTTACCAATGGTGTGTGTCTGTCCTTTGTAACCGGAGAGTCGTCTCAGGGTGTATGCTTGTTGTCTGATTGGCTACCAATGGTGTCTGTCTGTCCTTTGCAATCGGATGGTTGCCTCAGGGTGTATGCATGCTGTCTGATTGGCTACCAAGGGTGTCTGTCTGTCCCTTATAACCGGAGGGTCGCCTCAGGGTGTATGCTTGTTGTCTGATTGGCTGCCAAGGATGTCTGTCTGTCCTTTGTAACCGGAGGCTCGTCTCAGGGTGTATGCATGTTGTCTGATTGGCTACCAAGGGTGTCTGTCTGTCCCTTGTAACCGGAGGGTCGCCTCAGGGTGTATGCTTGTTGTTTGAGTGGCTACCAAGGGTGTCTGTCTCTCCTTTATAACCGGAGGCTCATCCCAGGGTGTATGCATGTTGTCTGATTGGCTACCAAGGGTGTCTGTCTGTCCCTTGTTACCGGAGGGTCGCCTCAGGGTGTATGCAAGTTGTCTGATTGGCTATCAAGGGTGTCTGTCTGTCCCTTGTAAGGGGAGGGTCGCCTCAGGGTGTATGCTTGTTGTTTGAGTGGCTACCAAGGGTGTCTGTCTCTCCTTTATAACCGGAGGCTCATCCCAGGGTGTATGCATGTTGTCTGGTTGGCTACCAAGGGTGTCTGTCTGTCCCTTGTTACCGGAGGGTCGCCTCAGGGTGTATGCAAGTTGTCTGATTGGCTATCAAGGGTGTCTCTCTGTCCCTTGTAAGGGGAGGGTCGCCTCAGGGTGTATGCTTGTTGTCTGATTGGCTACCAAGGGTGTCTGTCTGTCCATTGCTACCGGAGGGTCGCCTCAGGGTGTATGCATGTTGTCTGATTGGCTACCAATGGTGTCTGTCTGTCCCTTGTAAGGGGAGGGTCGCCTTAGGGTGTATGCTTGTTGTCTGATTGGTTGCCAAGGGTGTCTGTGTGTCCTTTGTAACCGGAGGGTCGTCTCAGGGTGTATGCTTGATGTTTGATTGGCTGCCAAGGATGTCTGTCTGTACTTTGTAACCGGAGGCTCGTCTCAGGGTGTATGCATGTTGTCTGATTGGCTACCAAGGGTGTCTGTCTGCCCCTTGTAACCGGAGAGTCACCTCAGGGTGTATGCTTGTTGTCTGATTGGCTACCAAGGGTGTCTGTCTGTCCCTTGTAACCGGAGGGTCGCCTCAGGGTGTATGCATGTTGTCTGATTGGCTACCAAGGGTTTCTGTCTGTCCCTTGTAACCGGAGGCTTGTCTCAGGGTATATGCATGTTGTCTGATTGGCTACCAAGGGTGTCTGTCTGTCCTTTGTAACGGGAGGGTCGCCTCAGGGTGTATGCTTGTTGTTTGAGTGGCTACCAAGGGTGTCTGTCTCTCCTTTATAACCGGAGGCTCATCCCAGGGTGTATGCATGTTGTCTGATTGGCTACCAAGGGTGTCTGTCTGTCCCTTGTTACCGGAGGGTCGCCTCAGGGTGTATGCAAGTTGTCTGATTGGCTATCAAGGGTGTCTGTCTGTCCCTTGTAAGGGGAGGGTCGCCTCAGGGTGTATGCTTGTTGTCTGATTGGCTACCAAGGGTGTCTGTCTGTCCATTGCTACCGGAGGGTCGCCTCAGGGTGTATGCATGTTGTCTGATTGGCTACCAATGGTGTCTGCCTGTCCCTTGTAAGGGGAGGGTCGCCTTAGGGTGTATGCTTGTTGTCTGATTGGTTGCCAAGGGTGTCTGTGTGTCCTTTGTAACCGGAGGGTCGTCTCAGGGTGTATGCTTGATGTTTGATTGGCTGCCAAGGATGTCTGTCTGTACTTTGTAACCGGAGGCTCGTCTCAGGGTGTATGCATGTTGTCTGATTGGCTACCAAGGGTGTCTGTCTGCCCCTTGTAACCGGAGAGTCACCTCAGGGTGTATGCTTGTTGTCTGATTGGCTACCAAGGGTGTCTGTCTGTCCCTTGTAACCGGAGGGTCGCCTCAGGGTGTATGCATGTTGTCTGATTGGCTACCAAGGGTTTCTGTCTGTCCCTTGTAACCGGAGGCTTGTCTCAGGGTGTATGCATGTTGTCTGATTGGCTACCAAGGGTGTCTGTCTGTCCTTTGTAACCGGAGGGTCGCCTCAGGGTGTATGCTTGTTGTCTGATTGGCTACCAAGGGTGTGTGTCTGTCCCTTATAACCGGAGGGTCGCCTCAGAGTGTATGCTTGTTGTTTGAGTGGCTGCCAAGGGTGTCTGTCTGTCCCGTGTAAGAGGAGGGTCGCCTCAGGGTGTATGCTTGTTGTCTGATTGGCTGCCAAGGATGTCTGACTGTCCTTTGTAACCGGAGGCTCGTCTCAGGGTGTATGCATGTTGTCTGATTGGCTACCAAGGGTGTCTGTCTGTCCCTTGTAACTGGAGGGTCGCCTCAGGGTGTATGCTTGTTGTTTGAGTGGCTACCAAAGGTGTCTGTCTGTCCCTTGTAAGGGGAGCGTCGCCTTAAGGTGTATGCTTGTTGTCTGATTGGCTACCAAGGGTGTCTGTCTGTCCTTTGTAACCAGAGGCTCGTCTCAAGGTGTATGCATGTTGTCTGATTGGCTACCAAGGGTGTCTGTCTGTCCCTTGTAACCGGAGGGTCGCCTCAGGGTGTATGCTTGTTGTTTGAGTGGCTACCAAGGGTGTCTGTCTGTCCCTTGTAACCGAAGGGTCACCTCAGGGTGTGTGCTTGTTGTTTGATTGGATGCCAAGGGTGTCTGTCTGTTCCTTGTAACCGGAGGGTCGTCTCAGGGTGTATGCTTGATGTTTGATTGGCTGCTAAGGGTGTCTGTCTGTACTTTGTAACCGGAGGCTTGTCTCAGGGTGTATGCATGTTGTCTGATTGGCTACCAAGGGTGTCTGTCTGCCCCTTGTAACCGGAGGGTCGCCTCAGGGTGTATGCTTGTTGTCTGATTGGCTACCAAGGGTGTCTGTCTGTCCCTTGTAACCGGAGGTTCGCCTCAGGGTGTATGCATGTTGTCTGATTGGCTACTAAGGGTGTCTGTCTGTCCCTTGTAACAGGAGGCTTGTCTCAGGGTGTATGCATGTTGTCTGATTGGCTACCAAGGGTGTCTGTCTGTCCCTTGTAACCGGAGGGTATCCTCAGGGTGTATGCTTGTTGTCCGATTGGCTACCAAGGGTGTGTGTCTGTCCCTTATAACCGGAGGGTCGCCTCAGGGTGTATGCTTGTTGTTTGAGTGGCTGCCAAGGGTGTCTGTCTGTCCCTTGTAAGCGGAGGGTCGCCTCAGGGTGTATGCTTGTTGTCTGATTGGCTGCCAAGGATGTCTGTCTGTCCTTTGTAACCGGAGGCTCGTCTCAGGGTGTATGCATGTTGTCTGATTGGCTACCAAGGGTATCTGTCTGTCCCTTGTAACCGGAGGGTCGCCTCAGGGTGTATGCTTGTTGTTTGAGTGGCTACCAAACGTGTCTGTCTGTCCCTTGTAAGGGGAGCATCGCCTTAAGGTGTATGCTTGTTGTCTGATTGGCTACCAAGGGTGTCTGTCTGTCCTTTGTAACCAGAGGCTCATCTCAAGGTGTATGCATGTTGTCTGATTGGCTACCAAGGGTGTCTGTCTGTCCCTTGTAACCGGAGGGTCGCCTCAGGGTGTATGCTTGTTGTCTGATTGGCTACCAAGGGTGTCTGTCTGTCCCTTGTAACCGGAGGGTCGCCTCAGGGTGTATGCATGTTGTCTGATTGGCTACTAAGGGTGTCTGTCTGTCCCTTGTAACCGGAGGCTTGTCTCAGGGTGTATGCATGTTGTCTAATTGGCTACCAAGGGTGTCTGTCTGTCCTTTGTAACCGGAGGGTTGTCTCAGGGTGTATGCTTGTTGTCTGATTGGCTACCAAGGGTGTGTGTCTGTCCCTTATAACCGGAGGGTCGCCTCAGGGTGTATGCTTGTTGTTTGAGTGGCTGCCAAGGGTGTCTGTCTGTCCCTTGTAAGCGGAGGATCGCCTCGGGGTGTATGCATGTTGTCTGATTGGCTACCAAGGGTGTCTGTCTGTCCTATGTAACCGGAGATTCGCCTCGGGTGTATGCATGTTGTCTGATTGGCTACCAAGGGTGTCTGTCTGCCCCTTGTAACCGGAGGGTCGCCTCAGTGTGTATGCATGGTGTCTGATTGGCTACCAAGAGTGTCTGTCTGTCCCTTGTAACCGGAGGCTTGTCTCAGGGTGTATGCATGTTGTCTGATTGGCTACCAAGGGTGTCTGTCTGTCCTTTGTAACCGGAGGGTCGCCTCAGGGTGTATGGTTGTTGTCTGATTGGCTACCAAGGGTGTGTGTCTGGCCCTTATAACCGGAGGGTCGCCTCAGAGTGTATGCTTGTTGTTTAAGTGGCTGCCAAGGGTGTCTGTCTGTCCCTTGTAAGCGGACGGTCGCCTCAGGGTGTATGCTTGTTGTCTGATTGGCTGCCAAGGATGTCTGACTGTCCTTTGTAACCGGAGGCTCGTCTCAAGATGTATGCATGTTGTCTGATTGGCTACCAAGGGTGTCTGTCTGTCCCTTGTAACCAGAGGGTCGCCTCAGGGTGTATGCTTGTTGTTTGAGTGGCTACCAAAGGTGTCTGTCTGTCCCTTGTAAGGGGAGCGTCGCCTTAAGGTGTATGCTTGTTGTATGATTGGCTACCAAGGGTGTCTGTCTGTCCTTTGTAACCAGAGGCTCGTCTCAAGGTGTATGCATTTTGTCTGATTGGCTACCAAGGGTGTCTGTCTGTCCCTTATAACCGGATTGTCGCCTCAGGGTGTATGCTTGTTGTTTGAGTGGCTACCAAGGGTGTCTGTCTGTCCCTTGTAACCGGAGGGTCACCTCAGGGTGTGTGCTTGTTGTTTGATTGGATGCCAAGGGTGTCTGTCTGTTCCTTGTAACCGGAGGGTCGTCTCAGGGTGTATGCTTGATTTTTGATTGGCTGCTAAGGGTGTCTGTCTGTACTTTGTAACCGGAGGCTTGTCTCAGGGTGTATGCATGTTGTCTGATTGGCTACCAAGGGTGTCTGTCTGCCCCTTGTAACCGGAGGGTCGCCTCAGGGTGTATGCTTGTTGTCTGATTGGCTACCAAGGGTGTCTGTCTGTCCCTTGTAACCGGAGGGTCGCCTCAGGGTATATGCTTGTTGTCTGATTGGCTACTAAGGGTGTCTGTCTGTCCCTTGTAACCGGAGGTTTGTCTTAGGGTGTATGCATATTGTCTGATTGGCTACCAAGGGTGTCTGTCTGTCCCTTGTAACCGGAGGGTCACCTCAGGGTGTATGCTTGTTGTTTGAGTGGCTACCAAACGTGTCTGTCTGTCCGTTGTAAGGGGAGCGTCGCCTTAAGGTGTATGCTTGTTGTCTGATTGGCTACCAAGGGTGTCTGTCTGTCCTTTGTAACCAGAGGCTCGTCTAAAGGTGTATGCATGTTGTCTGATTGGCTACCAAGGGTGTCTGTCTGTCCCTTGTAACCGGAGGGTCGCCTCAGGGTGTGTGCTTGTTGTTTGAGTGGCTACCAAGGGTGTGTCTCTGTCCCTTGTAACCGGAGGGTCACCTCAGGGTGTATGCTTGTTGTTTGATTGGATGCCAAGGGTGTCTGTCTGTTCCTTGTAAGCGGAGGGTCGTCTCAGGGTGTATGCTTGTTGTTTGATTGGTTGCCAAGGGTGTCTGTCTGTCCCTTGTAACCGGAGGGTCGTCTCAGGGTGTATGCTTGTTGTCTGACTGGCTACCAAGGGTGTCTGTCTCTCCTTTATAACCGGAGGCTCATCTCAGGGTGTATGCATGTAGTCTGATTGGCTACCAAGGGTGTCTGTCTGTCCCTTGTTACCGGAGGGTCGTCTCAGGGTGTATGCAAGTTGTCTGATTGGCTATCAAGGGTGTCTGTCTATCCCTTGTAAGGGGAGGGTCGCCTCAGGGTGCATGCTTGTTGTCTGATTGGCTACCAAGGGTGTCTGTCTGTCCATTGCTACCGGAGGGTCGCCTCAGGGTGTATGCATGTTGTCTGATTGGCTACCAATGGTGTCTGTCTGTCTCTTGTAAGGGGAGGGTCGTGTTAGGGTGTATGCTTGTTGTCTGATTGGTTGCCAAGGGTGTCTGTGTGTCCTTTGTAACCGGAGGGTCGTCTCAGGGTGTATGCTTGATGTTTGATTGGCTGCCAAGGGTGTCTGTCTCTCCTTTGTATCCGGAGGCTCGTCTCAGGGTGTATGCATGTTGTCTGCTTGGCTAGCAAGGGTGTCTGTCTGTCCCTTGTTACCAGAGGGTCGCCTCAGGGTGTATGCATATTTCCTGATTGGCTACCAAGGGTGTGTCTGTCCCTTGTAGGGGGAGGGTCGTCTCAGGGTGTATGCTTGTTGTCTGATTGGTTGCCAAGGGTGTCTGTCTGTCCTTTGTAACCGGAGGGTCGTCTCAGGGTGTATGCTTGTTGTCTGATTGGCTACCAAGGGTGTCTGTCTGTCTGTCCCTTGTAAGGGGAGGGTCGCCTCAGGGTGTATGCTTGTTGTCTGATTGGTTGCCAAGGGTGTCTGTCTGTCCTTTGTAACCGTAGAGTCGTCTCAGGGTGTATGCTTGTTGTTTGAGTGGCTACCAAGGGTGTGTGTCTGTCCTTTGTAACCGGAGGGTCGTCTCAGGGTGTATACTTGTTGTCTGAATGGCTACCAAGGGTGTGTGTCTGTCCTTTGTAACAGGAGGGTCGTCTCAGGGTGTATGCTTTATGTTTGATTGGCTGCTAAGGGTGTCTGTCTGTCCTTTGTAACCGGAGGGTCGCCTCAGGGTGTATGCTTATTGTCTGATTGGCTACCAAGGGTGTCTGTCTGTCCCTTGTTACCGGAGGGTCACCTCAGGGTGTATGCATATTGCCTGATTGGCTACCAAGGGTGAGTGTCTGTCCCTTGTAGGGGGAGGGTCGTCTCAGGGTGTATGCTTGTTATCTGATTGGTTGCCAACGATGTCTGTCTGTCCTTTGTAACCGGAGGGTCGCATCAGGGTGTATGCTTGTTGTCTGATTGGCTACCAAGGTTGTCTGTCTGTCCTATGTAACCGGAGATTCGCCTCGGGGTGTATGCATGTTGTCTAATTGGCTACCAAGGGTGTCTGTCTGTCCTATGTAACCGGAGATTCGCCTCGGGGTGTATGCATGTTGTCTGATTGGCTACCAAGGGTGTCTGTCTGCCCCTTGTAACCGGAGGGTCGCCTCAGGGTGTATGCATGTTCTCTGATTGGCTACCAAGGGTGTCTGCCTGTCCCTTGTAACCGGAGGCTTGTCTCAGGGTGTATGCATGTTGTCTGATTGGCTACCAAGGGTGTCTGTCTGTCCTTTGTAACCGGAGGGTCGCCTCAGGGTGTATGCTTGTTGTCTGATTGGCTACCAAGGGTGTGTGTCTGTCCCTTATAACCGGAGGGTCGCCTCAGAGTGTATGCTTGTTGTTTGAGTGGCTGCCAAGGGTGTCTGTCTGTCCCTTGTAAGCGGAGGGTCGCCTCAGGGTGTATGCTTGTTGTCTGATTGGCTGCCAAGGATGTCTGACTGTCCTTTGTAACCGGAGGCTCGTCTCAGGGTGTATGCATGTTGTCTAATTGGCTACCAAGGGTGTCTGTCTGTCCCTTGTAACCGGAGGGTCGCCTCAGGGTGTATGCTTGTTGTTTGAGTGGCTACCAAAGGTGTCTGTCTGTCCCTTGTAAGGGGAGCGTCGCCTTAAGGTGTATGCTTGTTGTCTGATTGGCTACCAAGGGTGTCTGTCTGTCCTTTGTAACCAGAGGCTCGTCTCAAGGTGTATGCATGTTGTCTGATTGGCTACCAAGGGTGTCTGTCTGTCCCTTATAACCGGAGTGTCGCCTCAGGGTGTATGCTTGTTGTTTGAGTGGCTACCAAGGGTGTCTGTCTGTCCCTTGTAACCGGAGGGTCACCTCAGGGTGTGTGCTTGTTGTTTGATTAGATGCCAAGGGTGTCTGTCTGTTCCTTGTAACCGGAGGGTCGTCTCAGGGTGTATGCTTGATGTTTGATTGGCTGCTAAGGGTGTCTGTCTGTACTTTGTAACCAGAGGTTTGTCTCAGGGTGTATGCATGTTGTCTGATTGGCTACCAAGGGTGTCTGTCTGCCCCTTGTAACCGGAGGGTCGCCTCAGGGTGTATGCTTGTTGTCTGATTGGCTACCAAGGGTGTCTGTCTGTCCCTTGTAACCGGAGGGTCGCCTCAGGGTGTATGCATGTTGTCTGATTGGCTACTAAGGGTGTCTGTCTGTCCCTTGTAACCGGAGGCTTGTCTCAGGGTGTATGCATGTTGTCTGATTGGCTACCAAGGGTGTCTGTCTGTCCTTTGTAACCGGAGGGTTGTCTCAGGGTGTATGCTTGTTGTCTGATTGGCTACCAAGGGTGTGTGTCTGTCCCTTATAACCGGAGGGTCGCCTCAGGGTGTATGCTTGTTGTTTGAGTGGCTGCCAAGGGTGTCTGTCTGTCCCTTGTAAGCGGAGGATCGCCTCGGGGTGTATGCATGTTGTCTGATTGGCTACCAAGGGTGTCTGTCTGTCCTATGTAACCGGAGATTCGCCTCGGGGTGTATGCATGTTGTCTGATTGGCTACCAAGGGTGTCTGTCTGCCCCTTGTAACCGGAGGGTCGCCTCAGTGTGTATGCATGTTGTCTGATTGGCTACCAAGGGTGTCTGTCTGTCCCTTGTAACCGGAGGCTTGTCTCAGGGTGTATGCTTGTTGTCTGATTGGCTACCAAGGGTGTGTGTCTGGCCCTTATAACCGGAGGGTCGCCTCAGAGTGTATGCTTGTTGTTTAAGTGGCTGCCAAGGGTGTCTGTCTGTCCCTTGTAAGCGGAGGGTCGCCTCAGGGTGTGTGCTTGTTGTCTGATTGGCTGCCAAGGATGTCTGACTGTCCTTTGTAACCGGAGGCTCGTCTCAAGATGTATGCATGTTGTCTGATTGGCTACCAAGGGTGTCTGTCTGTCCCTTGTAACCAGAGGGTCGCCTCAGGGTGTATGCTTGTTGTTTGAGTGGCTACCAAAGGTGTCTGTCTGTCCCTTGTAAGGGAGCGTCGCCTTAAGGTGTATGCTTGTTGTATGATTGGCTACCAAGGGTGTCTGTCTGTCCTTTGTAACCAGAGGCTCGTCTCAAGGTGTATGCATTTTGTCTGATTGGCTACCAAGGGTGTCTGTCTGTCCCTTATAACCGGATTGTCGCCTCAGGGTGTATGCTTGTTGTTTGAGTGGCTACCAAGGGTGTCTGTCTGTCCCTTGTAACCGGAGGGTCACCTCAGGGTGTGTGCTTGTTGTTTGATTGGATGCCAAGGGTGTCTGTCTGTTCCTTGTAACCGGAGGGTCGTCTCAGGGTGTATGCTTGATTTTTGATTGGCTGCTAAGGGTGTCTGTCTGTACTTTGTAACCGGAGGCTTGTCTCAGGGTGTATGCATGTTGTCTGATTGGCTACCAAGGGTGTCTGTCTGCCCCTTGTAACCGGAGGGTCGCCTCAGGGTGTATGCTTGTTGTCTGATTGGCTACCAAGGGTGTCTGTCTGTCCCTTGTAACCGGAGGGTCGCCTCAGGGTATATGCTTGTTGTCTGATTGGCTACTAAGGGTGTCTGTCTGTCCCTTGTAACCGGAGGTTTGTCTTAGGGTGTATGCATATTGTCTGATTGGCTACCAAGGGTGTCTGTCTGTCCCTTGTAACCGGAGGGTCACCTCAGGGTGTATGCTTGTTGTTTGAGTGGCTACCAAACGTGTCTGTCTGTCCGTTGTAAGGGGAGCGTCGCCTTAAGGTGTATGCTTGTTGTCTGATTGGCTACCAAGGGTGTCTGTCTGTCCTTTGTAACCAGAGTCTCGTCTCAAGGTGTATGCATGTTGTCTGATTGGCTACCAAGGGTGTCTGTCTGTCCCTTGTAACCGGAGGGTCGCCTCAGGGTGTGTGCTTGTTGTTTGAGTGGCTACCAAGGCTGTCTGTCTGTCCCTTGTAACCGGAGGGTCACCTCAGGGTGTATGCTTGTTGTTTGATTGGATGCCAAGGGTGTCTGTCTGTTCCTTGTAAGCGGAGGGTCGTCTCAGGGTGTATGCTTGGTGTTTGATTGGTTGCCAAGGGTGTCTGTCTGTCCCTTGTAACCGGAGGGTCGTCTCAGGGTGTATGCTTGTTGTCTGACTGGCTACCAAGGGTGTCTGTCTCTCCTTTATAACCGGAGGCTCATCTCAGGGTGTATGCATGTTCTCTGATTGGCTATCAAGGGTGTCTGTCTATCCCTTGTAAGGGGAGGGTCGCCTCAGGGTGTATGCTTGTTGTCTGATTGGCTACCAAGGGTGTCTGTCTGTCCATTGCTACCGGAGGGTCGCCTCAGGGTGTATGCATGTTGTCTGATTGGCTTCCAATGGTGTCTGTCTGTCCCTTGTAAGGGGAGGGTCGTGTTAGGGTGTATGATTGTTGTCTGATTGGTTGCCAAGGGTGTCTGTGTGTCCTTTGTAACCGGAGGGTCGTCTCAGGGTGTATGCTTGATGTTTGATTGGCTGCCAAGGGTGTCTGTCTGTCCTTTGTAACCGGAGGCTCGTCTCAGGGTGTATGCATGTTGTCTGCTGGGCTACCAAGGGTGTCTGTCTGTCCCTTGTTACCAGAGGGTCGCCTCAGGGTGTATGCATATTTCCTGATTGGCTACCAAGGGTGTGTGTCTGTCCCTTGTAGGAGGAGGGTCGTCTCAGGGTGTATGCTTGTTGTCTGATTGGTTGCCAAGGGTGTCTGTCTGTCCTTTGTAACCGGAGGGTCAACTCAGGGTGTATGCTTGTTGTCTGATTGGCTACAAAGGTTGTCTGTCTGTCCCTTGTAAGGGGAGGGTCACCTCAGGGTGTATGCTTGTTGTCTGATTGGTTGCCAAGGGTGTCTGTCTGTCCTTTGTAACCGTAGAGTCATCTCAGGGTGTATGCTTGTTGTTTGAGTGGCTACCAAGGGTGTGTGTCTGTCCTTTGTAACCGGAGGGTCGTCTCAGGGTGTATGCTTGATGTTTGATTGGCTGCTAAGGGTGTCTGTCTGTCCTTTGTAACCGGAGGGTCGCCTCAGGGTGTATGCTTATTGTTTGATTGGCTACCAAGGGTGTCTGTCTGTCCCTTGTTACCGGAGGGTCACCTCAGGGTCTATGCATATTGCCTGATTGGCTACCAAGGGTGTGTGTCTGTCCCTTGTAGGGGGAGGGTCGTCTCAGGGTGTATGCTTGTTATCTGATTGGTTGCCAACGATGTCTGTCTGTCCTTTGTAACCGGAGGGTCGCATCAGGGTGTATGCTTGTTGTCTGATTGGCTACCAAGGGTGTCTGTCTGTCCTATGTAACCGGAGATTCGCCTCGGGGTGTATGCATGTTGTCTGATTTGCTACCAAGGGTGTCTGTCTGTCCCTTGTAAGGGGAGGGTAGCCTCAGGGTGTATGCTTGTTGTCTGATTGGTTGCCAAGGGTGTCTGTCTGTCCTTTGTTACCGGAGGGTCTTCTCAGGGTGAATGCTTGTTGTCTGATTGGCTGCCAAGGGTGTCTGTCTGTCCTTTGTAACCGGAGGCTCGTCTCAGGGTGTATGCTTGTTGTCTGACTGTCTGCCAAGGGTGTCTTTCTATCCTTTGTAACCGGAGGGTCGTCTCAGCGTGTATGCTTGATGTTTGATTGGCTGCTAAGGGTGTCTGTCTGTCCTTTGTAACCGGAGGGTCGCCTCAGGGTGTATGCATGTCGTCTGATTGGCTACCAAGGGTGTCTGTCTGTCCCTTGTTACCGGAGGGTCGCCTCAGGGTGTATGCATATTGCCTCATTGGCTACCAAGGGTGTGTGTCTGTCCCTTGTAGGGGGAGGGTCGTCTCAGGGTGTATGATTGTTATCTGATTGGCTGCCAAGGGTGTCTGTCTGTCCTTTGTAACCGGAGGATCGTCTCAGGGTGTATGCTTGTTGTCTGACTGTCTGCCAAGGGTGTCTTTCTATCCTTTGTAACCGGAGGGTCGTCTCAGGGTGTATGCTTGTTGTCTGATTGGCTGCCAAGGGTGTCTACCTGTCCTTTTAATTGAGGCTCGTCTCAGGGTGTATGCTTGTTGTTTGATTGGTCGCCAAGGGTGTCTGTCTGTCCTTTGTAACCTGAGGGTCGTCTCAGGGTGTATTCTTGTTGTCTGATTGGCTACCAAGGGTGTTTGTCTGTCCATTGTAAGGGGAGGGTTGCCTCAGGGTGTATGCTTGTTGTCTGATTGGTTGCCAAGTGTGTCTGTCCTTTGTAACCGGAGGGTCATCTCACGGTGTATGCTTGTTGTTTGAGGGGCTACCAAGGGTGTGTGTCTGTCCTTTGTAACCGGAGTGTCGTCTCAGGGTGTATGCTTGATGTTTGATTGGCTGCCAAGGGTGTTTGTCTGTCCTTTGTAACCGGAGGCTCGTCTCAGGGTGTATGCATGTTGTCTGCTTGGCTACCAAGGGTGTCTTTCTGTCCATTGCTACCGGAGGGTCGCCTCAGGGTGTATGCATATTGCCTGATTGGCTACCAAGGGTGTGTGTCTGTCCCTTGTAGGGTGAGGGTCATCTCAGGGTGTATGCTTGTTGTCTGATTGGTTGCCAAGGATGTCTGTCTTTCCTTTGTAACCTGAGTGTCGTAACAGGGTGTATGCTTGATGTTTGATTGCCTGCCAAGGGTGTCTGTCTGTCCTTTGTAACCGGAGAGTCGCCTCGGGGTGTATGCATGTCGTCTGATTGGCTACCAAGGGTGTCTGTCTGTCCCTTGTAAGGGAAGGTTCACCTCAGGGTGTATGATTGTTGTCTGATTGGTTGCCAAGGGTGTCTGTCTGTCCTTTGTAACCGGAGGGTCGTCTCAGGGTGTATGCTTGTTGTCTGATTGGCTACTAAGGGTGTCTATCTGTCCCTTGTAAGGGGAGGGTCGCCTCAGGGTGTATGCTTGTTGTCTGATTGGTTGCCAAGGGTGTCTGTCTGTCCTTTGTAACCGTAGGGTCGTCTCAGGGTGTATGCTTGTTGTTTGAGTGGCTACCAAGGGTGTGTGTCTGTCCTTTGTAACCGGAGGGTCGTCTCAGGGTGTATGCTTGTTGTCTGAATGGCTACCAAGGGTGTGTGTCTGTCCTTTGTAACCGGAGGGTCGTCTCAGCGTGTATGCTTGATGTTTGATTGGCTGCTAAGGGTGTCTGTCTGTCCTTTGTAACCGGAGGGTCGCCTCAGGGTGTATGCTTGTTGTCTGATTGGCTACCAAGGGTGTCTGTCTGTCCCTTGTTACCGGAGGGTCGCCTCAGGGTGTATGCATATTGCCTCATTGGCTACCAAGGGTGTGTGTCTGTCCCTTGTAGGGGGAGAGTCGTCTCAGGGTGTATGATTGTTATCTGATTGGTTGCCAACGATGTCTGTCTGTGCTTTGTAACCGGAGGGTCGCCTCAGGGTGTATGCTTGTTGTCTGATTGGCTACCAAGGGTGTCTGTCTGTCCCTTGTAAGGGGAGGGTAGCCTCAGGGTGTATGCTTGTTGTCTGAGTGGTTGCCAAGGGTGTCTGCCTGTCCTTTGTTACCGGAGGGTCGCCTCAGGGTGTATGCTTGTTGTCTGATTGGCTGCCAAGGGTGTGTGTCTGTCCCTTGTAGGGTGAGGGTCGTCTCAGGGTGTATGTTTGTTGTCTGATTGGTTGCCAAGGATGTCTGTCTTTCCTTTGTAACCTGAGGGTCGTCTCAGGGTGTATGCTTGATGTTTGATTGGCTGCCAAGGGTGTCTGTCTGTCCTTTGTAACCGGAGAGTCGCCTCGGGATGTATGCATGTCGTCTGATTGGCTACCAAGGGTGTCTGTCTGTCCCTTGTAAGGGAAGGTTCACCTCAGGGTGTATGCTTGTTGTCTGATTGGTTGCCAAGGGTGTCTGTCTGTCCTTTGTAACCGGAGGGTCGTCTCAGGGTGTATGCTTGTTGTCTGATTGGCTACCAAGGGTGTCTGTCTGTCCCTTGTAAGGGGAGGGTCGCCTCAGGGTGTATGCTTGTTGTCTGATTGGTTGCCAAGGGTGTCTGTCTGTCCTTTGTAACTGTACGGTCGTCTCAGGGTGTATGCTTGTTGTTTGAGTGGCTACCAAGGGTGTGTGTCTGTCCTTTGTAACTGGAGGGTCGTCTCAGCGTGTATGCTTGATTGGCTGCTAAGGGTGTCTGTCTGTCCTTTGTAACCGGAGTGTCGACTCAGGGTGTATGCTTGTTGTCTGATTGGCTACCAAGGGTGTCTGTCTGTCCCTTGTTACCGGAGGGTCGCCTCAGGGTGTATGCATATTGCCTCATTGGCTACCAAGGGTGTGTGTCTGTCCCTTGTAGGGGGAGGGTCGTCTCAGGGTGTATGCTTGTTATCTGATTGGTTGCCAACAATGTCTGTCTGTCCTTTGTAATCGGAGGGTCGCCTCAGGGTGTATGCTTGTTGTCTGATTGGCTACCAAGGGTGTCTGTCTGTCCTATGTAACCGGAGATTCGCCTCGGGGTGTATGCATGTTGTCTGATTTGCTACCAAGGGTGTCTGTCTGTCCCTTGTAAGGGTGTTAAAGATTGCAGGAATCGCTGTTAGCATGAGCTGAAAGCCATTTTGTACTTGGCAGCCATTTTAGTTAGCCATGTGCTCGCCATGTGCTTTCTCCTTCTTCCAGAGTCTTGCACATGCTCAGAGAGGCCTAGCTGGTAGAATGCACCTGCTCCTAGTATAGAACTGTCAGGGTATTCTTACTCATGTAAGCAGTTTAGTCTCCCTCCCACTTTGTGGAGCAAGCAAATTTTGTATGCCCATATTAGTCAATAAGCATGCTTGTATGTGCTAGGACCTCCCCTTGATTTTATGCTGACTATGTAACAAATACATATATAAGGACCCTGTTCTCTGCACTCATTAGAATGCCTCCTACAGTGGCCTGCGGGTACCGTAAGATGCAATCTCCCTCATCTGAGGTTAATAAAACATGTTTTTTGATATTACAGCTTCTGTGCCAATCTCTTCTTTGTTGGTCTTAAGGACCAGATGTATCAGTGAACCCCTAAGAAGGTTTTTATTTCTACAAATGGCGCCCGAAAGTGGACCTCATCAGTGCAGCGGCTATCCAAGGGAGTGGTCTTGAAGGGAGACAGGAATCTACTGAGGAGTACAGGACAGGAATCTACTGAGGAGGTACCCTGCGCACGGAGATTGTTTGTCTTCCAGCCCAGTATATTTCTGGTCTTCCTGATCTGATCCTCCAAGTGTTTGCCGCTCCTGACTGAGAACTTCTTTGGAGTGAGTATTTTAAAACGACCGTTAGGTCACTCAGAACTTGGCAGTTGGAACCTGGACACCATTTGATTGGTAAGAGCCGTTTTGCGGCACTTGCTGTTGGTTTGATGCCTTTGATTGGTAAGGTAGTTTTAGTAACACTTACTGTGGCTTTGTTTGTATGATTGGCCAATTTTGGAATTTGTTTTGTAATTATATATGCATTGCAATTCATATAGGCAGGTAATGAGGAGATTTTTCTCTAACTTTGAAAACTTGAACGGCACACATTGTGTTAAGTGTCACTTGGAGTATAATATTATATATGCTATAATATTTTTGGCATGCCTGCTTCTAGCACACTTCGTAGAAAGTGTTGCTGTTTTGGAGGTACCGATATGGATTTAGTAAGTACTCAGCTGACTCCCTCAGAGGGGATACCTAAATAGGTTCACGTATAGTAAAAAGATATTTCTTCCTTGGTGACTAAGTACCCCATGGAACTAAATATGTACATAAAACGGATCCGGATCTGCGCACTTAGTAACATTCATAAGTGGTGATATGCAGAGCGCTTTTTGAGTGTTCTACCAGCCAAAACTGGTGAATTTGGCGTATTTTGGCTTCTTGACCATGGAACAGTTTTTTGGGCTACTTTTGAGAGCTCTTCTTGTAAATATGACTTACAATTAGTATTTACAAATAGGTTGGTCTTGCGTACACTTTGTAAGCTGTCCTAAGTATTGATTTGTGGGTTAAATATGTGTTTCAATGTCTATGTGGGGTTTTTGGTTTGACATTGGTAATACTTGTGTGAGTACTCTGTGTACGAATGGCTAGCTTTAAGCGCGCTGTGTTGTGTCCTTCTGTAACTGTCTGAATGAGCTCAATGAGTTTGTTTATGTTTTTTTTTGCTGTCATTATTCTGTTATGCAAAATGTCATTTAGTTACTTACATATTAAATAAAAATCCAGAAATAAATTATGTAACATATGCTAAACAGCTGCATGTTACTATTAAATTGACAGAGTAAGACACTATACATGTGTGCAACTTGCCACAATGCTAAACATAAAATTAGAATTCGTATTCAATAGGATTAAAATAGGCCTCATACAGAGGGAAAAGAAAACGAAATTGTGTGTTTTGTAATCAATAGACTTAAATACACAATGTTACAGCCTTTTCTTTAAATATTGTATTAGACATTAAAAGGCATGCACATCATTTGAGTGAATTTGGTCGTTGCTGAACTAAATACACATTATAGAAAGATAGATTTGACTGCATTTAAATGCCTCAGTTTTTAAATAGACTGTGACATGCTTTTCTCTCAGCACCCGAGAAAAAGCTTTCCGACAGCTGTGTTTAAACTGACTAACTGAAAAGAAACTGTTTGACACAGCAAATGGGGATTTAACTCTGTCAGGGTATTTCAAATAATAAAGGGTTTTTTCCTGAGAAAGGCGTGCAAATTCGACGCCTGCTGACAAACAACAGCTGCATACATAGCATATGGCTATTCCTGCTCACGGCCACAGACAGGAATGCTGTGTCAGCGGTATTTTAAGTCAGTGTAAACCTGGTATAAGGGCCTGCCCTATTTTAAAAGTTTCTAAAACCAGTTTCATTATTTTGGATAACAGAGAACAAAATTGAAAGTAGGGATTTCCTTTCTTAATGCCTTCTTTACATAAGTATATCTGTGGTTCCGATGTTAAATGATAACTGTCCATTAAAAGTGGCGCAGACTTTTCCTGTTTCAAGTAAGGCTTCTGTGCTTAGGGTTATGAATGAATGTGTTTAAATATGATAGGCTACGAATGAAGCTTGCTTTTCCAATGTGGAATCATTAAAATGGTTGGTTTTATTGATAAAAATAATAATTATTATATGGGAAAAAAATATATTGCTAAAAATAAATGCTTTAAATTCGTTTTTTCATCTTTATAAAGCCTAATCATCATACTGTGAATTTCTAGCATCAAAGTTGAATTTAAGCAGTGCTGTACCGAGAAAAAGGGAACTTAAATGTGAAATGTCACTTTACCCAGCCGTACAAAACTTGTTTTTATAAGGGTATATCTTATGCATTTCTGATTTCCCATTCCTGGGCTATCTAGAGAACACTCTGGGGGTTCCTATTATGCAAAAATATTGTAGGATATTCATTTTTAAGTGCCCCTACCACCAAAGTCGAAATTGAGCTAAATTCACAATTTTACAGGCAGTTCTACCACTCAAGGCAGTTTTAACGTGCTCTTAGGCTTCAATAAAAGTATACATATGCAAATATAAAATAAACAGCTGCCTCTGCATTACTAGATTGCACACCACTGTACATAAATGAAAATAAGTATAGGACTGCTTTTCGCTGTGATTCTCCAGAGTTGCTTTGCATTACAAAACTGCATGGCAAGCCTTGCACACAAAAATGAGCAGCTGCTGAACGGGTCAAAGGTCGGAGTTCTGTATTTAGCAACTTAGCAGGGTGAAGGGTAATGTTTGCTTTGACACTTCGACCTTCGAAATGTTTTTTGAAAGACGAGATGATAGCGCAAAGAGAGAAAGAGAAGCTTTGCTTCCTATTTTTGGCAAACACACGTTTTGCGCAGTCCTATGCCACGAAAGGAAGACAACCCTCAGTTGAACATTGATCTGCCATTTATATCAAATAATGGTTTTAGTTTAAAGAATACTGTGTAGGGGCTACGATAAGGAGGAAATGGATTTTAGTTTGCATTCATGCGCCCTCATGTTAATCTAGTACAATTGCTGTAGAAAATATTTAAAGTTAACTCAATTTGCATTGTGTTAGACTGAATCAGAGAATAGCCACTTTCTAAGATATCTCCTACAAGTTTGTTTGTGCCCAGTTGCTATAAATAGGGGTTGAAAGTGTTGACAGAAGTAAAACCTGTTTCAGGTTTTCCTACTGTCAAAATGGGGGAAGGAGGCTAGCTCCTCTACAAATTAAGAGTAGGCAAAATTATGTTTTCTCTCTTCTTTTTCTCACTTTTTTGAGTCTGTCTAAAGCTGTCTAGGAAATTGCCATGTGACAGTTAAGGCACTTTGCATTGTTCATAAGGCGGCACACAAAATGGGGCCTAAACCATTACAGAGAATGTTTACTTGGTACTCCCCAGCTAGAAGTCTTCGTTCCTTGGCAGCCCACCTAGTATGTACCCCATGAGTCAAGAAAACCTGACTAGGAGGTAGATTATTTGGCTATGCAGCCGCAAGGCTATGGAATAAACTACCAAGTGAACTCAGACAGACTGATGACTTACTGCAGTTTAGAAAAAAGCTAAAAACCAGGCTCTTTCCAAAAGAATAGCCTTGAGAGATTGGCGCATGATGATTCCTAGTTTTATAGCTGCACAGTGATTTAGGTAATCCCAGCGCCAGGATGCCCGTTGGGTGACAGCTGCGCTATATAAATGCTACTTACAATTACAATTACAATTGGCTATTCTGTAATACTGTTTTAAAATTGTTAGCATTAATAAAATGATAAAATCTAAGCTATGTTACTGCCCATCCTGTATGAAAGAATGAGTAGAACAGATTGATGTTCCCTTATTTGATCTTTAAGGAAAATTGTATAGTGGGGTTTCTGTTCAAAAATCTCAGGTGGCAACACTATTATTGTTTATGTTATTCTCATGTTCTATACAGTTTTGCAAGGGCATTGCTAGTTTTTTATTAGCTAGTCTGTGTAAATAAGCTGACAGCCCTTATTAGAGCTGGAGATAGGTTTTTTTCCTTTTGAAAATGATGTTGCATAGTCCAGATCGTGAAAAGTACAATGCAGGAAAGACGCTCATGTGATCCTTAGCAAACATTTTGAAGGAAAATATTGTTTTATAGGAATTTGTTTGTCATAACATGTTCTGCTGGAGAAAAAGTACTCACTATGTTGAAGTTTAGTTCTTTTTGCAATAAGAATCCCTGTTAAATTAGCAGTTTTAGATTTTCCTGCTGCACCTATAACATGAGAGCATGGTCCTAAGCATAACATGTAAGAGAAATTATTTTACAAGTGTCTGCAGTCCTGTACAAGTAATGTAAAATCTATGAGTAAAAGTGTAGAACATTTCCTTTTTCTGGAGGGTTCTTCAGATTGGTAATATAGGAATACACCAATGTAAGTATTTGGAGTATGTCTGTATTGTTTTTCTCTTTTCCTCAGAATTTAGTAAATGAACACAGACTTCCTTGGCTGTTTGGGATTGGGTGATGTATTACTCTTGTCAGTTCACCAAAACGTTCCTTTTATACTTGCCAATAGGTCCAGGGTTTTCTACTCTCAGATAGATGAAGTGGCTCTTGGGTGCCTTGCTAATGTATGGGGCGCCCCAGGACTAAGAGAGTATTCTGAGACTATCCTCTCTGTTGTTAGATTATTTCTGTGCCTTGTCTAAAGACCTCTTGTTCTGTCCACCAATAGATATTTGCTGCCTTACAACCATTGCCAGAGGGGCCCGGACATCAGATCCAGCCTGGGAGTCAGCACCAGTCCAGCCTACAGTCAAAGTGAAAGGAACCAGCATAGGCCTTGCTGGCAACTAGGACCTCAGTGAAGGCGGAAGCACTGGGACGTGAAGTGTGTACCCCTGCCACTGTCTTGGGCGAAAGACGGGGTTACAAATCAGGATGGAGAAATCTTTGTGTGGATCCAGTTTTTGATGCCCAGCTGAGAGAGTCACAGAACGACAAGGACGGCAAGGAGGCTTTTGCTTGAGGTGACCCCCTTTGAAACAAGGGTTGCTTCAGGCCTCTTAATCCTGGTCCCAAAGTGAATGCAAGTCTACGCCTTTGTTTGTTGATCAAGAGATGCCCGAGCACACTGGGTACAATTTGTGGCCCCAACAAAAGAGCAGTGCGCCAGAAGTGCAAATACAGGAGTTAGGGAAGGACTTGAGTTTAGGGTACAGGTGCTATGCCCTTGGTGCCTGTTAGATTAAAGTGAAGAAAACTGGTGCACTGCCTGAGACACTGGATAGGATCATTGAGGGTATTTGCCCTGGGGGTGATTGCCCTATCCTGAAAGAAATACTTTTTCTTCTCCGTGATTCTTGAGTTGCGAGTTGTGCAGCTCCACCGTGGGAACAACAAGAGCCTGCCTGTGAGGCTCAAACGGACACAGGGAGAAGACTCCCCTCTGGCTGGTTGGTTTTTGAACTTTCCCAAGGACTCTTTTTTGTTAGTAATGTACCCCTTTGGTCGTCCCATTTTTGAGGAGGAGCAGCCCTTTGCGGCTCCTTGTCCTAATTCCTATGGTCTTGTGTGGTCCTCCTGGTCCCCGGAGCCACAATTGTTTTTTGTAATAATATGTCTGATTGCTTTAATATTTTTTAAGAGTAATGTTTATTCTGCACGAGAAAAGTTCATCTGAGCATGTTACTTTACTCTTTTCTTAAGTATATTTATTGATAATTCAGCCCTCATAAAATACTGAGAAAGTCTATTGAAAATGTTTTTATTAGGTATGTGCTGTTGGCTATTTTTAAATTGATTTGACGAGCCCCCATCAGAGCCCTGAAACTTAAAATTAGACTAGATGGTTTTGGTATTTGCTTTCTGCTTAGGATTGGAAAATATTGAGATTTCTGTTTGAGATAATAGTCATTATTCTCTCTTGCTACCTGTATGACCCAATGCTCTGTTCACTTTGTACTCCTGCTTATACCTTGTATATACCTGCTTAATGAAATGTTTAGAATGTAAATGCCCACCTAGCATAGGATATTGATGAATTTATGAGAAGAAAATGTGCAAAATATTTTCTATGTCTCTATTAGATCATGGCAATGTCTTTAGCTCATGCTAAAAGGATCGTCTGTTAAAGATTGCAGGAATCGCTGTTAGCATGAGCTGAAAGCCATTTTGTACTTGGCAGCCATTTTAGTTAGCCATGTGCTCGCCATGTGCTTTCTCCTTCTTCCAGAGTCTTGCACATGCTCAGAGAGGCCTAGCTGGTAGAATGCACCTGCTCCTAGTATACAACTGTCAAGCTATTCTTACTCATGTAAGCAGTTTAGTCTCCCTCCCACTATGTGGAGCAAGCAAATTTTGTATGCCCATATTAGTCAATAAGCATGCTTGTATGTGCTAGGACCTCCCCTTGATTTTATGCTGACTATATAACAAATACATATATAAGGACCCTGTTCTCTGCACTCATTAGAATGCCTCCTACAGTGGCCTGCGGGTACCGTAAGATGCAATCTCCCTCATCTGAGGTTAATAAAACATGTTTTTTGATATTACAGCTTCTGTGCCAATCTCTTCTTTGTTGGTCTTAAGGACCAGATGTATCAGTGAACCCCTAAGAAGGTTTTTATTTCTACAAGGGGAGGGTAGCCTCAGGGTGTATGCTTGTTGTCTGATTGGTTGCCAAGGGTGTCTGCCTGTCCTTTGTTACCGGAGGGTCGTCTCAGGGTGTATGCTTGTTGTCTGATTGGCTGCCAAGGGTGTCTGTCTTTCCTTTGTAACCGGAGGGTCGTCTCAGGGTGTATGCTTGTTGTCTGATTGGCTGCCAAGGGTGTCTGTCTGTCCTTTGTAACTGGAGGCTCGTCTCAGGGTGTATGCTTGTTGTTTGATTGGTTGCCAAGTGTGTATGTCTGTCCTTTGTAACCGGAGGGTCGTCTCAGGGTGTATGCATGTTGTCTGATTGGCTACCAAGGGTGTCTGTCTGTCCCTTGTAAGGGGAGGATTGCCTCAGGGTGTATGCTTGTTGTCTGATTGGTTTCCAAGGGTGTCTGTTTGTCCTTTGTACCCGTAGGGTCGTCTCAGGGTGTATGCTTGTTATTTGAGTGGCTACCAAGGGTGTGTGTCTGTCCATTGTAACCGGAGGGTCGTCTCAGGGTGTATGCTTGTTGTCTGATTGGTTTCCAAGGGTGTGTGTCTGTCCTTTGTAACCGGAGGGTCGTCTCAGGGTGTATGCTTGTTGTCTGATTGGCTACCAAGGGTGTGTGTCTGTCCTTTGTAACCGGAGGGTCGTCTCAGGGTTTATGCTTGATGTTTGATTGGCTGCCAAGGGTGTCTGTCTGTCCTTTGTAACCGGAGGGTCGCCTCAGGGTGTATGCTTGTTGTCTGATTGGCTACCAAGCGTGTCTGTCTGTCCTTTGTAACCGGAGAGTCGCCTCGGGTGTATGCATGTTGTCTGATTGGCTACCAAGGGTGTCTGTCTGTCCCTTGTAAGGGGAGGAACGCCTCAGGGTGTATGCTTGTTGTCTGATTGGTTGCCAAGGGTGTCTGTCTGTCCTTTGTAACCGGAGGGTCGTCTCAGGGTGTATGCTTGTTGTCTGATTGGCTGCCAAGGGTGTCTGTCTATCCTTTGTAACCGGAGGCTCGTCTCAGGGTGTATGCTTGTTGTCTGACTGGCTACCAAGGGTGTCTTTCTATCCTTTGTATCCGGAGGGTCGTCTCAGGGTGTATGCTTGTTGTCTGACTGGCTGCCAAGGGTGTCTTTCTATCCTTTGTATCCGGAGGGTCGTCTCAGGGTGTATGCTTGTTGTCTGATTGGTTGCCAAGGGTGTCTGTCTGGCCTTTGTAACCGGAGGGTCGTCTCAGGGTGTATGCTTGTTGTCTGATTGGTTGCCAAGGGTGTCTGTCTATCCTTTGTAACCGGAGGCTCGTCTCAGGGTGTATGCTTGTTGTCTGATTGGCTGTCAAGGGTGTCTGTCTTTCCTTTGCATCCGGAGGGTCGTCTCAGGGTGTATGCTTGTTGTCTGACTGGCTGCCAAGGGTGTCTTTCTATCCTTTGTAACCGGAGGGTCGTCTCAGGGTGTATGCATGTTGTCTGCTTGGCTACCAAGGGTGTCTGTCTGTCCATTGCTACCGGAGGGTCGCCTCAGGGTGTATGCATATTGCCTGATTGGCTACCAAGGGTGTGTGTCTGTCCCTTGTAGGGGGAGGGTCGTCTCAAGGTGTATGCTTGTTGTCTGATTGGTTGCCAAGGATGTCTGTCTTTCCTTTGTAACCGGAGGGTCATCTCAGGGTGTATGCTTGATGTTTGATTGGCTGCCAAGGGTGTCTGTCTGTCGTTTGTAACCGGAGAGTGGCCTCGGGGTGTATGCATGTCGTCTGATTGGCTACCAAGGGTGTCTGTCTGTCACTTGTAAGGGAAGGTTCACCTCAGGGTGTATGCTTGTTGTCTGATTGGTTGCCAACGATGTCTGTCTGTCCTTTGTAACCGGAGGGTCGCATCAGGGTGTATGCTTGTTGTCTGATTGGCTACCAAGGGTGTCTGTCTGTCCTATGTAACCGGAGATTCGCCTCGGGGTGTATGCATGTTGTCTGATTGGCTACCAAGGGTGTCTGTCTGTCCTATGTAACCGGAGATTCGCCTCGGGGTGTATGCATGTTGTCTGATTTGCTACCAAGGGTGTCTGTCTGTCCCTTGTAAGGGGAGGGTAGCCTCAGGGTGTATGCTTGTTGTCTGATTGGTTGCCAAGGGTGTCTGCCTGTCCTTTGTTACCGGAGGGTCGCCTCAGGGTGTATGCTTGTTGTCTGATTGGCTACCAAGGGTGTCTGTCTGTCCTATGTAACCGGAGATTCGCCTCGGGGTGTATGCATGTTTTCTGATTTGCTACCAAGGGTGTCTGTCTGTCCCTTGTAAGGGGAGGGTAGCCTCAGGGTGTATGCTTGTTGTCTGATTGGTTGCAAAGGGTGTCTGCCTGTCCTTTGTTACCGGAGGGTCGCCTCAGGGTGTATGCTTGTTGTCTGATTAGCTGCCAAGGGTGTGTGTCTGTCCCTTGTAGGGTGAGGGTCGTCTCAGGGTGTATGCTTGTTGTCTGATTGGTTGCCAAGGATGTCTGTCTTTCCTTTGTAACCTGAGGGTCGTCTCAGGGTGTATGCTTGATGTTTGATTGGCTGCCAAGGGTGTCTGTCTGTCCTTTGTAACCGGAGAGTCGCCTCGGGATGTATGCATGTCGTCTGATTGGCTACCAAGGGTGTCTGTCTGTCCCTTGTAAGGGAAGGTTCACCTCAGGGTGTATGCTTGTTGTCTGATTGGTTGCCAAGGGTGTCTGTCTGTCCTTTGTAACCGGAGGGTCGTCTCAGGGTGTATGCTTGTTGTCTGATTGGCTACCAAGGGTGTCTGTCTGTCCCTTGTAGGGGAGGGTCGCCTCAGGGTGTATGCTTGTTGTCTGATTGGTTGCCAAGGGTGTCTGTCTGTCCTTTGTAACTGTACGGTCGTCTCAGGGTGTATGCTTGTTGTTTGAGTGGCTACCAAGGGTGTGTGTCTATCCTTTGTAACTGGAGGGTCGTCTCAGCGTGTATGCTTGATGTTTGATTGGCTGCTAAGGGTGTCTGTCTGTCCTTTGTAACCGGAGTGTCGACTCAGGGTGTATGCTTGTTGTCTGATTGGCTACCAAGGGTGTCTGTCTGTCCCTTGTTACCGGAGGGTCGCCTCAGGGTGTATGCATATTGCCTCATTGGCTACCAAGGGTGTGTGTCTGTCCCTTGTAGGGGGAGGGTCGTCTCAGGGTGTATGCTTGTTATCTGATTGGTTGCCAACGATGTCTGTCTGTCCTTTGTAATCGGAGGGTCGCCTCAGGGTGTATGCTTGTTGTCTGATTGGCTACCAAGGGTGTCTGTCTGTCCTATGTAACCGGAGATTCGCCTCGGGGTGTATGCATGTTGTCTGATTTGCTACCAAGGGTGTCTGTCTGTCCCTTGTAAGGGAGGGTAGCCTCAGGGTGTATGCTTGTTGTCTGATTGGTTGCCAAGGGTGTCTGCCTGTCCTTTGTTACCGGAGGGTCGTCTCAGGGTGTATGCTTGTTGTCTGATTGGCTGCCAAGGGTGTCTGTCTTTCCTTTGTAACCGGAGGGTCGTCTCAGGGTGTATGCTTGTTGTCTGACTGAGGGTCATCTCAGGGTTTATGCTTTTTGTCTGATTGGCTGCCAAGGGTGTCTGTCTGTCCTTTGTAAACGGAGGCTCGTCTCAGGGTGTATGCTTGTTGTCTGATTGGCTGCCAAGGGTGTCTGTCTTTCCTTTGTAACCGGAGGGTCGTCTCAGGGTGTATGCTTGTTCTCTGACTGGCTGCCAAGGGTGTCTGTCTGTCCTTTGTAACTGGAGGCTCGTCTCAGGGTGTATGCTTGTTGTTTGATTGGTTGCCAAGTGTGTCTGTCTGTCCTTTGTAACCGGAGAGTCGTCTCAGGGTGTATGCATGTTGTCTGATTGGCTACCAAGGGTGTCTGTCTGTCCCTTGTAAGGGGAGGGTTGCCTCAGGGTGTATGCTTGTTGTCTGATTGGTTTCCAAGGGTGTCTGTTTGTCCTTTGTACCCGTAGGGTCGTCTCAGGGTGTATGCTTGTTATTTGAGTGGCTACCAAGGGTGTGTGTCTGTCCTTTGTAACCGGAGGGTCGTCTCAGGGTGTATGCTTGTTGTCTGATTGGCTACCAAGGGTGTGTGTCTGTCCTTTGTAACCGGAGGGTCGTCTCAGGGTTTATGCTTGATGTTTGATTGGCTGCCAAGGGTGTCTGTCTGTCCTTTGTAACCGGAGGGTCGCCTCAGGGTGTATGCTTGTTGTCTGATTGGCTACCAAGCGTGTCTGTCTGTCCTTTGTAACCGGAGAGTCGCCTCGGGTGTATGCATGTTGTCTGATTGGCTACCAAGGGTGTCTGTCTGTCCCTTGTAAGGGGAGGAACGCCTCAGGGTGTATGCTTGTTGTCTGATTGGTTGCCAAGGGTGTCTGTCTGTCCTTTGTAACCGGAGGGTCGTCTCAGGGTGTATGCTTGTTGTCTGATTGGTTGCCAAGGGTGTCTGTCTATCCTTTGTAACCGGAGGCTCGTCTCAGGGTGTATGCTTGTTGTCTGATTGGCTGTCAAGGGTGTCTGTCTTTCCTTTGTATCCGGAGGGTCGTCTCAGGGTGTATGCTTGTTGTCTGACTGGCTGCCAAGGGTGTCTTTCTATCCTTTGTAACCGTAGGGTCGTCTCAGGGTGTATGCTTGTTGCCTGACTGGCTACCAAGGGTGTCTTTCTATCCTTTGTATCCGGAGGGTCGTCTCAGGGTGTATGCTTGTTGTCTGACTGGCTGCCAAGGGTGTCTTTCTATCCTTTGTATCCGGAGGGTCGTCTCAGGGTGTATGCTTGTTGTCTGATTGGTTGCCAAGGGTGTCTGTCTGCCCTTTGTAACCGGAGGGTCCTCTCAGGGTGTATGCTTGTTGTCTGATTGGCTGCCAAGGGTGTCTGTCTATCCTTTGTAACCGGAGGCTCGTCTCAGGGTGTATGCTTGTTGTCTGATTGGCTGTCAAGGGTGTCTGTCTTTCCTTTGCATCCGGAGGGTCGTCTCAGGGTGTATGCTTGTTGTCTGACTGGCTGCCAAGGGTGTCTTTCTATCCTTTGTAACCGGAGGGTCGTCTCAGGGTGTATGCATGTTGTCTGCTTGGCTACCAAGGGTGTCTGTCTGTCCATTGCTACCGGAGGGTCGCCTCAGGGTGTATGCATATTGCCTGATTGGCTACCAAGGGTGTGTGTCTGCCCCTTGTAGGGGGAGGGTCGTCTCAAGGTGTATGCTTGTTGTCTGATTGGTTGCCAAGGATGTCTGTCTTTCCTTTGTAACCGGAGGGTCATCTCAGGGTGTATGCTTGATGTTTGATTGGCTGCCAAGGGTGTCTGTCTGTCGTTCGTAACCGGAGAGTGGCCTCGGGGTGTATGCATGTCGTCTGATTGGCTACCAAGGGTGTCTGTCTGTCACTTGTAAGGGAAGGTTCACCTCAGGGTGTATGCTTGTTGTCTGATTGGTTGCCAACGATGTCTGTCTGTCCTTTGTAACCGGAGGGTCGCATCAGGGTGTATGCTTGTTGTCTGATTGGCTACCAAGGGTGTCTGTCTGTCCTATGTAACCGGAGATTCGCCTCGGGGTGTATGCATGTTGTCTGATTTGCTACCAAGGGTGTCTGTCTGTCCCTTGTAAGGGGAGGGTAGCCTCAGGGTGAATGTTTGTTGTCTGATTGGCTGCCAACGGTGTCTGTCTGTCCTTTGTAACCGGAGGCTCGTCTCAAGGTGTATGCTTGTTGTCTGATTGGCTGCCAAGGGTGTCTGTCTGTCCTTTGTAACCGGAGGCTCGTCTCAGGGTGTATGCTTGTTGTCTGATTGGCTGCCAAGGGTGTCTGTCTGTCCCTTGTAAGGGACATGATTGATTGATTGATGTTCGCCTCAGGGTGTATGCTTGTTGTCTGATTGGCTGCCAAGGGTGTCTGTCTTTCCTTTGTAACCGGAGGGTCGTCTCAGGGTGTATACTTGTTCTCTGACTGGCTGCCAAGGGTGTCTGTCTGTCCTTTGTAACTGGAGGCTTGTCTCAGGGTGTATGCTTGTTGTCTGATTGGCTGCCAAGGGTGTCTGTCTTTCCTTTGTAACCGGAGGGTCGTCTCAGGGTGTATGCTTGTTCTCTGACTGGCTGCCAAGGGTGTCTGTCTGTCCTTTGTAACCGGAGGGTCGTCTCAGGGTGTATGCATGTTGTCTGATTGGCTACCAAGGGTGTCTGTCTGTCCCTTGTAAGGGGAGGGTTGCCTCAGGGTGTATGCTTGTTGTCTGATTATTTTCCAAGGGTGTCTGTTTGTCCTTTGTACCCGTAGGGTCGTCTCAGGGTGTATGCTTGTTGTTTGAGTGGCTACCAAGGGTGTGTGTCTGTCCTTTGTAACCGGAGGGTCGTCTCAGGGTGTATGCTTGTTGTCTGATTGGCTACCAAGGGTGTGTGTCTGTCCTTTGTAACCGGAGGGTCGTCTCAGGGTGTATGCTTGATGTTTGATTGGCTGCCAAGGGTGTCTGTCTGTCCTTTGTAACCGGAGGGTCGCCTCAGGGTGTATGCTTGTTGTCTGATTGGCTACCAAGCGTGTCTGTCTGTCCTTTGTAACCGGAGAGTCGCCTCGGGTGTATGCATGTTGTCTGATTGGCTACCAAGGGTGTCTGTCTGTCCCTTGTAAGGGGATGTTCGCCTCAGGGTGTATGCTTGTTGTCTGATTGGTTGCCAAGGGTGTCTGTCTGTCCTTTGTAACCGGAGGGTCATCTCAGGGTGTATGCTTGTTGTCTGATTGGCTGCCAAGGGTGTCTGTCTGTCCTTTGTAAACGGAGGCTCGTCTCAGGGTGTATGCTTGTTGTCTGATTGGCTGCCAAGGGTGTCTGTCTTTCCTTTGTAACCGGAGGGTCGTCTCAGGGTGTATGCTTGTTCTCTGACTGGCTGCCAAGGGTGTCTGTCTGTACTTTGTAACTGGAGGCTTGTCTCAGGGTGTATGCTTGTTGTCTGATTGGCTGCCAAGGGTGTCTGTCTTTCCTTTGTAACGGGAAGGTCGTCTCAGGGTGTATGCTTGTTCTCTGACTGGCTGCCAAGGGTGTCTGTCTGTCCTTTGTAACCGGAGGGTCGTCTCAGGGTGTAGGCATGTTGTCTGATTGGCTACCAAGGGTGTCTGTCTGTCCCTTGTAAGGGGAGGGTTGACTCAGGGTGTATGCTTGTTGTCTGATTGGTTTCCAAGGGTGTCTGTTTGTCCTTTGTACCCGTAGGGTCGTCTCAGGAGTGTATGCTTGTTGTTTGAGTGGCTACCAAGGATGTGTGTCTGTCCTTTGTAACCGGAGGGTCGTCTCAGGGTGTATGCTTGTTGTCTGATTGGCTACCAAGGGTGTGTGTCTGTCCTTTGTAACCGGAGGGTCGTCTCAGGGTGTATGCTTGATGTTTGATTGGCTGCCAAGGGTGTCTGTCTGTCCTTTGTAACCGGAGAGTCGCCTCGGGTGTATGCATGTTGTCTGATTGGCTACCAAGGGTGTCTGTCTGTCCCTTGTAAGGGGAGGGTCGCCTCAGGGTATATGCTTGTTGTCTGATTGGTTGCCAAGGGTGTCTGTCTGTCCTTTGTAACCGGAGGGTCGTCTCAGGGTGTATGCTTGTTGTCTGATTGGTTGCCAAGGGTGTCTGTCTATCCTTTGTAACCGGAGTCTCGTCTCAGGGTGTATGCTTGTTGTCTGATTGGCTGTCAAGGGTGTCTGTCTTTCCTTTGTATCCGGAGGGTCGTCTCAGGGTGTATGCTTGTTGTCTGACTGGCTGCCAAGGGTGTCTTTCTATCCTTTGTAACCGTAGGGTCGTCTCAGGGTGTATGCTTGTTGTCTGACTGGCTGCCAAGGGTGTCTTTCTATCCTTTGTATCCGGAGGGTCGTCTCAGGGTGTATGCTTGTTGTCTGACTGGTTGCCAAGGGTGTCTTTCTATCCTTTGTATCCGGAGGGTCGTCTCAGGGTGTATGCTTGTTGTCTGACTGGTTGCCAAGGGTGTCTTTCTATCCTTTGTATCCGGAGGGTCGTCTCAGGGTGTATGCTTGTTGTCTGATTGGTTGCCAAGGGTGTCTGTCTGTCCTTTGTAACCGGAGGGTCGTCTCAGGGTGTATGCTTGTTGTCTGATTGGCTGCCAAAGGTGTCTGTCTATCCATTGTAACCGGAGGCTCGTCTCAGGGTGTATGCTTGTTGTCTGATTGGCTGTCAAGGGTGTCTGTCTTTCCTTTGCATCCGGAGGGTCGTCTCAGGGTGTATGCTTGTTGTCTGACTGGCTGCCAAGGGTGTCTTTCTATACTTTGGAACCGGAGGGTCGTCTCAGGGTGTATGCATGTTGTCTGCTTGGCTACCAAGGGTGTCTGTCTGTCCATTGCTACCGGAGGGTCGCCTCAGGGTGTATGCATATTGCCTGATTGGCTACCAAGGGTTTGTGTCTGTCCCTTGTAGGGGGAGGGTCGTCTCAGGGTGTATGCTTGTTGTCTGATTGGCTGCCAAGGGTGTCTGTCTGTCCTTTGTAACCGGAGAGTCGCCTCGGGGTGTATGCATGTTGTCTGATTGGCTACCAAGGGTGTCTGTCTGTCCCTTGTAAGGGACATGATTGATTGATTGATGTTCGCCTCAGGGTGTATGCTTGTTGTCTGATTGGCTGCCAAGGGTGTCTGTCTTTCCTTTGTAACCGGAGGGTCGTCTCAGGGTGTATACTTGTTCTCTGACTGGCTGCCAAGGGTGTCTGTCTGTCCTTTGTAACTGGAGGCTTGTCTCAGGGTGTATGCTTGTTGTCTGATTGGCTGCCAAGGGTGTCTGTCTTTCCTTTGTAACCGGAGGGTCGTCTCAGGGTGTATGCTTGTTCTCTGACTGGCTGCCAAGGGTGTCTGTCTGTCCTTTGTAACCGGAGGGTCGTCTCAGGGTGTATGCATGTTGTCTGATTGGCTACCAAGGGTGTCTGTCTGTCCCTTGTAAGGGGAGGGTTGCCTCAGGGTGTATGCTTGTTGTCTGATTATTTTCCAAGGGTGTCTGTTTGTCCTTTGTACCCGTAGGGTCGTCTCAGGGTGTATGCTTGTTGTTTGAGTGGCTACCAAGGGTGTGTGTCTGTCCTTTGTAACCGGAGGGTCGTCTCAGGGTGTATGCTTGTTGTCTGATTGGCTACCAAGGGTGTGTGTCTGTCCTTTGTAACCGGAGGGTCGTCTCAGGGTGTATGCTTGATGTTTGATTGGCTGCCAAGGGTGTCTGTCTGTCCTTTGTAACCGGAGGGTCGCCTCAGGGTGTATGCTTGTTGTCTGATTGGCTACCAAGCGTGTCTGTCTGTCCTTTGTAACCGGAGAGTCGCCTCGGGTGTATGCATGTTGTCTGATTGGCTACCAAGGGTGTCTGTCTGTCCCTTGTAAGGGAGGAGTCGCCTCAGGGTATATGCTTGTTGTCTGATTGGTTGCCAACGGTGTCTGTCTGTCCTTTGTAACCTGAGGGTCGTCTCAGGGTGTATGCTTGTTGTCTAATTGGTTGCCAAGGGTGTCTGTCTATCCTTTGTAACCGGAGGCTCGTCTCAGGGTGTATGCTTGTTGTCTGATTGGCTGTCAAGGGTGTCTGTCTTTCCTTTGTATCCGGAGGGTCGTCTCAGGGTGTATGCTTGTTGTCTGATTGGCTGCCAAGGGTGTCTTTCTATCCTTTGTAACCGTAGGGTCGTCTCAGGGTGTATGCTTGTTGTCTGACTGGCTGCCAAGGGTGTCTTTCTATCCTTTGTATCCGGAGTGTCGTCTCAGGGTGTATGCTTGTTGTCTGACTGGTTGCCAAGGGTGTCTTTCTATCCTTTGTATCCGGAGGGTCGTCTCAGGGTGTATGCTTGTTGTCTGATTGGTTGCCAAGGGTGTCTGTCTGTCCTTTGTAACCGGAGGGTCGTCTCAGGGTGTATGCTTGTTGTCTGATTGGCTGCCAAGGGTGTCTGTCTATCCTTTGTAACCGGAGGCTCGTCTCAGGGTGTATGCTTGTTGTCTGATTGGCTTGTCAAGGGTGTCTGTCTTTCCTTTGCATCCGGAGGGTCGTCTCAGGGTGTATGCTTTTTGTCTGACTGGCTGCCAAGGGTGTCTTTCTATCCTTTGTAACCGGAGGGTCGTCTCAGGGTGTATGCATGTTGTCTGCTTGGCTACCAAGGGTGTCTGTCTGTCCATTGCTACCGGAGGGTCGCCTCAGGGTGTATGCATATTGCCTGATTGGCTACCAAGGGTGTGTGTCTGTCCCTTGTAGGGGGAGGGTCATCTCAGGGTGTATGCTTGATGTTTGATTGGCTGCCAAGGGTGTCTGTCTGTCGTTTGTAACCGGAGAGTCGCCTCGTGGTGTATGCATGTCGTCTGATTGGCTACCAAGGGTGTCTGTCTGTCCCTTGTAAGGGACATGATTGATTGATTGATGTTCGCCTCAGGGTGTATGCTTGTTGTCTGATTGGCTGCCAAGGGTGTCTGTCTTTCCTTTGTAACCGGAGGGTCGTCTCAGGGTGTATACTTGTTCTCTGACTGGCTGCCAAGGGTGTCTGTCTGTCCTTTGTAACTGGAGGCTTGTCTCAGGGTGTATGCTTGTTGTCTGATTGGCTGCCAAGGGTGTCTGTCTTTCCTTTGTAACCGGAGGGTCGTCTCAGGGTGTATGCTTGTTCTCTGACTGGCTGCCAAGGGTGTCTGTCTGTCCTTTGTAACCGGAGGGTCGTCTCAGGGTGTATGCATGTTGTCTGATTGGCTACCAAGGGTGTCTGTCTGTCCCTTGTAAGGGGAGGGTTGCCTCAGGGTGTATGCTTGTTGTCTGATTATTTTCCAAGGGTGTCTGTTTGTCCTTTGTACCCGTAGGGTCGTCTCAGGGTGTATGCTTGTTGTTTGAGTGGCTACCAAGGGTGTGTGTCTGTCCTTTGTAACCGGAGGGTCGTCTCAGGGTGTATGCTTGTTGTCTGATTGGCTACCAAGGGTGTGTGTCTGTCCTTTGTAACCGGAGGGTCGTCTCAGGGTGTATGCTTGATGTTTGATTGGCTGCCAAGGGTGTCTGTCTGTCCTTTGTAACCGGAGGGTCGCCTCAGGGTGTATGCTTGTTGTCTGATTGGCTACCAAGCGTGTCTGTCTGTCCTTTGTAACCGGAGAGTCGCCTCGGGTGTATGCATGTTGTCTGATTGGCTACCAAGGGTGTCTGTCTGTCCCTTGTAAGGGGAGGGTCGCCTCAGGGTATATGCTTGTTGTCTGATTGGTTGCCAACGGTGTCTGTCTGTCCTTTGTAACCTGAGGGTCGTCTCAGGGTGTATGCTTGTTGTCTGATTGGTTGCCAAGGGTGTCTGTCTATCCTTTGTAACCGGAGGCTCGTCTCAGGGTGTATGCTTGTTGTCTGATTGGCTGTCAAGGGTGTCTGTCTTTCCTTTGTATCCGGAGGGTCGTCTCAGGGTGTATGCTTGTTGTCTGATTGGCTGCCAAGGGTGTCTTTCTATCCTTTGTAACCGTAGGGTCGTCTCAGGGTGTATGCTTGTTGTCTGACTGGCTGCCAAGGGTGTCTTTCTATCCTTTGTATCCGGAGTGTCGTCTCAGGGTGTATGCTTGTTGTCTGACTGGTTGCCAAGGGTGTCTTTCTATCCTTTGTATCCGGAGGGTCGTCTCAGGGTGTATGCTTGTTGTCTGATTGGTTGCCAAGGGTGTCTGTCTGTCCTTTGTAACCGGAGGGTCGTCTCAGGGTGTATGCTTGTTGTCTGATTGGCTGCCAAGGGTGTCTGTCTATCCTTTGTAACCGGAGGCTCGTCTCAGGGTGTATGCTTGTTGTCTGATTGGCTTGTCAAGGGTGTCTGTCTTTCCTTTGCATCCGGAGGGTCGTCTCAGGGTGTATGCTTTTTGTCTGACTGGCTGCCAAGGGTGTCTTTCTATCCTTTGTAACCGGAGGGTCGTCTCAGGGTGTATGCATGTTGTCTGCTTGGCTACCAAGGGTGTCTGTCTGTCCATTGCTACCGGAGGGTCGCCTCAGGGTGTATGCATATTGCCTGATTGGCTACCAAGGGTGTGTGTCTGTCCCTTGTAGGGGGAGGGTCATCTCAGGGTGTATGCTTGATGTTTGATTGGCTGCCAAGGGTGTCTGTCTGTCGTTTGTAACCGGAGAGTCGCCTCGTGGTGTATGCATGTCGTCTGATTGGCTACCAAGGGTGTCTGTCTGTCCCTTGTAAGGGAAGGTTCACCTCAGGGTGTATGCTTGTTGTCTGATTGGCTACCAAGGGTGTCTGTCTGTCCCTTGTAAGGGAAGGGTCGCCTCAGGGTGTATGCTTGTTGTCTGATTGGTTGCCAAGGGTGTCTGTCTGACCTTTGTAACTGTAGGGTCGTCTCAGGGTGTATGCTTGTTGTTTGAGTGGCTACCAAGGGTGTGTGTCTGTCCTTTTTAACCGGAGGGTCGTCTCAGGGTGTATGCTTGTTGTCTGAATGGCTAACAAGGGTGTGTGTCTGTCCTTTGTAACCGGAGGGTCATCTCAGCGTGTATGCTTGATGTTTGATTGACTGCTAAGGGTGTCTGTCTGTCCTTTGTAATCGGAGGGTCGCCTCAGGGTGTATGCTTGTTGTCTGATTGGCTACCAAGGGTGTCTGTCTGTCCCTTGTTACCGGAGGGTCGCCTCAGTGTGTATGCATATTGCCTGATTGGCTACCAAGGGTGTGTGTCTGTCACTTGTAGGGGGAGGTTCGTCTCAGGGTGTAAGCTTGTTATCTGATTGGTTGCCAACGATGTCTCTCTGTCCTTTGTAACCGGAGGGTCGCCTCAGGGTGTATGCTTGTTGTCTGATTGGCTACCAAGGGTGTCTGTCTGTCCTATGTAACCGGAGATTCGCCTCGGGGTGTATGCATGTTGTCTGATTTGCTACCAAGGGTGTCTGTCTGTCCCTTGTAAGGGGAGGGTAGCCTCAGGGTGTATGCTTGTTGTCTGATTGGTTGCCAAGGGTGTCTGTCTGTCCTTTGTTACCGGAGGGTCGTCTCAGGGTGTATGCTTGTTGTGTGATTGGCTGCCAAGGGTGTCTGTCTGTCCTTTGTAACCGGAGGCTCGTCTCAGGGTGTATGCTTGTGTCTGATTGGCTGCCAAGGGTGTCTGTCTTTCCTTTGTAACCGGAGGGTCGTCTCAGGGTGTATGCTTGTTGTCTGACTGGCTGCCAAGGGTGTCTTTCTATCCTTTGTAACCGGAGGGTCGTCTCAGGGTGTATTCTTTTTGTCTGATTGGCTGCCAAGTGTGTCTGTCTGTCCTTTTAATTGAGGCTCGTCTCAGGGTGTATGCTTGTTGTTTGATTGGTTGCCAAGGGTGTCTGTCTGTCCTTTGTAACCGGAGGCTCGTCTCAGGGTGTATGCTTGTTGTTTGATTGGTTTCCAAGGGTGTCTGTCTGTCCTTTGTAACCTGAGGGTCGTCTCAGGGTTGTATGCTTGTTGTCTGATTGGCTACCAAGGGTGTCTGTCTGTCCATTATAAGGGGAGGGTTGCCTCAGGGTGTATGCTTGTTGTCTGATTGGTTGCCAAGTGTGTCTGTCCTTTGAAACCGGAGGGTCATCTCAGGGTGTATGCTTGTTGTTTGAGTGGCTACCAAGGGTGTGTGTCTGTCCTTTGTAACCGGAGTGTCGTCTCAGGGTGTATGCTTCATGTTTGATTGGCTGCCAAGGGTGTCTGTCTGTCCTTTGTAACCGGAGGCTCATCTCAGGGTGAATGCATGTTGTCTGCTTGGCTACGAAGTGTGTCTGTCTGTCCATTGCTACCGGAGGGTCGCTCAGGGTGTATGCATATTGCCTGATTGGCTACCAAGGGTGTGTCTGTCCCTTGTAGGGGGAGGGTCGTCTCAGGGTGTATGCTTGATGTCTGATTGGTTGCCAAGGGTGTCTGTCTGTCCTTTGTAACCGGAGGCTCGTCTCAGGGTGTATGCTTGTTGTCTGACTGGCTGCCAAGGGTGTCTTTCTATCCTTTGTAACCGTAGGGTCGTCTCAGGGTGTATGCTTGTTGTCTGATTGGTTGCCAAGGGTGTCTGTCTGTCCTTTGTAACCGGAGGCTCGTCTCAGGGTGTATGCTTGTTGTTTGATTGGTTGCCAAGGGTGTCTGTCTGTCCTTTGTAACCTGAGGGTCGTCTCAGGGTGTATGCTTGTTGTCTGATTGGCTACCAAGGGTGTCTGTCTGTCCATTATAAGGGGAGGGTTGCCTCAGGGTGTATGCTTGTTGTCTGATTGGTTTCCAAGTGTGTCTGTCCTTTGTAACCGGAGGGTCATCTCAGGGTGTATGCTTGTTGTTTGAGTGGCTACCCAAGGGTGTGTGTCTGTCCTTTGTAACCGGAGTGTCGTCTCAGGGTGTATGCTTGATGTTTGATTGGCTGCCAAGGGTGTCTGTCTGTCTGTTGTAACCGGAGGCTCGTCTCAGGGTGTATGCATGTTGTCTGCTTGTCTACCAAGGGTATCTGTCTGTCCATTGCTACCGGAGGGTCGCCTCAGGGTGTATGCATATTGCCTGATTGGCTACCAAGGGTGTGTCTGTCCCTTGTAGGGGGAGGGTCGTCTCCAGGGTGTATGCTTGATATCTGATTGGTTGCCAAGGATGTCTGTCTTTCCTTTGTAAACAGAGGGTCGTCTCAGGGTGTATGCTTGATGTTTGATTGGCTGCCAAGGGTGTCTGTCTGTCCTTTGTAACCGGAGAGTCACCTCGGGGTGTATGCATGTTGTCTGATTCGCTACCAAGGGTGTCTGTCTGTCCATTGTAAGGGGAGGGTCGCCTCAGGGTGTATGCTTGTTGTCTGATTGGTTGCCAAGAGTGTCTGTCTGTCCTTTGTAACCGGAGGGTCGTCTCAGGGTGTATGCGTGTTGTCTGATTGGCTGCCAAGGGTGTCTGTCTGTCCTTTGTAACCGGAGGCTCGTCTCAGGGTGTATGCATGTTGTCTGCTTGGCTACCAAGGGTGTCTGTCTGTCCATTGCTACCGGAGGGTCGCCTCAGGGTGTATGCATATTGCCTGATTGGCTACCAAGGGTTTGTGTCTGTCCCTTGTAGGGGAGGGGTCGTCTCAAGGTGTATGCTTGTTGTCTGATTGGTTGCCAAGGATGTCTGTCTTTCCTTTGTAATAGGAGGCTCGTCTCAAGGAGTATGCTTGTTGTCTGATTGGCTGCCATGGGTGTCTGTCTGTCCTTTGTAACCGGAGGCTCGTCTCAGGGTGTATGCTTGTTGTCTGACTGGCTGCCAAGGGTGTCTTTCTATCCTTTGGAACCGGAGGGTCGTCTCAGGGTGTATGCATGTTGTCTGCTTGGCTACCAAGGGTGTCTGTCTGTCCATTGCTACCGGAGGGGTCGCCTCAGGGTGTATGCATATTGCCTGATTGGCTACCAAGGGTTTGTGTCTGTCCCTTGTAGGGGAGGGTCGTCTCAGGGTGTATGCTTGTTGTCTGATTGGTTGCCAAGGATGTCTGTCTTTCCTTTGTAATAGGAGGCTCGTCTCAAGGTGTATGCTTGTTGTCTGATTGGCTGCCATGGGTGTCTGTCTGTCCTTTGTAACCGGAGGCTCGTCTCAGGGTGTATGCGTGTTGTCTGATTGGCTGCCAAGGGTGTCTGTCTGTCCTTTGTAACCGGAGAGTCGCCTCGGGGTGTATGCATGTTGTCTGATTGGCTACCAAGGGTGTCTGTCTGTCCCTTGTAAGGGACATGATTGATTGATTGATGTTCGCCTCAGGGTGTATGCTTGTTGTCTGATTGGTTGCCAAGGGTGTCTGTCTGTCCTTTGTAACCGGAGGGTCATCTCAGGGTGTATGCTTGTTGTCTGATTGGCTGCCAAGGGTGTCTGTCTGTCCTTTGTAAACGGAGGCTCGTCTCAGGGTGTATGCTTGTTGTCTGATTGGCTGCCAAGGGTGTCTGTCTTTCCTTTGTAACCGGAGGGTCGTCTCAGGGTGTATACTTGTTCTCTGTCTGGCTGCCAAGGGTGTCTGTCTGTCCTTTGTAACTGGAGGCTTGTCTCAGGGTGTATGCTTGTTGTCTGATTGGCTGCCAAGGGTGTCTGTCTTTCCTTTGTAACCGGAGGGTCGTCTCAGGGTGTATGCTTGTTCTCTGACTGGCTGCCAAGGGTGTCTGTCTGTCCTTTGTAACCGGAGGGTCGTCTCAGGGTGTATGCATGTTGTCTGATTGGCTACCAAGGGTGTCTGTCTGTCCCTTGTAAGGGAGGGTTGCCTCAGGGTGTATGCTTGTTGTCTGATTGGTTTCCAAGGGTGTCTGTTTGTCCTTTGTACCCGTAGGGTCGTCTCAGGGTGTATGCTTGTTGTTTGAGTGGCTACCAAGGGTGTGTGTCTGTCCTTTGTAACCGGAGGGTCGTCTCAGGGTGTATGCTTGTTGTCTGATTGGCTACCAAGGGTGTGTGTCTGTCCTTTGTAACCGGAGGGTCGTCTCAGGGTGTATGCTTGATGTTTGATTGGCTGCCAAGGGTGTCTGTCTGTCCTTTGTAACCGGAGGGTCGCCTCAGGGTGTATGCTTGTTGTCTGATTGGCTACCAAGCGTGTCTGTCTGTCCTTTGTAACCGGAGAGTCGCCTCGGGTGTATGCATGTTGTCTGATTGGCTACCAAGGGTGTCTGTCTGTCCTTTGTAACCGGAGTGTCGTCTCAGGGTGTATGCTTCATGTTTGATTGGCTGCCAAGGGTGTCTGTCTGTCCTTTGTAACCGGAGGCTCATCTCAGGGTGAATGCATGTTGTCTGCTTGGCTACGAAGTGTGTCTGTCTGTCCATTGCTACCGGAGGGTCGCTCAGGGTGTATGCATATTGCCTGATTGGCTACCAAGGGTGTGTCTGTCCCTTGTAGGGGGAGGGTCGTCTCAGGGTGTATGCTTGATGTCTGATTGGTTGCCAAGGGTGTCTGTCTGTCCTTTGTAACCGGAGGCTCGTCTCAGGGTGTATGCTTGTTGTCTGACTGGCTGCCAAGGGTGTCTTTCTATCCTTTGTAACCGTAGGGTCGTCTCAGGGTGTATGCTTGTTGTCTGATTGGTTGCCAAGGGTGTCTGTCTGTCCTTTGTAACCGGAGGCTCGTCTCAGGGTGTATGCTTGTTGTTTGATTGGTTGCCAAGGGTGTCTGTCTGTCCTTTGTAACCTGAGGGTCGTCTCAGGGTGTATGCTTGTTGTCTGATTGGCTACCAAGGGTGTCTGTCTGTCCATTATAAGGAGGGTTGCCTCAGGGTGTATGCTTGTTGTCTGATTGGTTTCCAAGTGTGTCTGTCCTTTGTAACCGGAGGGTCATCTCAGGGTGTATGCTTGTTGTTTGAGTGGCTACCCAAGGGTGTGTGTCTGTCCTTTGTAACCGGAGTGTCGTCTCAGGGTGTATGCTTGATGTTTGATTGGCTGCCAAGGGTGTCTGTCTGTCTGTTGTAACCGGAGGCTCGTCTCAGGGTGTATGCATGTTGTCTGCTTGTCTGCAAGGGTATCTGTCTGTCCATTGCTACCGGAGGGTCGCCTCAGGGTGTATGCATATTGCCTGATTGGCTACCAAGGGTGTGTCTGTCCCTTGTAGGGGGAGGGTCGTCTCAGGGTGTATGCTTGATATCTGATTGGTTGCCAAGGATGTCTGTCTTTCCTTTGTAAACAGAGGGTCGTCTCAGGGTGTATGCTTGATGTTTGATTGGCTGCCAAGGGTGTCTGTCTGTCCTTTGTAACCGGAGAGTCACCTCGGGGTGTATGCATGTTGTCTGATTCGCTACCAAGGGTGTCTGTCTGTCCATTGTAAGGGGAGGGTCGCCTCAGGGTGTATGCTTGTTGTCTGATTGGTTGCCAAGAGTGTCTGTCTGTCCTTTGTAACCGGAGGGTCGTCTCAGGGTGTATGCGTGTTGTCTGATTGGCTGCCAAGGGTGTCTGTCTGTCCTTTGTAACCGGAGGCTCGTCTCAGGGTGTATGCATGTTGTCTGCTTGGCTACCAAGGGTGTCTGTCTGTCCATTGCTACCGGAGGGTCGCCTCAGGGTGTATGCATATTGCCTGATTGGCTACCAAGGGTTTGTGTCTGTCCCTTGTAGGGGGAGGGTCGTCTCAAGGTGTATGCTTGTTGTCTGATTGGTTGCCAAGGATGTCTGTCTTTCCTTTGTAATAGGAGGCTCGTCTCAAGGAGTATGCTTGTTGTCTGATTGGCTGCCATGGGTGTCTGTCTGTCCTTTGTAACCGGAGGCTCGTCTCAGGGTGTATGCTTGTTGTCTGACTGGCTGCCAAGGGTGTCTTTCTATCCTTTGGAACCGGAGGGTCGTCTCAGGGTGTATGCATGTTGTCTGCTTGGCTACCAAGGGTGTCTGTCTGTCCATTGCTACCGGAGGGTCGCCTCAGGGTGTATGCATATTGCCTGATTGGCTACCAAGGGTTTGTGTCTGTCCCTTGTAGGGGGAGGGTCGTCTCAGGGTGTATGCTTGTTGTCTGATTGGTTGCCAAGGATGTCTGTCTTTCCTTTGTAATAGGAGGCTCGTCTCAAGGTGTATGCTTGTTGTCTGATTGGCTGCCATGGGTGTCTGTCTGTCCTTTGTAACCGGAGGCTCGTCTCAGGGTGTATGCTTGTTGTCTGATTGGCTGCCAAGGGTGTCTGTCTGTCCTTTGTAACCGGAGAGTCGCCTCGGGGTGTATGCATGTTGTCTGATTGGCTACCAAGGGTGTCTGTCTGTCCCTTGTAAGGGACATGATTGATTGATTGATGTTCGCCTCAGGGTGTATGCTTGTTGTCTGATTGGTTGCCAAGGGTGTCTGTCTGTCCTTTGTAACCGGAGGGTCATCTCAGGGTGTATGCTTGTTGTCTGATTGGCTGCCAAGGGTGTCTGTCTGTCCTTTGTAAACGGAGGCTCGTCTCAGGGTGTATGCTTGTTGTCTGATTGGCTGCCAAGGGTGTCTGTCTTTCCTTTGTAACCGGAGGGTCGTCTCAGGGTGTATACTTGTTCTCTGTCTGGCTGCCAAGGGTGTCTGTCTGTCCTTTGTAACTGGAGGCTTGTCTCAGGGTGTATGCTTGTTGTCTGATTGGCTGCCAAGGGTGTCTGTCTTTCCTTTGTAACCGGAGGGTCGTCTCAGGGTGTATGCTTGTTCTCTGACTGGCTGCCAAGGGTGTCTGTCTGTCCTTTGTAACCGGAGGGTCGTCTCAGGGTGTATGCATGTTGTCTGATTGGCTACCAAGGGTGTCTGTCTGTCCCTTGTAAGGGAGGGTTGCCTCAGGGTGTATGCTTGTTGTCTGATTGGTTTCCAAGGGTGTCTGTTTGTCCTTTGTACCCGTAGGGTCGTCTCAGGGTGTATGCTTGTTGTTTGAGTGGCTACCAAGGGTGTGTGTCTGTCCTTTGTAACCGGAGGGTCGTCTCAGGGTGTATGCTTGTTGTCTGATTGGCTACCAAGGGTGTGTGTCTGTCCTTTGTAACCGGAGGGTCGTCTCAGGGTGTATGCTTGATGTTTGATTGGCTGCCAAGGGTGTCTGTCTGTCCTTTGTAACCGGAGGGTCGCCTCAGGGTGTATGCTTGTTGTCTGATTGGCTACCAAGCGTGTCTGTCTGTCCTTTGTAACCGGAGAGTCGCCTCGGGTGTATGCATGTTGTCTGATTGGCTACCAAGGGTGTCTGTCTGTCCTTTGTAACCGGAGTGTCGTCTCAGGGTGTATGCTTCATGTTTGATTGGCTGCCAAGGGTGTCTGTCTGTCCTTTGTAACCGGAGGCTCATCTCAGGGTGAATGCATGTTGTCTGCTTGGCTACGAAGTGTGTCTGTCTGTCCATTGCTACCGGAGGGTCGCTCAGGGTGTATGCATATTGCCTGATTGGCTACCAAGGGTGTGTCTGTCCCTTGTAGGGGGAGGGTCGTCTCAGGGTGTATGCTTGATGTCTGATTGGTTGCCAAGGGTGTCTGTCTGTCCTTTGTAACCGGAGGCTCGTCTCAGGGTGTATGCTTGTTGTCTGACTGGCTGCCAAGGGTGTCTTTCTATCCTTTGTAACCGTAGGGTCGTCTCAGGGTGTATGCTTGTTGTCTGATTGGTTGCCAAGGGTGTCTGTCTGTCCTTTGTAACCGGAGGCTCGTCTCAGGGTGTATGCTTGTTGTTTGATTGGTTGCCAAGGGTGTCTGTCTGTCCTTTGTAACCTGAGGGTCGTCTCAGGGTGTATGCTTGTTGTCTGATTGGCTACCAAGGGTGTCTGTCTGTCCATTATAAGGGGAGGGTTGCCTCAGGGTGTATGCTTGTTGTCTGATTGGTTTCCAAGTGTGTCTGTCCTTTGTAACCGGAGGGTCATCTCAGGGTGTATGCTTGTTGTTTGAGTGGCTACCCAAGGGTGTGTGTCTGTCCTTTGTAACCGGAGTGTCGTCTCAGGGTGTATGCTTGATGTTTGATTGGCTGCCAAGGGTGTCTGTCTGTCTGTTGTAACCGGAGGCTCGTCTCAGGGTGTATGCATGTTGTCTGCTTGTCTACCAAGGGTATCTGTCTGTCCATTGCTACCGGAGGGTCGCCTCAGGGTGTATGCATATTGCCTGATTGGCTACCAAGGGTGTGTCTGTCCCTTGTAGGGGGAGGGTCGTCTCAGGGTGTATGCTTGATGTCTGATTGGTTGCCAAGGATGTCTGTCTTTCCTTTGTAAACAGAGGGTCGTCTCAGGGTGTATGCTTGATGTTTGATTGGCTGCCAAGGGTGTCTGTCTGTCCTTTGTAACCGGAGAGTCATCTCGGGGTGTATGCATGTTGTCTGATTCGCTACCAAGGGTGTCTGTCTGTCCCTTGTAAGGGGAGGGTCGCCTCAGGGTGTATGCTTGTTGTCTGATTGGTTGCCAAGAGTGTCTGTCTGTCCTTTGTAACCGGAGGGTCGTCTCAGGGTGTATGCGTGTTGTCTGATTGGCTGCCAAGGGTGTCTGTCTGTCCTTTGTAACCGGAGGCTCGTCTCAGGGTGTATGCATGTTGTCTGCTTGGCTACCAAGGGTGTCTGTCTGTCCATTGCTACCGGAGGGTCGCCTCAGGGTGTATGCATATTGCCTGATTGGCTACCAAGGGTTTGTGTCTGTCCCTTGTAGGGGGAGGGTCGTCTCAGGGTGTATGCTTGTTGTCTGATTGGTTGCCAAGGATGTCTGTCTTTCCTTTGTAATAGGAGGCTCGTCTCAAGGTGTATGCTTGTTGTCTGATTGGCTGCCATGGGTGTCTGTCTGTCCTTTGTAACCGGAGGCTCGTCTCAGGGTGTATGCTTGTTGTCTGACTGGCTGCCAAGGGTGTCTTTCTATCCTTTGGAACCGGAGGGTCGTCTCAGGGTGTATGCATGTTGTCTGCTTGGCTACCAAGGGTGTCTGTCTGTCCATTGCTACCGGAGGGTCGCCTCAGGGTGTATGCATATTGCCTGATTGGCTACCAAGGGTTTGTGTCTGTCCCTTGTAGGGGGAGGGTCGTCTCAGGGTGTATGCTTGTTGTCTGATTGGTTGCCAAGGATGTCTGTCTTTCCTTTGTAATAGGAGGCTCGTCTCAAGGTGTATGCTTGTTGTCTGATTGGCTGCCATGGGTGTCTGTCTGTCCTTTGTAACCGGAGGCTCGTCTCAGGGTGTATGCTTGTTGTCTGATTGGCTGCCAAGGGTGTCTGTCTGTCCTTTGTAACCGGAGAGTCGCCTCGGGGTGTATGCATGTTGTCTGATTGGCTACCAAGGGTGTCTGTCTGTCCCTTGTAAGGGACATGATTGATTGATTGATGTTCGCCTCAGGGTGTATGCTTGTTGTCTGATTGGTTGCCAAGGGTGTCTGTCTGTCCTTTGTAACCGGAGGGTCATCTCAGGGTGTATGCTTGTTGTCTGATTGGCTGCCAAGGGTGTCTGTCTGTCCTTTGTAAACGGAGGCTCGCTCTCAGGGTGTATGCTTGTTGTCTGATTGGCTGCCAAGGGTGTCTGTCTTTCCTTTGTAACCGGAGGGTCGTCTCAGGGTGTATACTTGTTCTCTGACTGGCTGCCAAGGGTGTCTGTCTGTCCTTTGTAACTGGAGGCTTGTCTCAGGGTGTATGCTTGTTGTCTGATTGGCTGCCAAGGGTGTCTGTCTTTCCTTTGTAACCGGAGGGTCGTCTCAGGGTGTATGCTTGTTCTCTGACTGGCTGCCAAGGGTGTCTGTCTGTCCTTTGTAACCGGAGGGTCGTCTCAGGGTGTATGCATGTTGTCTGATTGGCTACCAAGGGTGTCTGTCTGTCCCTTGTAAGGGGAGGGTTGCCTCAGGGTGTATGCTTGTTGTCTGATTGGTTTCCAAGGGTGTCTGTTTGTCCTTTGTACCCGTAGGGTCGTCTCAGGGTGTATGCTTGTTGTTTGAGTGGCTACCAAGGGTGTGTGTCTGTCCTTTGTAACCGGAGGGTCGTCTCAGGGTGTATGCTTGTTGTCTGATTGGCTACCAAGGGTGTGTGTCTGTCCTTTGTAACCGGAGGGTCGTCTCAGGGTGTATGCTTGATGTTTGATTGGCTGCCAAGGGTGTCTGTCTGTCCTTTGTAACCGGAGGGTCGCCTCAGGGTGTATGCTTGTTGTCTGATTGGCTACCAAGCGTGTCTGTCTGTCCTTTGTAACCGGAGAGTCGCCTCGGGTGTATGCATGTTGTCTGATTGGCTACCAAGGGTGTCTGTCTGTCCCTTGTAAGGGGAGGGTCGCCTCAGGGTATATGCTTGTTGTCTGACTGGTTGCCAAGGGTGTCTGTCTGTCCTTTGTAACCTGAGGGTCGTCTCAGGGTGTATGCTTGTTGTCTGATTGGTTGCCAAGGGTGTCTGTCTATCCTTTGTAACCGGAGGCTCGTCTCAGGGTGTATGCTTGTTGTCTGATTGGCTGTCAAGGGTGTCTGTCTTTCCTTTGTATCCGGAGGGTCGTCTCAGGGTGTATGCTTGTTGTCTGATTGGCTGCCAAGGGTGTCTTTCTATCCTTTGTAACCGTAGGGTCGTCTCAGGGTGTATGCTTGTTGTCTGACTGGCTGCCAAGGGTGTCTTTCTATCCTTTGTATCCGGAGGGTCGTCTCAGGGTGTATGCTTGTTGTCTGACTGGCTGCCAAGGGTGTCTTTCTATCCTTTGTAACCGGAGGGTCGTCTCAGGGTGTATGCATGTTGTCTGCTTGGCTACCAAGGGTGTCTGTCTGTCCATTGCTACCGGAGGGTCGCCTCAGGGTGTATGCATATTGCCTGATTGGCTACCAAGGGTGTGTGTCTGTCCCTTGTAGGGGGAGGGTCATCTCAGGGTGTATGCTTGATGTTTGATTGGCTGCCAAGGGTGTCTGTCTGTCGTTTGTAACCGGAGAGTCGCCTCGGGGTGTATGCATGTCGTCTGATTGGCTACCAAGGGTGTCTGTCTGTCCCTTGTAAGGGAAGGTTCACCTCAGGGTGTATGCTTGTTGTCTGATTGGCTACCAAGGGTGTCTGTCTGTCCCTTGTAAGGGAAGGGTCGCCTCAGGGTGTATGCTTGTTGTCTGATTGGTTGCCAAGGGTGTCTGTCTGACCTTTGTAACTGTAGGGTCGTCTCAGGGTGTATGCTTGTTGTTTGAGTGGCTACCAAGGGTGTGTGTCTGTCCTTTGTAACCGGAGGGTCGTCTCAGGGTGTATGCTTGTTGTCTGAATGGCTAACAAGGGTGTGTGTCTGTCCTTTGTAACCGGAGGGTCATCTCAGCGTGTATGCTTGATGTTTGATTGACTGCTAAGGGTGTCTGTCTGTCCTTTGTAATCGGAGGGTCGCCTCAGGGTGTATGCTTGTTGTCTGATTGGCTACCAAGGGTGTCTGTCTGTCCCTTGTTACCGGAGGGTCGCCTCAGTGTGTATGCATATTGCCTGATTGGCTACCAAGGGTGTGTGTCTGTCACTTGTAGGGGGAGGTTCGCTCAGGGTGTAAGCTTGTTATCTGATTGGTTGCCAACGATGTCTCTCTGTCCTTTGTAACCGGAGGGTCGCCTCAGGGTGTATGCTTGTTGTCTGATTGGCTACCAAGGGTGTCTGTCTGTCCTATGTAACCGGAGATTCGCCTCGGGGTGTATGCATGTTGTCTGATTTGCTACCAAGGGTGTCTGTCTGTCCCTTGTAAGGGGAGGGTAGCCTCAGGGTGTATGCTTGTTGTCTGATTGGTTGCCAAGGGTGTCTGTCTGTCCTTTGTTACCGGAGGGTCGTCTCAGGGTGTATGCTTGTTGTCTGACTGGCTGCCAAGGGTGTCTTTCTATCCTTTGTAACCGGAGGGTCGTCTCAGGGTGTATTCTTTTTGTCTGATTGGCTGCCAAGTGTGTCTGTCTGTCCTTTTAATTGAGGCTCGTCTCAGGGTGTATGCTTGTTGTTTGATTGGTTGCCAAGGGTGTCTGTCTGTCCTTTGTAACCGGAGGCTCGTCTCAGGGTGTATGCTTGTTGTTTGATTGGTTTCCAAGGGTGTCTGTCTGTCCTTTGTAACCTGAGGGTCGTCTCAGGGTTGTATGCTTGTTGTCTGATTGGCTACCAAGGGTGTCTGTCTGTCCATTATAAGGGGAGGGTTGCCTCAGGGTGTATGCTTGTTGTCTGATTGGTTGCCAAGTGTGTCTGTCCTTTGAAACCGGAGGGTCATCTCAGGGTGTATGCTTGTTGTTTGAGTGGCTACCAAGGGTGTGTGTCTGTCCTTTGTAACCGGAGTGTCGTCTCAGGGTGTATGCTTCATGTTTGATTGGCTGCCAAGGGTGTCTGTCTGTCCTTTGTAACCGGAGGCTCATCTCAGGGTGAATGCATGTTGTCTGCTTGGCTACGAAGTGTGTCTGTCTGTCCATTGCTACCGGAGGGTCGCTCAGGGTGTATGCATATTGCCTGATTGGCTACCAAGGGTGTGTCTGTCCCTTGTAGGGGGAGGGTCGACTCAGGGTGTATGCTTGATGTCTGATTGGTTGCCAAGGGTGTCTGTCTGTCCTTTGTAACCGGAGGGTCGTCTCAGGGTGTATGCTTGTTGTCTGATTGGCTGCCAAGGGTGTCTGTCTATCCTTTGTAACCGGAGGGTCGTCTCAGGGTGTATGCTTGTTGTCTGATTGGTTGCCAAGGGTGTCTGTCTGTCCTTTGTAACCGGAGGCTCGTCTCAGGGTGTATGCTTGTTGTCTGATTGGCTACCAAGGGTGTCTGTCTGTCCATTATAAAGGGAGGGTTGCCTCAGGGTGTATGCTTGTTGTCTGATTGGTTGCCAAGTGTGTCTGTCCTTTGTAACCGGAGGGTCATCTCAGGGTGTATGCTTGTTGTTTGAGTTGCTACCCAAGGGTGTGTGTCTGTCCTTTGTAACCGGAGTGTCGTCTCAGGGTGTATGCTTGATGTTTGATTGGCTGCCAAGGGTGTCTGTCTGTCTGTTGTAACCGGAGGCTCGTCTCAGGGTGTATGCATGTTGTCTGCTTGTCTACCAAGGGTATCTGTCTGTCCATTGCTACCGGAGGGTCGCCTCAGGGTGTATGCATATTGCCTGATTGGCTACCAAGGGTGTGTCTGTCCCTTGTAGGGGGAGGGTCGTCTCAGGGTGTATGCTTGATGTCTGATTGGTTGCCAAGGATGTCTGTCTTTCCTTTGTAAACAGAGGGTCGTCTCAGGGTGTATGCTTGATGTTTGATTGGCTGCCAAGGGTGTCTGTCTGTCCTTTGTAACCGGAGAGTCACCTCGGGGTGTATGCATGTTGTCTGATTCGCTACCAAGGGTGTCTGTCTGTCCCTTGTAAGGGGAGGGTCGCCTCAGGGTGTATGCTTGTTGTCTGATTGGTTGCCAAGAGTGTCTGTCTGTCCTTTGTAACCGGAGGGTCGTCTCAGGGTGTATGCGTGTTGTCTGATTGGCTGCCAAGGGTGTCTGTCTGTCCTTTGTAACCGGAGGCTCGTCTCAGGGTGTATGCTTGTTGTCTGATTGGCTGCCAAGGGTGTCTGTCTTTCCTTTGTAACCGGAGGGTCGTCTCAGGGTGTATGCTTGTTCTCTGACTGGCTGCCAAGGGTGTCTGTCTGTCCTTTGTAACCGGAGGCTCGTCTCAGGGTGTATGCTTGTTGTTTGATTGGTTGCCAAGTGTGTCTGTCTGTCCTTTGTAACCGGAGGGTCGTCTCAGGGTGTATGCATGTTGTCTGATTGGCTACCAAGGGTGTCTGTCTGTCCCTTGTAAGGGGAGGGTTGCCTCAGGGTGTATGCTTGTTGTCTGATTGGTTGCCAAGGGTGTCTGTCTGTCCTTTGTAACCGGAGGGTCGTCTCAGGGTGTATGCTTGTTGTCTGATTGGCTGCCAAGGGTGTCTGTCTATCCTTTGTAACCGGAGGCTCGTCTCAGGGTGTATGCTTGTTGTCTGATTGGCTGTCAAGGGTGTCTGTCTTTCCTTTGTAACCGGAGGGTCATCTCAGGGTGTATGCTTGTTGTCTGACTGGCTGCCAAGGGTGTCTTTCTATCCTTTGTAACCGGAGGGTCGTCTCAGGGTGTATGCTTGTTGTCTGATTGGCTGCCAAGGGTGTCTGTTTGTCCTTTTAATTGAGGCTCGTCTCAGGGTCTATGCTTGTTGTTTGATTGGTTGCCAAGGGTGTCTGTCTGTCCTTTGTAACCGGAGGCTCGTCTCAGGGTGTATGCTTGTTGTTTGATTGGTTGCCAAGGGTGTCTGTCTGTCCTTTGTAAACTGAGGGTCGTCTCAGGGTGTATGCTTGTTGTCTGATTGGCTACCAAGGGTGTCTGTCTGTCCATTATAAGGGGAGGGTTGCCTCAGGGTGTATGCTTGTTGTCTGATTGGTTGCCAAGTGTGTCTGTCCTTTGTAACCGGAGGGTCATCTCAGGGTGTATGCTTGTTGTTTGAGTGGCTACCCAAGGGTGTGTGTCTGTCCTTTGTAACCGGAGTGTCGTCTCAGGGTGTATGCTTGATGTTTGATTGGCTGCCAAGGGTGTCTGTCTGTCTGTTGTAACCGGAGGCTCGTCTCAGGGTGTATGCATGTTGTCTGCTTGTCTACCAAGGGTATCTGTCTGTCCATTGCTACCGGAGGGTCGCCTCAGGGTGTATGCATATTGCCTGATTGGCTACCAAGGGTGTGTATGTCCCTTGTAGGGGGAGGGTCGTCTCAGGGTGTATGCTTGATGTCTGATTGGTTGCCAAGGATGTCTGTCTTTCCTTTGTAAACAGAGGGTCGTCTCAGGGTGTATGCTTGATGTTTGATTGGCTGCCAAGGGTGTCTGTCTGTCCTTTTAACCGGAGAGTCACCTCGGGGTGTATGCATGTTGTCTGATTCGCTACCAAGGGTGTCTGTCTGTCCCTTGTAAGGGGAGGGTCGCCTCAGGGTGTATGCTTGTTGTCTGATTGGTTGCCAAGAGTGTCTGTCTGTCCTTTGTAACCGGAGGGTCGTCTCAGGGTGTATGCGTGTTGTCTGATTGGCTGCCAAGGGTGTCTGTCTGTCCTTTGTAACCGGAGGCTCATCTCAGGGTGTATGCTTGTTGTCTGATTGGCTGCCAAGGGTGTCTGTCTTTCCTTTGTAACCGGAGGGTCATCTCAGGGTGTATGCTTGTTCTCTGACTGGCTTCCAAGGGTGTCTGTCTGTCCTTTGTAACCGGAGGCTCGTCTCAGGGTGTATGCTTGTTGTTTCATTGGTTGCCAAGTGTGTCTGTCTGTCCTTTGTAACCGGGGGGTCGTCTCAGGGTGTATGCATGTTGTCTGATTGGCTACCAAGGGTGTCTGTCTGTCCCTTGTAAGGGGAGGGTTGCCTCAGGGTGTATGCTTGTTGTCTGATTGGTTGCCAAGGGTGTCTGTCTGTCCTTTGTAACCGGAGGGTCGTCTCAGGGTGTATGCTTGTTGTCTGATTGGCTGCCAAGGGTGTCTGTCTATCCTTTGTAACCGGAGGCTCGTCTCAGGGTGTATGTTTGTTGTCTGATTGGCTGTCAAGGGTGTCTGTCTTTCCTTTGTAACCGGAGGGTCATCTCAGGGTGTATGCTTGTTGTCTGACTGGCTGCCAAGGGTGTCTTTCTATCCTTTGTAACCGGAGGGTCGTCTCAGGGTGTATGCTTGTTGTCTGATTGGCTGCCAAGGGTGTCTGTTTGTCCTTTTAATTGAGGCTCGTCTCAGGGTCTATGCTTGTTGTTTGATTGGTTGCCAAGGGTGTCTGTCTGTCCTTTGTAACCGGAGGCTCGTCTCAGGGTGTATGCTTGTTGTTTGATTGGTTGCCAAGGGTGTCTGTCTGTCCTTTGTAACCTGAGGGTCGTCTCAGGGTGTATGCTTGTTGTCTGATTGGCTACCAAGGGTTTCTGTCTGTCCATTATAAGGGGAGGGTTGCCTCAGGGTGTATGCTTGTTGTCTGATTGGTTGCCAAGTGTGTCTGTCCTTTGTAACCGGAGGGTCATCTCAGGGTGTATGCTTGTTGTTTGAGTGGCTACCCAAGGGTGTGTGTCTGTCCTTTGTAACCGGAGTGTCGTCTCAGGGTGTATGCTTGATGTTTGATTGGCTGCCAAGGGTGTCTGTCTGTCTGTTGTAACCGGAGGCTCGTCTCAGGGTGTATGCATGTTGTCTGATTGGCTACCAAGCGTGTCTGTCTGTCCTTTGTAACCGGAGGGTCGCCTCAGGGTGTATACTTGTTGTCTGATTGGCTACCAAGGGTGTCTGTCTGTCCTTTGTAGCCGGAGGCTCGTCTCAGGGTGTATGCATGTTGTCTGATTGGCTACCAAGGGTGTCTGTCTGTCCCTTGTAACCGGAGGCTCGTCTCAGGGTGTATGCATGTTGTCTGATTGGCTACCAAAGGTGTCTGTCTGTCCTTTGTAACCGGAGGGTCGCCTCAGGGTGTATGCTTGTTGTCTGATTGGTTACCAAGTGTGTGTGTCTGTCCTTTATAACCGGAGGTTCGTCTCAGGGTGTATGCTTGTTGTCTGATTGGTTACCAAGTGTGTGTGTCTGTCCTTTATAACCGGAGGTTCGTCTCAGGGTGTATGCTTGTTGTCTGATTGGTTACCAAGGGTGTGTGTCTGTCCTTTGTAACCGGAGGGTCGTCTCAGGGTGTATGCTTGTTGTCTGATTGGCTACCAATGGTGTCTGTCTGTCCTTTGCAATCGGATCGTCGCCTCAGGGTGTATGCATGTTGTCTGATTGGCTACCAAGGGTGTCTGTCTGTCCCTTGCAAGGGGAGGGTCATCGCAGGTTGTATGCTTGTTGTCTGATTGGCTCCAGGTTTACACAATAGGTCGGAAGTGCCAAGACGCCCGGATGCTCAGAGGCACATATTTTTGAAGTAACTTCTGACGCACAAAATCCGTCCAAAACTTTACTGAAGTGGATCCCTTATGTCACGTGATATCAGCTGATCTTGTTTCCCAACATCCCCTCCTTTATCAATGCGGCTCAGTCAATGTGCAGCACAGAGGACTTCAGTCAGTACCTCGTGGTTCTACTCTTGGCTGCCGGATCCCACACAGATCTATTTAACCCACTTATCCTGTTCGCCTCTCAGGTTGCCTCGACACCAGAGCATCTCTAGATCTCCTGTTCATAAGTCAAGCTTTGTGCACGTTTCAAGGGCTTCTGTAATGCAGCAGTGCAGGAGAGGGTCTGTTCATTCCTGTGTTTAACTTCAGTCCTCACTGGATTAGGAAGGGATCTACTGAGCTAAACATGTGTTGTCCTGATGTTACTCTACTCTCTCTTCCGTGGATCAAATGCTGCTCTAATTGGATCCCTGTCTCCCTTCCATGGATCATTGGATCACTGTCTCTCTGTGGATCAAGCACCTCACTGATTGGATCCCTGTCTCTCTGTGGATCAAGCACCTCACTGATTGGATCCCTGTCTCTCTGTGGATCAAGCACCTCACTGATTGGATCCCTGTGTCTCTGTGGATCAAGCACCGCACTGATTGGATCCCTGTCTCTCTGTGGATCAAGCACCTCACTGATTGGATCCCAGTCTCTCTGTGGACCAAGTGTGGAAGTGATTAGATCTCTGTCTCTCTCTGGATCTAGTGCCTCAGTGATTTTATCCCAGCCTCTCCTCTTTGACCCAGTGTTGTCATGATTGGATCCCAGTCTCTCCTCTGTGATTAGAGGGTTTTCCTGCGTGTCTCTGCCCTGTCATCTTAGCTTTGAACTAAATTAAGCCTGGATATGATTTGCACACCAGGCTCTTCATTCTGTGGCAAATGTTGTAATGATTTCATCCCAGTCTCTTATTTGCTGATCACACTTTGTCCTGACTGATCCCAGTCTCTTCTGAGTGGACCAGGCTCTGCCCTGCCTGATCCCAGTCTCTCCTCAGTAGTCCAGGTTCTGCCCTGCCTGATCCAAGTCTCTCCTCAGAGGACCAGGCTCTGCTCTGCCTGAACCCAACCTCTCCTCAGTGGACCAGGCTCTGCCCTGACAGATCCCAGTGTCTCCTGAGTGGACCAGGCTCTGCCATGACTGATCCCAGTCTCTCGTCAGCAGAACAGGCTCTGCCCTGCTTGAACCCAGTCTCTCCTGAGTGGACCAGGCTCTGCTCTGCCTGATCCCAACCTCTCCTCAGTGGACAAGGCTCTGCCCTGACAGATCCCAGTCTCTCGTCAGCAGACCAGGATCTGCTGTGACAGATCCTATTCTCCTCAGTGGTCCAGGCTCTGCCCTGCCTGATCCCAGTCTCTCATCAGCAGATCAGGCTCTGCCCTGCCTGATCCCAACCTCTCCTCAGTGGACAAGGCTCTGTCGTGACAGATCCCAGTCTCTCCCGAGTGGACCAGGCTCTACCCTGCCTGATCCCAGTCTCTCCTCAGAGGACCAGGCTTTGCCCTGCCTGATCCCAGTCTCTTCTGAGTGGACCAGGCTCTGCCCTGCCTGATCCCAGTCTCTCCTCAGTAGTCCAGGCTCTGCCCTGCCTGATCCAAGTCTCTCCTCAGACGACCAGGCTCTGCTCTGCCTGAACCCAACCTCTCCTCAGTGGACCTGGCTCTGCCCTGACAGATCCCAGTCTCTCATGAATGGGCCAGGCTCTGCCCTGACAGATCCCAGTCTCTCGTCAGCAGACCAGGATCTGCCGTGACAGATCCTATTCTCCTCAGTGGTCCAGGCTCTGCCATGACTGATCCCAGTCTCTCGTCAGCAGAACAGGCTCTGCCCTGCTTGAACCCAGTCTCTCCTGAGTGGACCAGGCTCTGCCCTGCCTGATCCCAGTCTCTCCTCAGTAGTCCAGGTTCTGCCCTGCCTGATCCAAGTCTCTCCTCAGAGGACCAGGCTCTGCTCTGCCTGAACCCAACCTCTCCTCAGTGGACCAGGCTCTGCCCTGACAGATCCCAGTGTCTCCTGAGTGGACCAGGCTCTGCCATGACTGATCCCAGTCTCTTGTCAGCAGAACAGGCTCTGCCCTGCTTGAACCCAGTCTCTCCTGAGTGGACCAGGCTCTGCTCTGCCTGATCCCAACCTCTCCTCAGTGGACAAGGCTCTGCCCTGACAGATCCCAGTCTCTCGTCAGCAGACCAGGATCTGCTGTGACAGATCCTATTCTCCTCAGTGGTCCAGGCTCTGCCCTGCCTGATCCCAGTCTCTCATCAGCAGATCAGGCTCTGCCCTGCCTGATCCCAACCTCTCCTCAGTGGACAAGGCTCTGTCGTGACAGATCCCAGTCTCTCCCGAGTGGACCAGGCTCTACCCTGCCTGATCCCAGTCTCTCCTCAGTGGACCAGGCTTTGCCCTGCCTGATCCCAGTCTCTCGTCAGCAGACCAAGCTCTGCCCTGCCTGATCCCAGTCTCTTCTGAGTGGACCAGGCTCTGCCCTGCCTGATCCCAGTCTCTCCTCAGTAGTCCAGGCTCTGCCCTGCCTGATCCAAGTCTCTCCTCAGACGACCAGGCTCTGCTCTGCCTGAACCCAACCTCTCCTCAGTGGACCTGGCTCTGCCCTGACAGATCCCAGTCTCTCATGAATGGGCCAGGCTCTGCCCTGACAGATCCCAGTCTCTCGTCAGCAGACCAGGATCTGCCGTGACAGATCCTATTCTCCTCAGTGGTCCAGGCTCTGCCATGACTGATCCCAGTCTCTCGTCAGCAGAACAGGCTCTGCCCTGCTTGAACCCAGTCTCTCCTGAGTGGACCAGGCTCTGCTCTGCCTGATCCCAACCTCTCCTCAGTGGACAAGGCTCTGCCCTGACAGATCCCAGTCTCTCGTCAGCAGACCAGTGTTAGACCTGTCAGCCCTAGGGTGGTCTTTCCCTATTTTTTTTCCTTTTTCGCCTCCTTTTTGCCACCATATTTTTACTGGACCTAGGTCTCTGGGCACCTTGCCACTGCTAGCCAGTGCTGAGGTGCAGGTGCTCTCTCTCACTCAAGATGGCTGCCACAGGCCCCTGCTACTGCAGAGGGGCCTGACACGCATACACACTAGTAGCCAGGGTCAGGCTGGGGTATAGGGATACAGTAGCCATTCCATCCCCGCCTCTGGGCCACATAGCCAGGCATGTAGAAGGTTCCAGAACCTTCCGGGCTGTGGGAGGAGTTATGTTTTGCCGCCTTTGGGAGAGTCACCTGACCTAGGAGTATAAAAGGCTTGGAGGGAAAACTTTCTAGTCAGTTGATGAGGCACCACTGAACCTGGGAGAACCTCCGCCGGAGTATAGGCTTTAGGGCCTAGGGGGAGACCTACACTACTGCTGCTGACAGGGCTGAGGCCCTGCTGTAGTAAGATAGCTGAGGAACGCCCACCACCCACTGACCTTGCCCAGTGTGAGGGGACCCAGGGAACCACCTTCAGCGTGCGGGGAGGAACACCAAGCACTCCCAGACCACCAACTCATCCCCCCTCATAAGAAGAAACTTCTGACAGGAAACTTTGACAAGGAACTTATAACAAGGAACTTCTGACAAGAAACTTACAACTAGAAGCGCCTAAGAAGCAACCAAGCTGAAGCAGTCGCAAGACCCTTAACTTGAGGAGGCCTGACCGTCCAGCAAGGCCTAAAGCCTAAAACTGCCCAACTGGGGATCACCAGGTAAAGCGCCGTACCCTGAAGCGCTAAACCTTCACCCCCTATTCACTTTTGCCTGTTGCTGGGCTGCCCCCAAGTACTTTGCCAGTCAGCCCTGCCCACAGGCTGCTGGTGCACCCTGCGTTCTGTTGCCCCTCAGGTCACTGACCTTATGAAGGAGATCACCGCCGCGGCCGCCGCCGCCTGAGAAGAGGCACCGTGTGGTGAGGTGCGCCGTCCGCGCCCTCACCGGGGGAAGCGCTGAGGTAAAGGAAGCCCCTCAGGTGTGTGAGGTGAGGAGCGCCGTCCGCACCCTCACCGAAGCCTCCAGAGACTGGGCCCTGGGCCCTCATCGCCGCCGTCGCGGCCAAAGAATCATCGCCGCCGCCAAAGCGGCCAAAGAATTGCCGCGGCCGAAGAATCGTCTCCGCCGCCAAAGCGGCCGAAGAATCGTCGCCGCCGCGGCCCAAGAATTGCCCCCGCCGCCGAAGCGGCCAAAGAATCGCCTCACCGCCGCCGTCGCGGCCAAAGAATTGCCACCGCCGCCGTAGCGGCCCAAGAAATCGCCAGCGCGATCTACAGCGAGGCCTCCAGGCCCCGCAGGCGCCGTTGCCGAGCAACCAGGGGTCGCCGGGCGTGACCCAGGAAGGCCGCGCACCGATTGGGCGCCGGCCCCCAGTCACGCCCCAGCGCCGAAGGAAGCCCGGGAAGAGCCCCGGCAGTGCAGAGGGAGACGGGGAGCCGGCCGGAGAGGACTGCCGGCTCCCGCTCCCTTCCCCGGCAACCCTGAGCCCCCACCTTCACTTACCCTGATCCCGGGGGCCGGAGGAGGGTGATCCCGGCCCCCGCAACGTGCCGCACAGTTACTCCCTGATCCCGGGGGCTGGAGGAAGACAATACCGGCCCCCGCAACGACCCGCAACACCGGCCAGAAGGCCGAGGCACCCCCGACCGGGCCCCGCCCGACAGAACACGGGCCGGCCCGGAAGATCGCCAGTCGCCCTGAAGCGCGACCAACGACCCACACCGCAGGTGAGCCCTGGAGGCCCCTAGGGCCCATAAGACGCCACTGGGGGCCGGGGGCCACTATTAACCCTTAAGATTTTCGTCCTATGAGGCGAGGCCCCAGAGAGGAGTGGGCCTGGCCTGAGTTAACCCCTGAGGGACCTAGAAGCCCCAGAATACAGGACATGTGGAGGGATTCCCCACATAGTTCATTCAGGTAATGATGATGCCCACAGTATTTAATAATTTATGCCGATGCCTATTATAATTACTGCCTAGGCCATGGTTTTAACTGTTAAGTCTTTACCACAAGGGGAAAGTGTTTAATGGAGTTGAGCTGAAGTGTACACCGCCAAGAGTTGAAGTATTTTATGTTACAGGTGTACTGGAGTTACGACGCCCACTGTACTGAATGTGAGCGCGCCTAGATTAATGCAGGCCTATTTAAATGTAAAGTGAAAAGCCTTCTTTTAAATAATTGAATATGCTAAAGTGAACTGTATGTTTAGGCCTATGTTTTATTAACGTACCTTGAGATCATTATTAAGTGCTACGTGTAGGAGATAATTCCTGCGGCCTCTTAGTGGCCTACAATGTTGATGAGCTATGCAGCTTTATTTAAAATGTGCACCAGTTGAGTAATATAATGAATTTGAATGTAGATCTGAATTAACCTGCCTTATCTGATGCCAACTTAATTTATTTATAAAAGATCTTGGGGCATATTATCAACGAGGCGATAGGAAATTATCGCCGCTTTTGCGTCCGTTTTCGGGCGAAAAGCGGCGATAATTCTATCGCACTATTATCAAGCAAGCGCTAAACTGCTTTAGCGCTTGCTTGATAATGTTAGCGACCGTTTTCAATAACGCCTTGCATGTCATCGCTAATGACATGCAAGGTAGGCGTTCCTGACTTAAAGTCCATGAAAACGGTCGCTAACACAACATCGCCCTATTACCAATGCGGCCCGAATCCAGCGACGCGATAAGAAAACGTGCGCTAAGCGCGTTTATCGCATTTCCCTAACGCCTAATTGAAATATGACTTAGCCATATGTTACATGGGAGGTGGATCGTCAGGTTACGACCACGCTTGCCTATTATCAAGCTTTTTTATCGCACTGGGTTCATCGCAGGATTTCTCCCGCTGATATACCCACTATCGCTTGGCTTTCACATCGCATCTTAGCGGCGCCTTGATAATAGGTCGCTAATGATGCGATGTGAACTCAGCGATAGACGGCGATAAAAAAATGTGCTAAACTCGCTTAGCGATATTTAGCGCATTTTGTTGATAATATGCCCCTTGATTTTAAATACAAAAGCCTGGTGTGGTGTCATGTTATTGCGTTCGCATTTGTGAGTCAAAGTGAGAGTGTGCTGCACAACTGCCTTACACATTGCCTTCGCGTGCCTTTCCCGCTTCACGCCATGCTACTGTGTCGGACTCGGTAACCCCGGTTCCAACATTTGGTGTTCAGCGGTTGGATAAGGACTGGTGCTTGTGCAGCACCCTACAGTGACTCAGTGTGCGCCGCAATTAGACACCTATTGTAATGAGAGTGCTAGGAATTCTATGGTAATTGCCGACTGTGTACATTCCTGCGTTAGACCTGTTACCTACAGTTTAGAACCCCTTCCTTAAATTGTCTGGGACCCCACCTAGGAGGATGGAGTTTGAGTTAGCCAACCTAGAAAGGTATACGGTGACACAGCTCAAGGAGTTCTGCCTAGAGAGGGGGTGGCCGTCAAGCGAGGCGCCAGGAAGGAGGTGCTTCAGAAAGCTTTGAGGGCATGGGTAATGGCCCACCCGGAGGGAAGAGGGGATGAGGAGCAGGGGGAGACAGACAACCCAGGAGAACTGGACCTACTGCGCATTGATGTTAGCGAGAATGTGTTGCCAGGAAGACGTTCCAGGGCAGGCAGTAGTGCGTCAGGGGGAAGTTTGTCACCAGAGGAATTGGAGGACAGAAGGGAGCAGAGGCAATTAACATTAGAACTTGCTAGAATGGAAAGAGACGGAGAACAGGCAAGGCTAGCCATGGAGGAAAGGAAGCTTGTACATGAGCTTAGCCTGAAGGAGCTAGAGCTCTGGACCTTGCAGATGGAGATGCAGGGCAAAATGAATGGTGGCAGCGTACCTGCTGGGGTTCCACAGGAGCCCAAATTCTATTTACCCAGAGTGGTGATGGCCAGTTTTAGTGTAGGTGATGACATCGACAAGTGGTTGGCGGCCTACGAGGTGGCTCTGGTGGCCCATAGAGTTCCTGAGAGCTACTGGGGGGAGGTCTTTATAGGTACATACCTCCACTAGTAAGGGACACACTTTTAACTTTGGATAAGGGGGAGCAGACTAACTACCCTATCATGAAGGAGGCCCTGCTCAAGAAGTTTGGCCTCACCCCAGAGAAGTACCGCCAAAAGTTCCGCAACAGCCACAAGCTTCACACACAAAACTGGGTGGATTTTTTGACTATGCCCGGAAGGCATTGGAGCGTTGGGTGCGTGGCAGCAACGTTGACAATTACAAAGGGCTGTACGACCTATTCTTGAGAGAGCACCTCCTAGAGAAATGTTTTCCGGAGCTGCGCCAGTACTTGGTGGACCGCAAGCTGACCAATCCTAGGGAGCTTGCGGAGGAGGCAGACACGTGGGTCAGCACTCGGGTGTCCCACAAGGGAGCCGGGGCGGACCCCCGAAAGGTGGACAGGGGCTCCCCCAGAAGAAAGAGGGGGAGATAAAAAGAGGGAGTTCTTTAAAGGTCCCCAAAATAGACCGCCTGGGAGAGGGGTAGGTTCCCCATCCAAATCTGGATCCCAGAAACCCACTTATCCTGACAGGAGTCAGCAGCCCAGAACTGTCCGGTGCTACGAGTGCGGGGAGGTTGGACACTACAAGGGGGATCCCCAGTGTCGCAAGAGAACCCCAGCCCCCACAGGAGGTAAGAGCCCCGGGGTGGCCAGTGTAGCGCTTGGGGAGGAGTTGTCCCTAGGTAGGGGAGGTGAGTGGACAGGCTTGACCTTAGTTTCCCTGGGGGATAGAGAGATCATCCAACGGGTTCAGGTACCCGCGAACACTGCCAAGTATCGGCAGAGGGTCCTGGTGAACGGGGAGGAGGTGGAGGCTCTGAGGGACACACATGTGCCAGCATGACGATGGTGAGACGTCAGCTGGTGTCCCCAGAGCAGGTGATTCCTGAGGTATTCCACCCGGTTGTTATGGCTGATAATAGCCTGGGTCATTACCCCGTGGCCCAAGTTCCCTTTGAGTGGGGAGGAGTATCAGGCCTGTTGAAGGTTGCGGTGAGCCCTGCCATGCCAGTTGACTGTCTGCTGGGTAACGACTTAGAACATACTGCCTGGAGGGAGGTAGAGTTCAATGCCCATGCTGAGATGTTGGGATTACCAGGATGGACTTGCGTCGTCACACGGTCCATGGCTGCCCGACAAGGAACTCAGCCCGGGTTGGAGCCTGAAATAATGGCCCAGCCCACTGCTGGACGAGGAGATGTCCAGGAGGAGACACCCGGTGAGATGGATGGGGAGCCCACGGAGGTGACCCCGGAGTCTGCTGAGGTGGTTGGTGTTCCCGTGGGGACCTGCCGACCCCTGCAGAGTGGCAGGTGGAAGGAGGGCCTACCCGGGAGGAATTTTGCCGGGCGCAGAAGGAGTGCCCTACGCTTGAAGGCATGCGGCAACAGGCCGAAGCCCAAGCAGCTGGAACCTAGACTGGTAACTACCATGTCTACTGGGAGGATGGTCTCCTCTACAGTGAGCCTAAGGCTCCGGTGCATGGGTCATCAAGGGCCGTAGTGGTCCCCCAATGCTACCGAGCCTTTCTGCTAGAGTTGGCACACGAAATACCACTAGCAGGACACCTGGGCCAGGACAAGACGTTTGCGCATCTGGTCCCACATTTTTACTGGCCCAGGATGCGCGTCACTTCTGACACTTTTTGCAAGACTTGCACCACTTGCCAGGCGAGCGGCAAGACAGGGACTAAAGTGAAGGTCCCTCTAGAAGCTCTCCCAGTTGTCGATACCCCTTTTGAGCGGGTAGGGATTGACATTGTCGGGCCATTGGACCCGCCGACTTCTGCAGGACATAGGTTCATTTTGGTGCTGGTAGACCACGCCACCCGGTACCCAGAGGCGATCCCTCTGAGGACCATCACTGCACCGGTGGTGGCGCGGGCCCTGATGGGGATTTTTACCCGAGTGGGATTCCCCAAGGTCGTGGTGTCAGATAGGGGCACGAATTTCATGTCGGCCTACATGCAGGCCATGTGGAAGGAGTGTGGAGTGACCTACCGGTTCTCCACTCCTTACCACCCCCAGACGAACGGGCTCATGGAGCGCTTTAACAAAACCTTGAAGGGGATGATCAGGAGCCTACCCGAGGACTTGAGAAGAAAGTGGGACGTCCTCTTACCCTGTCTGCTCTTCTCCTACCGAGAGGTGCCGCAGAAGGGGGTCAGTTTCAGCCCCTTTGAGCTGCTCTATGGCCACCCCGTTCGGGGGCCCCTCAGTCTTGTCAAGGAGGGGTGGGAGAAGTCTTCCTCGAAGGTTCCCCGTGATGTGGTCAGCTATATGCTGGCATTCCGCAGCCAAGTGGCCAAGCTGTGGAAGGAGGCCTCGGACAACCTAGAGGCTAGTCAGGCCGTCATGAAGAAATGGTATGACCGGAACGCTCGGACGGTAGAGTTGGACGCTGGACAGAAGGTGTGGGTCATGGAGCCCGGAGAGCTTAGCGCCCTCCAGGACCGGTGGACTGGACCGTTTGAGATCTTGGAAAGGAGAGGCCAGACCACGTATGTCGTTGATGTGAAGACCCCCCGTCAACCCCACAGGGTGTTCCACGTCAACCGCCTGAAGCCACACCAGGAGCGTTCAGAGCTCACTCTCCTAATGATAACAGATGGAAGTGAGGAGGAGGAGAGTGAGCCTCTTCCAGACCTTCTGGCGGCCCATGAGAAGGATGGTTCGGTAGAGGGAGTGGTCCTCGCCCCATCCTTGACCCCAGAGCAACAGAGGGACTGCCGCCAGGTCTTGGGGCAGTACGCCTCGTTGTTCTCCCTCACGCCTGGGATCACGCACCTGTGTACCCATGATGTGGACACAGGGGACAGTCCGCCAGTAAGAACCAAGTCTTACCGGCTGTCCGATAAAGTCAAGGCTAATATCCAGGGTGAGGTTGCCAAGATGCTAGAACTGGGAGTGATTGAGCCTTCCAGTAGCCCTTGGGCTAGTCCGGTGGTGTTGGTGCCGAAAGCGGCCCCACCGGGCACCACACCAGAACTTCGGTTCTGTGTGGATTACCGTGGACTCAACTCAGTCACTAAGACCGACGCTCACCCGATCCCTCGGGCGGATGAGCTCATTGACCGGCTGGGAGCAGCCCGGTATCTGAGTACCATTGATTTGACGTCAGGCTATTGGCAGATCGCCATGGCGGAAGGAGCAAGGGAGAAGACTGCGTTCTCCACCCCCGAGGGCCACTTTCAATTTCGGGTGATGCCCTTCGGGTTGAAAAATGCTCCAGCCACTTTCCAGCGGTTGGTGAACCAGGTGCTGTCTGGCCTAGAGGCCTTCTCTGCTGCCTACCTGGATGACATAGCTGTCTTCAGTAGCAGCTGGGAGGACCATCTGGAGCATCTCCAGGAGGTGCTACAGGCTCTGCAACGGGCTGGTCTAACCATCAAGGCCAGCAAGTGCCAGATAGGACAGGGATCTGTCGTGTACCTGGGACATCTGGTGGGCGGAGGTAAGGTGCAACCCCTCCAAGCCAAGATCGAGACCATCTTGGCCTGGGAGCCCCCAAGACCCAAACCGAGGTCCGTGCTTTTCTCGGCCTCACGGGATACTACCGCCGGTTCGTCAAGGGATATGGAACCATCGTGGGCCCATTGACGGAATTGACTTCAAAGAAGCAGCCACGCAGAGTCATCTGGACGGCTGCCTGCCAGGAAGCCTTTGAGACCCTCAAACGTGCAATGTGCCCCGCACCGGTGCTCAGGACTCCAGACTTTGGACGGGAATTTATCGTGCAGACAGACGCTTCTGAGCATGGCATAGGAGCTGTGCTCTCGCAGCTGAATGACGATGGCCAAGACCAGCCAGTGGCCTTCATTTCCCGAAGACTACTCCCCCGGGAACAGCGGTGGAGTACCATCGAACGAGAAGCCTTTGCCGTGGTTTGGGCTGTAAAGAAGTTGAGGCCATACCTTTTTGGTTGTCACTTCCTGATCCAGACCGACCACAGACCCCTTCGCTGGCTCATGCAGATGAGAGGCGAAAACCCCAAATTGTTGAGGTGGTCCATTTCCCTCCAGGGGATGGACTTTCGGGTGGAACATCGACCCGGTGTAGACCACGCCAACGCTGACGGTCTCTCCCGGTTTTTCCGCCTTAGCGACGAGAACTCCCTAGAGGTTGGGAAGCTCTCCCCCTTTCGGCTGGGGGGGGCGCGTGTTAGACCTGTCAGCCCTAGCGTGGTCTTGCCCTGTTTTTTTTTCCCTTTTGCGCCTCATTTTTGCCACCGTATTTTTACTGGACCTAGGTCTCCGGGCGCCTTGCCACTGCTAACCAGTGCTGAGGTGCAGGTGCTCTCTCACTCAAGATGGCTGCCACAGGCCCCTGCTACTGCAGAGGGGCCTTGCACACATACACACTAGTAGCCAGGGTCAGGCTGGGACATAGGGATACAGTATCCATTCCGTCCCCGCCTCTGGGCCACATAGCCAGACATGTAGAAGGTTCCAGAACCTTCCGGGCTGTGGGAGGAGTTATGTTTTGCCGCCTTTAGGAGGGTCACCTGACCTAGGGGTATAAGAGGCTTGGAGGGAAATCTTTTAGTCAGTTGTGGCACCACTGATCCTGGGAGAACCTCTGCCGGAGTACAGGCTTTAGGGCCTAGGGGGGAGACCTACACTACTGCTGCTGACAAGGCTTAGGCCCTGCTGTAGTAAGTTAGCTGAGGAACGCTGTTAGACCTGTCAGCCCTAGGGTGGTCTTTCCCTGTTTTTTTTCCCTTTTGCGCCTCATTTTTGCCACCATATTTTTACTGGACCTAGGTCTCTGGGCACCTTGCCACTGCTAGCCAGTGCTGAGGTGCAGGTGCTCTCTCTCACTCAAGATGGCTGCCACAGGCCCCTGCTACTGCAGAGGGGCCTTACACGCATACACACTAGTAGCCAGGGTCAGGCTGGGACATAGGGATACAGTATCCATTCCGTCCCCGCCTCTGGGCCACATAGCCAGGCATGTAGAAGGTTCCAGAACCTTCCGGGCTGTGGGAGGAGTTATGTTTTGCCGCCTTTGGGAGAGTCACCTGACCTAGGAGTATAAAAGGCTTGGAGGGAAAACTTTCTAGTCAGTTGATGAGGCACCACTGAACCTGGGAGAACCTCCCCCGGAGTATAGGCTTTAGGACCTAGGGGTGAGACCTACACTACTGCTGCTGACAGGGTTGAGGCCCTGCTGTAGTAAGATAGCTGAGGAACGCCCACCACCCACTGACCTTGCCCAGTGTGAGGGGACCCAGGGAACCACCTTCAGCGTGCGGGGAGGAACATCAAGCACTCCCAGACCACCAACTCATTCCCCCCTCATGACAAGAAACTTCTGACAAGAAACTTTGACAAGAAACTTATAATAAGGAACTTCTGACAAGAAACTCCTAACAAGAAGCGCCTAAGAAGCAACCAAGCTGGAGCAGTCGCAAGACACCTTAATTTGAGGAGGCCTGACCGTCCAGCCAGGCCTGAAGCCTAAACTGCCCAACTGGGGATCACCAGGTAAAGCGCCGTACCCTGAAGCGCTAGACCTTCACCCCCTCTTCATTTCTGCCTGCTGCTGGGCTGCCCCCAAGTACTTTTCCAGTCAGCCCTGCCCACAGGCTGCTGGTGCGCCCTGCGTTCTGCCACCCCTCAGGTCACTGACCTTGTGTGGAGATCACCGCCGCGGCCGCCGCCGCCTGAGGAGAAGTGCTGTGTGGTGAGGTGCGCCGTCGCGCCCTCACCGAAGGGAGCGCTGAGGTGAGGGAAGCCCCTCAAGTATATGTGGTGAGGTGCGCCGTCCGCACCCTCACCGAAGCCTCTATAAATTGCCCCAAATTGTTGCCACCGGGCCCTGGGCCCCATCGCCGCTGTCGCGGCCGAAGAAATCACCCCCACCACCGCCGCGGCCGAAGAAATCGCCATCGCCGCCGTTGCGGCCGAAGAAATCACCCCCGCCGCCGTCGCGGCCGAAGAAATCGCCATCGCGGCCTAGCGCGACCAGCGAGGCCTCCAGGCCCCGCCGACGCCGTCTCCAAGCAGCCGGGGACGCCGGCCGCGCCCCCAGGAAGGCCGCGCAACGATTGGGCGCCGGCTCCGGTCACGCCCCCAGCGTCGACGGAGGCCCAGGAAGAGCCCCGGCCGTGCAGAGGGAGACGGGGAGCCGGCCGGAGAGGACTGCCGGCTCCCGCTCCCTTCCCCAAAGACCCTGAGCCCGCGCACAGTCACTCCCTGATCCCGGGGGCCGGAGGAAGGTGATCCCGGCCCCCGCAACGTGCGCACAGTCATTTCCCTGATCCCAGGGGCCGGAGGAAGGTGATACCGGCCCCCGCAATGTCCAGTCAGTCCGGCCTGAAGGCCGAGGTACCCCGACCGGGCCCCGCCCTCCAGAACACGGGCCGGGCCTGTGGGAGTGCCAGTCGCTAGAGAAGCGCGACCAACAAACAGGCAACAGGTGAGCCCAGGAGGCCCCTAGGGCCCACAAAATGCCACTGGGGGCCGGGGGCCACCATTAACCCCATAAGTAATTGAGTAACTTTCCCTATGAGTCGAGGCCCCGGAGAGGAGTGGGCCTAGCCTGGAGTTAACCCCTAAGGGTCATAGAAGCCCCAGGATACAGGACATGTTGAGGGGTTCCCTACAGTATTTATTAATTTATTGCAGATGCCTATTGTAATTACTGCCTAGGCCATGCTTTTAACTACTAAGTCTTTACCACAGGGGGAAAGTATTTAATTGAATTGAGCTGAAGTGTACACCGCCAAGAGTTGAAGTGTTTTATGTTACAGGTGTACTGGAATTGCGACGCCCACTGTACTGAATGTGGGCGCGCCTAGATTAATGCAGGCCTATTTAAATGTAAAGTGAAAAGCCTTCTTTTAAGTAATTGAATATGCTAAAGTGAACTGCATGTTTAGGCCCCGGTTTTATTAACGTACCTTGAGATCATTATTAAGTGCTACGTTTAGGAGATAATTCCTGCGGCCTCTTAGTGGCCTACAATTTTGATGAGCTATGATGCTTTATTTAAAATGTGCACCAGTTGAGTAATGCAATGAATTTGAATGTAGATCTGAATTAATCTGCCTCATCTGATGCCAACTTAATTTATATATAAAAGATCTTGATTTTAAATACACAAGCCTGGTGTGGTGTCATGTTATTGCGTTCGCATTTCTGAGTCAAAGTAAGAGTGTGCTGCACAACTGCCTTACACAATGCCTTCGCGTGCTTTCCCGCTTCGCGCCATGCTACCGTGGCGGACTCGGTAAACCCGGTTCCAACAAACGCCCACCACCCACTGACCTTGCCCAGCGTGAGGGGACCCAGGGAACCACCTTCAGCGTGCTGGGAAGTAACATCAAGCACTCCCAGACCCACCAACTCATTCCCCCCCTCATAAGAAGAAACTTCTGACAAGAAACTTTTGACAAGAAACTCATAACAAGAAACTTCTGACAAGAAACTCCTGACAAGAAACTCCTAAGAAGCAACCAATCTGGAACAGCCGCAAGAAACCTTAATTTGGGAGGCCTGACCGGCCAGCAAGGCCTGAAACCTAAACTGCCAAACTGGGGATCACCAGGTAAAGCGCCGTGCCGTGAAGCGCTAGACCTTCACCCCCTATCTATTCCTGCCTGCTGCTGGGCTGCCCCCCAAGAACCTTTCCAGTCAGCCCTGCCCACAGGCTGCTGGTGCGCCCCGCGTTATGTCTCCACGAGGGAGAAACTGCCCCCCCTCAAGTCACTGACCTCGTGACTGAATCACCGCAGCGGCCGCCGCCGCCGCGTGAAGAGAAGTGCTTTGGTGAGGTGCGCCGTCCGCGCCCTCACCGAAGGAAGTGCTGTGGTGAGGGAGGCCCCCCTCGAGGGCGTGTGGTGAGGTGCGCCGTCCGCGCCCTCACCGAAGCCTACAAATTGCCCCAAAGATCACCGCCGGGGCCCCACCGCCGAAGTCGTGGCCGAAGGAATCGCCGCCGCTGCCCAAGGGGGCCGCGTGAAGAAGCCGCGGCCTAGCGCGACCAGCGAGGCCTCCGACGCCGTTGCTGGGCAACCGGGGATGCCGGCCGCGCCCCCGGGAAGGTCGCGCAGCGATTGGGCACCGGCTCCCGCCACGCCCGGACCCGCAGAGGGAGACGGGGAGCCGGCCGGAGAGGACTGCCGGCTCCCGCTCCCCTTCCCGCAATCCCGCATCCACTTACTTGATCCCGGGGACCGGAGGAGGGTGATACCGGCCCCCGCAACGACCCGCAATTCCGGCCAGAAGGCCGAGGCACCCCGACCGGGCCCCGCCCTTCAGAACACGGGCCGGCCCGGGAGATCGACAGTCGCCGTGAAGCGTGACCAACGACCCACACATCAGGTGAGCCCAGGAGGCCCCTAGGGCCCGCAGAGACGCCACTGGGGGCCGGGGGCCACCATTAACCCTTGAATTGACCCGTGTAACTTTCCCCATGAGGCGAGACCCCGGAGAGGAGTGGGCCTGGCCTGAATTAACCCCTGAGGGACACAGAAGCCCCAGAATACAGGACATGTTGAGGGGTTCCCCACATTGTTCATTAATTTAATGATGACGCCTACTGTAATTACTGCCTAGGCCTATGCTTATAACTGCAAAGTCTTTACCTAGGGGGAAAGTGATTAATTGAATTGAGCTGAAGTGTACACCGCCAAGAGTTGAAGTGTTTTATGTTACAGGTGTACTGGAGTTGCGACACCCACTGTACTGAATGTGGGTGCGCCTAGATTAATGCAGGCCCTGGTTGAAATGTAACGTGAAAAGCCTTCTTTTAAGTAATTGAATATTCTTGAAGTGAACTGCATGTTTAGGCCCATGTTTTATTAATGCACCTTGTGATCATTATTGGTGCTACGTTTAGGAGATGATTCCTGCGGCCTTTTAGTGGCCTACAATGTTGATGAGCTATGATGCTTTATTAAGAATGTGCACCAGTTGAGTAATGCAATGATTTTAAATGTAGATCTGAATTAATCTGCCTCATCTGATGCTACCTTGATTTATATAAAAGATCTTGATTTTAAATACACAAGTCTGGTGTGGTGTCATGTTATTGCGTCCGCATTTCTGAGTCAAAGTAAGAGTGTGTTGCACAACTACCTTACACATTGCCTTCGCGTGCTTTCCCGCCTCGCGCCATGCTACCGTGACGGACTCGGTAACCCCGTTTCCAACAGTGGTGCTCTGATTGGATCCTGTCTCTCAGTAGACAGAGTGGTTCTCCGATTGGATCCTGTCTCTCAGTGGACAGAGTGGTGCTCCGATTGGATCCTGTCTCTCCTGTCTCTCAGTGGACAGAGTGGTGCTCTGATTGGATCCTGTCTCTCAGTGGACATAGTGGTGCTCTGATTGGATCCTGTCTCTCACTGGACAGAGTGGTGCTCCGATTGGATCCTGTCTCTCAGTGGACAGAGTGGTGCTCCGATTGGATCCTGTCTCTCAATGGACAGAGTGGTGCTCCGATTGGATCCTGTCTCTCAGTGGACAGAGTGGTGCTCCGATTGGATCCTGTCTCTCAGTGGACAGAGTGGTTCTCTGATTGGATCCTGTCTCTCAGTGGACAGAGCGGTTCCCTGATTGGAACCTGTCTCTCCTGTCTCTTAGTGGACAGAGTGGTATTCTGATTGGATCCTGTCTCTCAGTGGACAGAGTGGTGCTCTGATTGGATCCTGTCTCTCAGTAAACAGCATGTTGTCTTGAATGGATTCCTCTTTTTTCTTGGAATGGCCTCGAATCAGGACAATGGTTGTCTATAGAATAGAAAAGGGGATCGAAAACAGGTTGCCTCTATTTCCTCTTCAGTAGCCCACGGGTTTACCTGGTTGCATCCTCGTCTCTCCGTTACAGACCAAGCACTGTCCTGATTGGATCCCCGTCCCTCCTCTGTAGACCACCTGTTCCCCTGACCCTTGCCTCTCCTCATTGAACAGTGTGCTACCCTCACCAGATCCCTGTTTCACCTTCGTAGACCCAATCAGTCCTTATTGGGCTCCTGTATCGCCTCGGTGAACATATTCTTGTTCTGATTGGATGCCTGTCCCTCCTCAGTGTCTAGAGTGTTGCTCTGATTGGATCCTGGTCTCTCCTCAGTGAACAGTGTTGTGCTGATTGGATCGCGTCTCTCCTCAGTGAATAGAGTGATGCTCTGATTGGATCCCGTCTCTCCTCAGTGAATAGAGTATTGCTCTGATTGGATGCTGTCTCTCCTCAGTGAACAGAGTATTGCTCTGATTGGATGCCGTCTCTCCTCAGTGAACAGAGTGTTGCTCTGATTGGATCCCGTCTCTCCTCAGTGAACAGAGTGTTGCTCTGATTGGATGCCCGTCTCTCCTCAGTGAACAGAGTATTGTTCTGATTGGATCCCGCTCTCTCCATAGTGAACAGAATGTTATTTTGATTGGATCCTGGTCTCTCCTCAGTGATCAGAGTGTTGCTCTGATTGGATCCTGTCTCTCCTCAGTGAACAGAGTGTTGCTCTGATTGGATCCCGTCTCTCCTCAGTGAACATAGTGTTGCTCTGATTGGATCCCGTCTCTCCAATGTGAATAGAGTGTTGCTCTGATTGGATCTGTAGATTCAATGCTGGTCTTTACCTCCCTAGAGAGATATCTTGATGTGTAAGCCTGGACTTCTGCAAGGGGAACCGCACAGACCACATCTGGCGAAATACAATGAGCACAGAGCTGAGGTGGTAGAAATTGAGGAAGAAAGCAGAGTTCTGTGAGATCTGGTGGTTTCATTCAAACATAATGTGAGGAAGACCACGTACAGCCGACTTCCTCCACCATCCGTCTCTCAACAGTGGCCTGGGAGCCTTTGAGACAAGCCCTCACTCCTGAAGAGGTCATTTATGTAGAACGCCTCTAGACTCCCCACAAGTGTGGCCCAAACACTGTAAAGTTCTGAAAATACCTGGTACCTCAACACAGATTTCCCCTACTGGCTTAAGTAAAGGGCTCTGCCTACCAGCCCACCTCTAGCAAGCTGCCCATTGATGGGCAATGAAATTAACCAATGGGCTGCAGGCGTCCATCGTAGGGCATGTCGTGGCTCCTAAATGGACCATTTTGTGACAAGACCTACGTCTGCCACTGTATTTCTCAGGCTCCCTAGGCACACTTGTCTGAAGGAACAGAGGACAAGAGTTACATCCGTACCTGCACCCTGGAGTCAGACACAAGGAAATACTTCTACCCTTGAGTCAGACCCAAGGATATACCCGTACCCTGGAGGACGTACCCGTACCCTGGAGTCAGACACAAGGATGTACCCATACCCTGGAGTCAGACACAAGGACTTACCAGTACCCTGGAGTCAGACACAAGGATGTATCCGTACCCTGGAGTCAGACACAAGGATGTACCCGTACCCTGGAGTCAGACACAAGGATGTACCAGTACCCTGGAGTCAGACACAAGGACGTACCAGTACCCTTGAGTCAAACACAAGGACGTACCTGTACCCTGGAGTCAAACACAAGGACGTACCTGTACCCTGGAGTCAGACACAAGGATGTAACCGTACCCTGGAGTCAGACACAAGGACGTACCCGTACCCTGGAGTAATGCACAAGGACATACCTTTACCCTAAAGTCAGACACAAGGACATACCTTTACCCTGAAGTCAGACACAACGACAGACTCGTACCCTGGAATCAGACACAAGGACCTACCCGTACCCTGGAGTCAAACACAAGGAAGTACCCGTACCCTGGAGTAAGACACAAGGACATACCCATACCCCGAAATCAGACACAAGGATGTATCCATACCCTGGAGTAAACACAAGGACGTACCCGTACCCTGGAGTCAAACACAAGGACGTACCTGTACCCTGGAGCCAGACACAAGAATCTACCCGTACCCCGAATCAGACACAAGGACGTACCTGTACCCTGGAGTCAGACACAAGGACGTACCATACCCTGGAGTCAAACACAAGGACGTACCTGTACCCTGGAGTCAGACAAAAGGATCTACCCATACCCTGGAGTAAGACACAAGGACATGATCCAGCGGCGTACTAGCAACAGATACTCCAACTATCATATACTCACCTGGGCCCATATAACTCTCTTGCACTAAACACCAAGTAGACCGCTGGAACTTTTTAGTTTTATAATGTTCATACCTCAAGATCTAGTTATTTCTTCTCTAACTAAACCTTTCACTGATCAAATAGTTCTTTCCTCTGGTCAATGGACCATTAGGTGGAACTAGTTGATGGTGATAATTAACATAATTTGATTAAACATTTCTTGATTAAATCAAATAATCACAGACTCAAGAAGTTTTAAAATCTTTATCTAAATTAATTGCATGTAAACCATCTCAAAGTTTCAGTACAAACACCCTCATTCGCAAGAGTGTCAATTCAATCAATACTCAATAAACACTAACAATTCAGATCCACACAATAACTATGCTCAGAAAGAAGAGGATAGAGAGAGAAGAGCATTTATCAAGACGATGAATTTATAATTACCAAGAATGGTGTGAAGACCAACCCCCTGGCCAAAGGGCTGGTAAGGGTCCCCGGGACAGATCAGGAGACAAAGACTTCAGGACAGAAATCAGGACAGGATACTTCACCTCTCTAGATACCGACGACTACGTCGCACCCCTCTCTGACAGTCACTTCCTCCTCGTGGTTCTTCCGCGATCTTCTTTCTAACCCACCCAAATTAAGTAGATGGTTCTGCATTTGATTCTTCATCAGCATTTCAGAGCATCAGCACCACCCCAGCACCGACAGCATCCAAAGCTCTGAATTGTTTCTGCTGCTTCCGCTCCCAACAAGCTTGGCTTAGACTACTCCACTAACTAACTTAAACTACTTCAATTATACCTTTCTATTACCATGTACCACCCATTAATGTTTCAATTTTACAAAATACTAACTTCTGATTGGACAGGCGAAGGGGGGATGATCATCACACCACACTTACATTTCACTTATTTCTTTAAACCATTGTTTCAAAACTCCTCCCCTCAAACTTTATTCCCCCGCTTCCTTTCCCATACATCTTCAAACTTTATTAATACAAATGTAACGATCTTTTGAACCAAGTTCCTTCATATGAACTCTTCACCCTCATGTTCCCAGGGCACATCTTCGCCGACCTTGGACGCGTGACAAATCCTTAGTCATCTTTTCGTACTTTCTCGCCAGGGCGCATGCGTCGCGCAACGTCAGTCTGCTCGACTCAGACAAATCTGACAGGCCCAAATACGCACTAATAATAAAGTCAAAAAGAAAAATGTTATTCTCAAAAATAAATGATTTCACTGTATACCACCAACCTCTACTCTAACCCATTCCATTTATTATTATCCTTTCTGCATTTGCGTTAGTATAAAACTTATTTTCTAATTTCAACAATCAGGTGCCATGCATGTGAGTTTTCAAGCGGCCATTTTATGGTTCTTTGCGCAAGCGCCAGAATTTCCCTCCAAGCGTTAGTACGTCATACTACGTAGATCCAGTAGACGCATACGCAGTAAAGATCCCGTGTTAGAATGCATCTTAGTCCTTCGTTCATGTTATTGCAGTTAGTAAACACATAGGCAAGCTTCATTTTCTCCGGCGTGTAAAGGAAATGCGTATTATTAATCACAAAACACGTTGTTAATAATTCGTTAGTGAGTTAAAACGAGAGGATTGCTTCCGAGCAAGTCTCATGTACGAGTCCTTGCTCCATCAAACATACCCGTACCCTGGAGTAAGACACAAGGACGTACCCGTACCCTGGAGTAAGACACAAGGACATACCTCTACCCTGGAGTCAGACACAAGGACGGACTCGTACTCTGGAGTCAGACACAAGGACGGACTCGTACTCTGGAGTCAGACACAAGGACATACCTGTACCCTGCAGTCAGACACAAGGATGTACCTGGAGTCAGACACAAGGACGTACCCGTACCCTAGGGTCAGACACAAGGACGTACCCGTACCCTGGAGTCAGACACAATGACGTACCCCCTGGAGTCAGACACAATGACGTACCCGTACCCTGGAGTCAGACAAGATGATGTACCCTTACCCTGGAGTCAGACACAAGGATGTACCAGTACCCTGGAGTCAGACACAATGACGTACCCCCTGGAGTCAGACACAATGACGTACCCGTACCCTTGAGTCAGACACAAGGACGTACCCCCTGGAGTCAGACACAATGACGTACCCGTACCCTTGAGTCAGACACAAGGACGTACCTGTAAGAAGTTGGCCTGGTATATGCTGTCCACTAATTAAAGTGGGCACCTTGCACCAGTCCAAACGACCCTTTTGATCTATGAGGTCAAAGATAACCTTTAGAAAGCTATCCTAGTGGTAGCTGTGGAGAGCAGCCTTCAGGCTTAATCTTGGAGGAATGTAAACAGCTTGTTTTACCAGAACATCACCTCCTGAGTGACCAAATGAAAGGAGAACCACACAGTAGTTATGTAAAAATATGTATTTATTACTACAACACTCTCTACTAACCTCGACACGAGATTAGAACATAAAGCACAAAATACTGAATCAATAGAACATACGTAAGTAGCAAAATGTACAACGGGCTCCAGGGGGAAACCGAACCATATACTAAAAAAATGGTATAACAATCACGACTTGACTAGACACAGTGCCTAGAGCACGTAGAATCGCTGGGACCCCAAGGAACCATCCAAGGCAGTGACACAGGGCACCCACAGAGGACAGCTGCAGTGAGGAAACACGACCGCGTGCTCCGTGCAACTCTATGGGAAAGTCGCGGTTGTAAAGTTACAGTTTAAGGACACTTCTATGAGGACTTCGAGCAAACCCTTTGGAACATAAGAGGTTCTAGAGCCAACACATCAGTGAGTACCGAGGTACCCGTGTTACCTATCCCAGAGGAGCCGGGTGCATAGGGGTCAAGTGGTGTCGGAAACCTTCGTCGTTTGCAATGGAGGGATGCGAAGAAGTACTGCTGCCAGGAAGGCGAAGAGTGTCCGGTGGAATCCAAGCCTGGATTCGAGGTGAGAGGAACCTGAAAGCAGAGGTGACAGAGTCTGGGTCACTTCAGGTGACCAGGGGCTCGATAGTCGAATGCCCACCGATGTCGGGTGCTTCAGGTGAAGAGAAAGGATGTTTGTCTCTGCAGCCACGGGGACCAGGAAACGTCGACGATGACCAGGGTACGGATGTGAGCTGTCCCACAAAGGATGTCAAGAGCTGAGGGGTCAGTGTCCGGCTGGAGGACCAACAAGCCTTGGCAACAGCAACCAACGCAGGTAGAGGAAACAGGTTACGGTGTGGACCAGCAAGGTCCAGGGGACTCTCCAAGCAAAGGAGAGTCAGGGCACGTCTGGAGCAACCAGGGAAGCCCAAGAACAAAAAAGATGACCCTCGCCAGGACCCACAGGCCAACGGACCAGGGATCGCGAGGAGACCTCGAGCTACTTCACAAAGCACCATCCCACAGAGCACTCGTGGAGTGGAGGCCGGATATCTTCAGGGCAAATGTTGCTCGGAGTCGGGACTACACGTAGTCCAATGCACAAGCTCAGGGATCGACAACAAGCATATGCACTTGCAAATAGACGCGGTGCACAGGGGTACGGGTTGCACGGCCCCCACGAGAGATACTGGTCTCAGAATCGCTGAGAGGTCAGATCTACCTTGGCGACCTACGGAAACCCACCTCCTGTGTTGCAGAAATCTTCGGAGACTGCAGGAGCTCTGGAGATGCAAGCCGGTCAGATGCACTTAGGTGCCTGCTGCTGCAGGGGAGTAACTCCTTTACTCCAAGGGAGATTCTTCTGTCGTCCAGCGAAGTGTAGACTGTCGAAGTACTTGGTTTCTTTGCAGAGTCTTGTCCAGGTATAATCTAAAGTCCTGTGGTCAGGTTTCCCACTTTATACCCAGGGAAGGGGTTGGACGGACTCTGGGGACCCTCCTAGGGGAGGGGCAGGACAGAGGGGTGGCTACACCCATGTCCTTTGTCCAGTTTCGCACCAGAGCAGGAGCCACTGGCTGCCAGGACTGGTTCTAGCTGGACTATGCACAGGGACACCAAATGTGCCCCCAGTGCAGACTTTCTGGCACTCTCAGAGTGCACCCACCCAGCCCCAATACACTAAACCCTGTCTGGGAGGTGGTCACACCTCCCTGTGACAGGATACCTATTGTCAGGCCTTCCTCTGCTCGAGCTTGGCTCAGCAGCAGGAGGGCAGACTTGTGTCCGTGGCTGGCAGCATCCATTTTGTGCTGCCGAGGTCGAGAAAGCTGGTACCGGGTAGACCGGTGACCCATAGTAGTGGTTCTACAAGGGGGGAATCATACCTCGCACACTAGTTACTGGTGGGGAGGTATGATTCCAAGGTGATTGACACCAAACATGACTTATAAGTAGGGCTCCCGGTTTTATGGTATCTATTTTTATAACATTTCCATCTGTATTTATCCATATTTATTTTTTGGCCATTTTGTCTGTATTTATCCATATTTATTTTGTGTTTTGCATATAAATGTAGTTGTAAAACTGTACATTTCCATATTTATTTAAATGACAGACGCGCACTCATACTTTGATGTCCGTCGTGTTTTAGCTATTTAAGTTGCTAAATATTACATAACAGTACATCCATTGGCAAATATTAGCATTATGCCACAAATGTATATTGATACATGCAGTTATTTAAAGAAATTTCATCCTGTATTGTAATTTCCCATGCTGTCCATCTGCTCAGCTGTTGGGCTATAATTCATGAAAGACAGCACGAAGAGTCACTTGAAAGAAGCACATTTTCTGTATTTATCCATTTTTAAAAATAGATGCAGACAGAAAACACATTGTTTTCTGTCTGTATTTATCTGTAAAAATCCGTAAAAACGGAAAACAGGGAGCCTTACTTATAAGGGTACCCCAGTATCCAATCTGGAGTGTACCTAAAGTACATGTATTGCAATTTACAGGAGAAAGCAGATAGACTGGGGTCCTGAATAGCAGGATCCCAGTCAGACTAGGACAAAAACAGTGAGACATCAGCAAAAAGTAGGGGTAACTATAAGAAGCAGATCCTACTCTCCTACAGTACCCGAACCCTGGAGTCAGACACAAGGATGTACCTGTACCCTGGAGTCAGACACAAGGATGTACCCGTACCCTAGGGTCAGACAGAAGGACATACCCATACCCTGGAGTCAGACACAAGGACGTACCCGAACCCTGGAGTCAGACACAAGGATGTACCTGTACCCTGGAGTCAGACACAAGGATGTACCCGTACCCTGGAGTCAGACACAAGGATGTACCCGTACCCTGGAGTCAGACACAAGGATGTACCCGTACCCTAGGGTCAGACAGAAGGACATACCCGTACCCTGGAGTCAGACACAAGGACGTACCCGTACCCTGGAGTCAGACACAAGGACGTACCCGAACCCTGGAGTCAGACACAAGGACGTACCTGTACCCTGGAGTCAGACACAAGGATGTACCTGTACCCTGGAGTCAGACACAAGGATGTACCTGTACCCTGGAGTCAGACACAAAGATGTGCCCGTACCCTTGAGTCAGACACAAGGACGTACCAGTACCCTGGAGTCAGACACAAGGATGTACCCGTACCCTGGAGTCAGACACAAGGACGTACCTGTACCCATGAGTCAGACACAAGGACATTCCCGTACCCTGGAGTCAAACACAAGGACGTACCCCTACCCTGGAGTAAGACACAAGGACATACCTCTACCCTGGAGTCAGACACAAGGACGTACTCGTACTCTGTAGTCAGACACAAGGACGTACCCGTACCCTGGAGTCAGACACAAGGATCTACCCGTACCCCGAAATCAAACACAAGGCTATACCCGTACCCTGGAGTCAGACACAAGGACGTACCCGTACCCTGGAGTCAGACACTAGGATGTACCTGTTCCCTGGAGTCAGACACAAAGATGTACCCGTACCCTGGAATAAGACACAAGGACATACTTCTACCCTGGAGTCAGACACAAGGACGGACTCGTACTCTGGAGTCAGACACAAGGACGTACCCGTACCCTGGAGTCAGACAAAAGGATGCACCCGTATCCTGGAGTAAGACACAAGGACATACCCATACCCTGGAGTCAGACAAAAGTACGTACCCGTACCGTGGAGTCAGACGCAAGGACGTAGCCGTACCCTGGAGTCAGATGCAAGGATGTACCAGTACCCTTGAGTCAGACACAAGTACTTACCCGTACCCTGGAGTCAGACACAAGGACGTATCCGTACCCTGGAGTCAGACACAAGGACATTCCCGTACCCTGGAGTCAAACACAAGGACGTACCCCTACCCTGGAGTAAGACACAAGGACATACCCGTACCATGGAGTAAGACACAAGGACATACCTCTACCCTGGAGTCAGACACAAGGACGTACTCGCACTCTGTAGTCAGACACAAGGACGTACCCGTACCCTGGAGTCAGACACAAGGATCTACCCGTACCCCGAAATCAGACACAAGGCTATACCCGTACCCTGGAGTCAGACACAAGGACGTACCTGTACCCTAGAGTCAAACACAAGGACGTACCCGTACCCTGGAGTCAAACACAAGGACGTACCTGTACCCTGGAGTCAGACACTAGGATGTACCTGTTCCCTGGAGTCAGACACAAGGATGTACCCATACCCTGGAGTAAGACACAAGGACATACCTCTACCCTGGAGTCAGACACAAGGACATACTCGTACTCTGGAGTCAGACACAAGGACGTACCCGTACCCTGGAGTCAGACGCAAGGACGTACCCGTACCCTGGAGTCAGACACAATGATGTACCCGTACCCTGGAGTCAGACACAAGGACGTACCCGTACCCTAGGGTCAGACACAAGGACGTACCCGTACCTTGGAGTCAGACACAAGGACGTACCCGTACACTGGTGTCAGACACAAGGATGTACCCTTACCCTGGAGTCAGACACAAGGATGTACCAGTACCCTTGAGTCAGACACAAGGACGTACCAGTACCCTGGAGTCAGACACAAGGATGTACCCATACCCTGGAGTCAGACACAAGGATGTACCCATACCCTGGAGTCAGACACAAGGACGTACCCCTACCCTGGAGTAAGACACAAGGACATACCCATACACTGGAGTCAAACACAAGGACGTACCTGTACCCTGGAGTCAGACACAAGGACGTACCCGGACCCTAATCAGACAAAAGGATGTACCCGTACCCTGGAATAAGACACAAGGACGTACCTCTACCCTGGAGTCAGACACAAGGACGGACTCGTACACTGGAGTCAGACACAAGGACGTACCCATAACCTGGAGTCAGACACAAGGACGTACCCGTACCCTAGAGTCAAACACAAGGATGTACCCGTACCCTGGAGTCAGACACAAGGACGTACCCGTACACTGGTGTCAGACACAAGGATGTACCCTTACCCTGGAGTCAGACACAAGGATGTACCAGTAACCTTGAGTCAGACACAAGGACGTACCAGTACCCTGGAGTCAGACACAAGGATGTACCCGTACCCTGGAGTCAGACAAAAGGATGTACCCGTACCCTGGAGTAAGACACAATGAAGTACCCGTACCCTGGAGTAAGACACAAGGACATACCTCTACCCTGGAGTCAGACACAAGGACGGACTCGTACACTGGAGTCAGACACAAGGACGTACCCGTACCCTGGAGTCAGACAGAAGGACGTACCCGTACCCTGGAGTCAGACACAATGATGTACCCATACCTTGGAGTCAGAAACAAGGACGTACCCGTACCCTAGGGTCAGACAGAAGGACGTACCCGTACCCTGGAGTCACACAAAAGGACGTACCCGTACCCTGGAGTCAGACACAAGGATGTACCTGTACCCTGGAGTCAGACACAAGGATGTACCAGTACCATTGAGTCAGACAGAAGGACGTACCATTACCCTGGAGTCAGACAAAAGAATGTACCCGTACCCTGGAGTCAGACACAAGGACGTACCTGCACCCTGGAGTCAGACACAAGGACGTACCCGTACCCTGGAGTAAGACAAAAGGACACACCCGTACCCTGCAGTAAGACACAAGGACGGACTCGTACTCTGGAGTCAGACACAAGAACGTACCCGTACTCTGGAGTCAGACACAAGGACGTACCTGTACCCTGGAATCAGACACAAGGATGTACCTGTACCCTGGAGTTAGACAAAAGGACGTACCCGTACCCTAGCGTCAGACAGAAGGACGTACCCGTACCCTGGAGTCAGACACAAGGATGTACCTGTACCCTGGAGTAAGACACAAGGACATACCCGTACCCTGGAGTAAGACACAAGGATATACTTCTACCCTGGAGTCAGACACAAAGATGTACCCGTAACCTGGAGTCAGACACAAGGACGTACTCGTACCCTGGAGTAAGACATAAGGACGTACATTTACCCTGAAGTCAGACACAAGGACGTACCTTCACCCTGAAGTCATACACAAGGACGGACTCGTACCCTGGACTCAAACACAAGGACGTATCCGTACCCTGGAGTCAGACACAAGGACGTACCGGTACCCTGGAGTCAAACACTAGGACGTACATGTACCCTGGAGTCAAACACAAGGACGTACCAGTACCCTGGAGTCAGACACAAGGATGTACCCTTACCCTGGAGTGAGGCACAAGGACGTACTCGTACCCTGGAGTAAGACACAAGGACGTACATTTACCCTGAAGTCAGACACAAGGACGAACCTTCACCCTGGAGTCAGACTCAAGGACCTACCCATACCCTGGAGTCAAACAGAAGGAAGTACCCATACCCTGGAGTAAGACACAGGACATACCTGTACCCCAAAATCAGACACAAGGATGTATCTGTACCCTGGAGTAAGACACAAGGCTGTACCCATACCCTGGAGTCAGGCACAAGGACGTACCCGTACCTTGGAGTCAAACACAAGGACGTACCCGTACCCTGGAGTCAAACACAAGGACGTACCCGTACCCTGGAGTCAGACACAAGGATCTACCAGCACCCTGGAGTCAGACACAAGGATGTACCTGTACCCTGGAGTAAGACACAAGGACATACCCGTACCCTGGAGTAAGACACAAGGACATACTTCTACCCTGGAGTCAGACACAAGGACGGACTCGTACTCTAGAGTCAGACACAAGGATTTACCCGCACCCTGGAATCAGACACAAGGACGTACCCGTACCCTGGAGTCAGACACAAAGATGTACCCGTACCCTGGAGTCAGACACAAGGACGTACCCTTACCCTAGGGTCAGACACAAGGACGTACCCGTACCCTGGAGTCCGACACAAGGACGTACCCGTACTCTGGAGTCAGACACAAGGATGTACCCCTAACCTGGAGTCAGACACAAGGATGTACCAGTACCCTGGAGTCAGACACAAGGACGGACTCGTACACTGGAGTCAGACACAAGGACGTACCCGTACCCTGGAGTCAGACAGAAGGACGTACCCGTACCCTGGAGTCAGACACAATGATGTACCCATACCTTGGAGTCAGACACAAGGACGTACCCGTACCCTAGGGTCAGACAGAAGGACGTACTCGTACCCTGGAGTCACACAAAAGGACGTACCCGTACCCTGGAGTCAGACACAAGGATGTACCTGTACCCTGGAGTCAGACACAAGGATGTACCAGTACCATTGAGTCAGACAGAAGGACGTACCATTACCCTGGAGTCAGACAAAAGGATGTACCCGTACCCTGGAGTCAGACACAAGGACGTACCTACACCCTGGAGTCAGACACAAGGACGTACCCGTACCCTGGAGTAAGACAAAAGGACACACCCGTACCCTGCAGTAAGACACAAGAACATACCTCTACCCTGGAGTCAGACACAAGAACGTACCCGTACTCTGGAGTCAGACACAAGGACGTACCTGTACCCTGGAATCAGACACAAGGATGTACCTGTACCCTGGAGTTAGACAAAAGGACGTACCCGTACCCTAGCGTCAGACAGAAGGACGTACCCGTACCCTGGAGTCAGACACAAGGATGTACCTGTACCCTGGAGTAAGACACAAGGACATACCCATACCCTGGAGTAAGACACAAGGACATACTTCTACCCTGGAGTAAGACATAAGGACGTACATTTACCCTGAAGTCAGACACAAGGACGGACTCGTACTCTGGAGTCAGACACAAGGATTTACCCGCACCCTGGAATCAGACACAAGGACGTACCCGTACCCTGGAGTCAGACACAAAGATGTACCCGTAACCTGGAGTCAGACACAAGGACGTACTCGTACCCTGGAGTAAGACATAAGGACGTACATTTACCCTGAAGTCAGACACAAGGACGTACCTTCACCCTGAAGTCAGACACAAGGACGGACTCGTACCCTGGATTCAAACACAAGGACGTATCCGTACCCTGGAGTCAGACACAAGGACGTGCCGGTACCCTGGAGTCAAACACTAGGACGTACATGTACCCTGGAGTCAAACACAAGGACGTACCTGTACCCTGGAGTCAAACACAAGGACGTACCTGTACCCTGGAGTCAGACACAAGGACGTACTCGTACCCTGGAGTAAGACACAAGGACGTATATTTACCCTGAAGTCAGACACAAGGAAGTACCTTCACCCTGAAGTCAGACACAAGGACGGACTCGTACCCTGGAGTCAGACTCAAGGACCTACACGTACCCTGGAGTCAAACAGAAGGAAGTACCCATACCCTGGAGTAAGACACAGGACATACCTGTACCCCAAAATCAGACACAAGGATGTATCTGGACCCTGGAGTAAGACACAAGGCTGTACCCATACCCTGGAGTCAGGCACAAGGACGTACCCGTACCCTGGAGTCAAACACAAGGACGTACCCGTACCCTGGAGTCAAACACAAGGACGTAGCCGTACCCTGGAGTCAGACACAAGGATCTACCAGCACCCTGGAGTCAGACACAAGGATGTACCTGTAACCTGGAGTAAAACACAAGGACATACTTTTACCCTGGAGTCAGACACAAGGACGGACTCGTACTCTGGAGTCAGACAAAAGGATTTACCCGCACCCTGGAATCAGACACAAGGACGTACCCGTACACTGGAGTCAGACACAAAGATGTACCCGTACCCTGGAGTCAGACACAAGGACGTACCCTTACCCTAGGGTCAGACACAAGGACGTACTCGTACCCTGGAGTCCGACACAAGGACGTACCCGTACCCTGGAGTCAGACACAAGGATGTACCCTTAACCTGGAGTCAAACACAAGGACGTACCCGTACCCTGGAGTCAAACACAAGGACGTACCCGTACCCTGGAGTCAGACACAAGGATCTACCAGCACCCTGGAGTCAGACACAAGTATGTACCTGTACCCTGGAGTAAGACACAAGGACAAACCCGTACCCTGGAGTAAGACACAAGGACATACTTTTACCCTGGAGTCAGACACAAGGACGGACTCGTACTCTGGAGTCAGACACAAGGATTTACCCGCACCCTGGAATCAGACACAAGGACGTACCCGTACCCTGGAGTCAGACACAAAGATGTACCCGTACCCTGGAGTCAGACACAAGGACGTACCCTTACCCTAGGGTCAGACACAAGGACGTACCCGTACCCTGGAGTCCGACACAAGGACGTACCCGTACCCTGGAGTCAGACACAAGGATGTACCCTTAACCTGGAGTCAGACACAAGGATGTACCAGTACCCAGGAGTCAGACACAAGGACGTACCAGTACCCTGGAGTCAGACACAAGGACGTACCCATACCCTGGAGTCAGACACAAGGATGTACCCGTATCCTGGAGTCAGACGCAAGGACGTACCCTGGAGTCAGACACAAGGATGTACCCATACCCTAGGGTCAGACACAAGGACGTACCCTGGAGTCAGACACAAGGATGTACCCGTACCCTGGAGTCAGACACAAGTACGTACCCGTACCCTGGAGTCAGATACAAGGATGTGCCTGTACCCTGGAGTCAGACACAAAGATGTACCAGTACCCTTGAATCAGAAACAAGTACGTACCAGTACCCTGGAGTCAGACACAAGGATGTACCCATACCCTGGAGTCAGATACGAGGACGTACCTGTACCCTGGAGTCAGACACAAGGACGTACCTCTACCCTGGAGTCAAACACAAGGACTTACCCGTACCCTGGAGTCAAACACTAGGACGTACCTGTACCCTGGAGTCAGACACAAGGATGTACCCGTACCCTGGAGTCAGACAAAAGAATGTACCCGTACCCTGGAGTCAGACACAATGACGTACCTGTACCCTGGAGTAAGACACAAGGACATACCTCTACCCTGGAGTCAGACACAAGGACGGACTCGTACACTGGAGTCAGACACAAGGACGTACCCGTGCCCTGGAGTCAGACACAAGGACGTACCCGTACCCTGGAGTCAGACACAAGGATGTACCCATACCCTGGAGTCAGACACAAGGACGTACCCGTACCCTAGGGTCAGACAGAAGGACGTACCCGTACCCTGTAGTCTGACACAAGGACATACCTGTACCCTGGAGTCAGACACAAGGATGAACAAGTACCCTTGAGTCAGACACAAGGACGTACCATTACCCTGGAGTCAGACACAAGGATGTACCCGTACCCTGGAGTCGGACACAAGAACGTACCTGTACCCTGGAGTCAGACACAAGGACTTACTCGTACCCTGCAGTCAAACACAAGGTCATACCCATACCCTGGAGTCAAACACAAGGAAGTACCTGTACCCTGGAGTCAAACACAAGGACGTACCTGTACCCTGGAGTCAGACACAAGGATGTACCCTTACCCTGGAGTCAGGCACAAGGACGTACTCGTACCCTGGAGTAAGACACAAGGACGTATATTTACCCTTAAGTCAGACACAAGGACGTACCTTCACCCTGAAGTCAGACACAAGGACAGACTCGTACCCTGGAGTCAGACTCAAGGACCTACACGTACCCTGGAGTCAAACAGAAGGAAGTACCCATACCCTGGAGTAAGACACAGGACATACCTGTACCCCAAAATCAGACACAAGGATGTATCTGGACCCTGGAGTAAGACACAAGGCTGTACCCATACCCTGGAGTCAGGCACAAGGACGTACCCGTACCCTGGAGTCAAACACAAGGACGTACCCGTACCCTGGAGTCAAACACAAGGACGTAGCCGTACCCTGGAGTCAGACACAAGGATCTACCAGCACCCTGGAGTCAGACACAAGGATGTACCTGTACCCTGGAGTAAGACACAAGGACATACTTTTACCCTGGAGTCAGACACAAGGACGGACTCGTACTCTGGAGTCAGACACAAGGATTTACCCGCACCCTGGAATCAGACACAAGGACGTACCCGTACACTGGAGTCAGACACAAAGATGTACCCGTACCCTGGAGTCAGACACAAGGACGTACCCTTACCCTAGGGTCAGACACAAGGACGTACTCGTACCCTGGAGTCCGACACAAGGACGTACCCGTACCCTGGAGTCAGACACAAGGATGTACCCTTAACCTGGAGTCAAACACAAGGACATACCCGTACCCTGGAGTCAAACACAAGGACGTACCCGTACCCTGGAGTCAGACACAAGGATCTACCAGCACCCTGGAGTCAGACACAAGTATGTACCTGTACCCTGGAGTAAGACACAAGGACAAACCCGTACCCTGGAGTAAGACACAAGGACATACTTTTACCCTGGAGTCAGACACAAGGATGGACTCGTACTCTGGAGTCAGACACAAGGATTTACCCGCACCCTGGAATCAGACACAAGGACGTACCCGTACCCTGGAGTCAGACACAAAGATGTACCCGTACCCTGGAGTCAGACACAAGGACGTACCCTTACCCTAGGGTCAGACACAAGGACGTACCCGTACCCTGGAGTCCGACACAAGGACGTACCCGTACCCTGGAGTCAGACACAAGGATGTACCCTTAACCTGGAGTCAGACACAAGGATGTACCAGTACCCAGGAGTCAGACACAAGGACGTACCAGTACCCTGGAGTCAGACACAAGGACGTACCTATACCCTGGAGTCAGACACAAGGATGTACCCGTATCCTGGAGTCAGACGCAAGGACGTACCCTGGAGTCAGACACAAGGATGTACCCATACCCTAGGGTCAGACACAAGGACGTACCCTGGAGTCAAACACAAGGATGTACCCCTACCCTGGAGTCAGACACAAGTACGTACCCGTACACTGGAGTCAGACACAAGGATGTGCCTGTACCCTGGAGTCAGACACAAAGATGTACCAGTACCCTTGAATCAGAAACAAGTACGTACCAGTACCCTGGAGTCAGACACAAGGATGTACCCATACCCTGGAGTCAGATACGAGGACGTACCTGTACCCTGGAGTCAGACACAAGGACGTACCTCTACCCTGGAGTCAAACACAAGGACTTACCCGTACCCTGGAGTCAAACACTAGGACGTACCTGTACCCTGGAGTCAGACACAAGGATGTACCCGTACCCTGGAGTCAGACAAAAGGATGTACCCGTACCCTGGAGTCAGACACAATGACGTACCTGTACCCTGGAGTAAGACACAAGGACATACCTCTACCCTGGAGTCAGACACAAGGACGGACTCGTACACTGGAGTCAGACACAAGGACGTACCCGTGCCCTGGAGTCAGACACAAGGACGTACCCGTACCCTGGAGTCAGACACAAGGATGTACCCATACCCTGGAGTCAGACACAAGGACGTACCCGTACCCTAGGGTCAGACAGAAGGACGTACCCGTACCCTGTAGTCTGACACAAGGACATACCTGTACCCTGGAGTCAGACACAAGGATGAACAAGTACCCTTGAGTCAGACACAAGGACGTACCATTACCCTGGAGTCAGACACAAGGATGTACCCGTACCCTGGAGTCGGACACAAGAACGTACCTGTACCCTGGAGTCAGACACAAGGACTTACTCGTACCCTGCAGTCAAACACAAGGTCATACCCATACCCTGCAGTCAAACACAAGGTCATACCTGTACCCTGGAGTCAAACACAAGGACGTACCCATACCCTGGAGTCAAACACAAGGACGTACCTGTACCCTGGAGTCAGAAACAAGGATGTACCCGTACCCTGGAGTCAGACACAAGGATGTACCCGTACCCTAAAGTAAGACACAAGGACATACCTATACCCTGGAGTAAGACACAAGGACATACCTCTACCCTGGAGTCAGACACAAGGACGGACTCGTACTCTGGAGTCAGACACAAGGACGTACTCGTACCCTGAAGTCATACACAAGGATGTACCCATACCCTGGAGTAAGACACAAGGACGTACCTTTACCCTGAAGTCAGACACAAGGACGGACTCGTACCCTGGAGTCAGACACAAGGAAGTACCCGTATACTGGAGTAAGACACAAGGCTGAACGCGTACCCTGGTTTCAGTCACAAGGACGTACCAGTACCTGAGTCAGACACAAGGAGGTACATGTACCCTAAAGTCAGACACAAGGACGGACTCGTACCCTCGAGTCAGACACAAGGACGTACCTGTACACTGGATTCAGACACAAGGATGTACCCGTACCCTGGAGTAAGACACAAGAACATACCTCTACCCTGGAGTCAGACACAAGGACGGACTCGTACTCTGGAGTCAGACACAAGAACGTACCCGTACTCTGGAGTCAGACACAAGGACGTACCTGTACCCTGGAATCAGACTCAAGGATGTACCTGTACCCTGGAGTCAGACAAAAGGATGTACCCGTACCCTAGGGTCAGACAGAAGGACGTACCCGTACCCTGGAGTCAGACACAAGGACGTACCCGTACCCTGGAGTCAGACACAAGGATGTACATGTACCCTGGAGTCAGACACAAAGATGTACCAGTACCCTGGAGTCAGACACAAGGACGTACCAGTACCCTGGAGTCAGACACAAGGACGTACCAGTACCCTGGAGTCAGACACAAGGATGTACCCGTACCCTGGAGTCAAATACTAGGACTTACATGTGCCCTGGAGTCAAACACAAGGACGTACCTGTACCCTGGAGTCAAACACAAGGACGTACCTGTACCCTTGAGTCAGACACAAGGATGTACCCGTACCCTGGAGTCAGGCACAAGGACGTACCCGTACCCTGGAGTAAGACACAAGGACGTACCTTTACCCTGAAGTCAGACACAAGGACGTACCTTCACCCTGAAGTCAGACACAAGGACGGACTCGTACCCTGGAGTCAGACTCAAGGACCTACCCGTACCCTGGAGTCAAACACAAGGAAGTACCCATACCCTGGAGTAAGACACAGGACATACCTGTACCCCAAAATCAGAAACAAGGATGTATCTGTACCCTGGAGTAAGACACAATTCTGTACCCGTACCCTGGAGTCAGACACAAGGACGTACCCGTACCCTGGAGTTAAACACAAGGACGTACCCGTACCCTGGAGTCAAACACAAGGACGTACCCGTACCCTGGAGTCAGACACAAGGATCTACCCGCACCCTGGAGTCAGACACAAGGATGTACCTGTACCCTGGAGTAAGACACAAGGACATACCTGTACCCTGCAGTAAGACACAAGGACTTTCTTCTACCCTATAGTCAGACACAAGGACGGACTCGTACTCTGGAGTCAGACAGAAGAACGTACCCGTACTCTGGAGTCAGACACAAGGACATACCTGTACCCTGGAATCAGACACAAGGATGTACCTGTACCCTGTAGTCAGACAAAAGGACGTACCCGTACCCTAGGGTCAGACAGAAGGACGTACCCGTACCCTGGAGTCAGACACAAGGATGTACCTGTACCCTGGAGTCAGACACAAAGATGTACCAGTACCCTGGAGTCAGACACAAGGACGTACCAGTACCCTGGAGTCAGACACAAGGATGTACCAGTACCCTGGAGTCAGACACAAGGACGTACCAGTACCCTGGAGTCAGACACAAGGATGTACCCGTACCCTGGAGTCAAACACTAGGACGTACATGTGCCCTGGAGTCAAACACAAGGACGTACATGTACCCTGGAGTCAGACACAAGGATGTACCCGTACCCTGGAGTCAGGCACAAGGACGTACCCGTACCCTGGAGTAAGACACAAGGACGTACCTTTACCCTGAAGTCAGACACAAGGACGTACCTTCACCCTGAAGTCAGACACAAGGACGGACTCGTACCCTGGAGTCAGACTCAAGGACCTACCCGTACCCTGGAGTCAAACACAAGGAAGTACCCATACCCTGGAGTAAGACACAGGACATACCTGTACCCCAAAATCAGACACAAGGATGTATCTGTACCCTGGAGTAAGACACAATTCTGTACCCGTACCCTGGAGTCAGACACAAGGACGTACCCGTACCCTGGAGTCAAACACAAGGACGAACCCGTACCCTGGAGTCAAACACAAGGACGTACCCATACCCTGGAGTCAGACACAATGATCTACCCGCACCCTGGAGTCAGACACAAGGATGTACCTGTACCCTGGAGTAAGACACAAGGACATACCCGTACCCTGGAATAAGACACAAGGACATACTTCTACCCTGGAGTCAGACACAAGGACGGACTCGTACTCTGGAGTCAGACACAAGGATGTACCCGTACCCTGGAATCAGACACAAGGACGTACCCGTACCCTGGAGTCAGACACAAAGATGTACCCATACCCTGGAGTCAGACACAAGGACGTACCCGTACCCTAGGGTCAGACACAAGGACGTACCCGTACCCTGGAGTCAGACACAGGGACGTACCCGTACCCTGGAGTCAGACACAAGGATGTACCTTTAACCTGGAGTCAGACACAAGGATGTACCAGTACCCTTGAGTCAGACACAAGGATGTACCAGTACCCTGGAGTCAGACACAAGGACGTACCCAGACTCTGGAGTCAGACAGAAGAACGTACCCGTACTCTGGAGTCAGACACAAGGACGTACCTGTACCCTGGAATCAGACACAAGGATGTACCTGTACCCTGGAGTCAGACAAAAGGACGTACCCGTACCCTAGGGTCAGACAGAAGGACGTACCCGTACCCTGGAGTCAGACACAAGGACGTACCCGTACCCTGGAGTCAGACACAAGGATGTACCTGTACCCTGGAGTCAGACACAAAGATGTACCAGTACCCTGGAGTCAGACACAAGGACATACCAGTACCCTGGAGTCAGACACAAGGATGTACCAGTACCCTGGAGTCAGACACAAGGACGTACCAGTACCCTGGAGTCAGACACAAGGATGTACCCGTACCCTGGAGTCAAACACTAGGACGTACATGTGCCCTGGAGTCAAACACAAGGACGTACCTGTACCCTGGAGTCAGACACAAGGATGTACCCGTACCCTGGAGTCAGGCACAAGGACGTACCCGTACCCTGGAGTAAGACACAAGGACGTACCTTTACCCTGAAGTCAGACACAAGGACGTACCTTCACCCTGAAGTCAGACACAAGGACGGACTCGTACCCTGGAGTCAGACTCAAGGACCTACCCGTACCCTGGAGTCAAACACAAGGAAGTACCCATACCCTGGAGTAAGACACAGGACATACCTGTACCCCAAAATCAGACACAAGGATGTATCTGTACCCTGGAGTAAGACACAATTCTGTACCTGTACCCTGGAGTCAGACACAAGGACGTACCCGTACCCTGAAGTCAAACACAAGGACGTACCCGTACCCTGGAGTCAAACACAAGGACATACCCGTACCCTGGAGTAAGACACAAGGACATACTTCTACCCTGGAGTCAGACACAAGGACGGACTCGTACTCTGGAGTCAGACACAAGGATGTACCCGTACCCTGGAATCAGACACAAGGACATACCCGTACCCTGGAGTCAGACACAAAGATGTACCCGTACCCTGGAGTCAGACACAAGGACGTACCCGTACCCTAGGGTCAGACACAAGGACGTACCCGTACCCTGGAGTCAGACACAAGGACATACCCGTACCCTTGAGTCAGACACAAGGATGTACCAGTACCCTGGAGTCAGACACAAGGACCTTCCCAGACCCTGGAGTCAGACACAAGGACGTACCCGTACCCTGGAGTCAGACAAAAGGACGTACCCGTACCCTGGAGTCAAACACAAGGACGTACCCGTACCCTGGAGTAAAACACAAGGACTTACCTGTACCCTGGAGTCAAAAACAAGGACGTACCCGTACCCTGGAGTCAAACACAAGGACGTACCTGTACATTGGAGTCAGACACAAGGATGTACCCGTACCCTGGAGTCAGAAAAAAGGATGTGCCTGTACCCTGGAGTCAGACACATGGACGTACCCGTACCGTGGAGTCAAACACAATGATGGACTCGTACACTGGAATCAGACACAAGGACGTACCCGTACCCTAGGGTCAGACAGAAGGACGTACCCGTACCCTGTAGTCTGACACAAGGACGTACCTGTACCCTGGAGTCAGAAACAAGGACGTACCCGTACCCTAGGGTCAGACAGAAGGACGTACCCGTACCCTGTAGTCTGACACAAGGACGTACCTGTACCCTGGAGTCAGACACAAGGATGTACCTGTACTCTGGAGTCAGACACCAGGATGTACAAGTACCCTTCAGTCAGACACAAGGACGTACCATTACCCTGGAGACAGACACAAGGATGTACCCGTACCCTGGAGTCGGACACAAGAACGTACCTGTACCCTGCAGTCAAGCACAAGGTCATACCTGTACCCTGGAGTCAGAAACAAGGATGTACCCGTACCCTGAAGTAAGACACAAGGACATACCTATACCCTGGAGTAAGGCACAAGGACATACCTCTACCCTGGAGTCAGACACAAGGACGGAATCGTACTCTGGAGTAAGACACAAGGACGTACCTTTACCCTGAAGTCAGACAAAAGGACCGACTCGTACCCTGGAGACAGACACAAGGAAGTACCCGTTTCCTTGAGTAAGACACAAGGACATACCGGTACCCTGGAGTCAGACACAAGGATGTATCCATACCCTGGAGTCAGACACAAGGCTGAACGCGTACCCTGGTTTCAGACACAAGGACATACCAGTACCCTGAGTCAGACACAAGGAGGTACATGTACCCTGAAGTCAGACACAAGGACGGACTCGTTCCCTCGAGTCAGACACAAGGACGTACCTGTACACTGGATTCAGACACAAGGATGTACCCGTATCCTGGAGTCAGACACAAGGACTTACCACTACCCTTGAGTCAGACACAGGGACGTACTCGTACCCTGAAGTCAGACACAAGGATGTACCCATACCCTGGAGTAAGACACAAGGACGTACCTTTACCCTGAAGACAGACACAAGGACAGACTTGTACCCTGGAGTAAGACACAAGGATCTGCCCACACCCTGGAGTCAGGCACAAGGATGTACCTGTACCCTGGAGTAAGACACAAGGACATACCCGTACCCTGGAGTAAGATACAAGGACATACTTCTACCCTGGAGTCAGACACAAGGACAGACTCGTACTCTGGAGTCAGACACAAGGACGTACCCATACTCTGGAGTCAGACACTGTTGGAACCGGGGTTACCGAGTCCATCACGGTAGCATGGCGCGAAGCGGGAAAGCACGCGAAGGCAATGTGTAAGGCAGTTGTGCAGCACACTCTTACTCTGACTCAGAATTGCGAACGCAATAACATGACACCACACCAGGCTTTTCGTATTTAAAATCAAGAACTTTTATAAATAAATTAAGTTGGCATTAGATGAGGCAGATTAATTCAGATCTACATTCAGATTCATTGCATTACTCAATTGGTGCACATTTTAAATAAAGCATCATAGCTCATCAACATTGTAGGCCACTAAGAGGCCGCAGGAATTATCTCCTACACGTAGCACTTAATAATGATCTCAAGGTACGTTAATAAAACAGGGGCCTAGATATGCAGTTCACTTTAGCATATTCCATTACTTAAAAGAAGGCTTTTCACTTTACATTTAAATAGGCCTGCATTAATCTAGGCGCGCCCACATTCAGTACAGTGGGCGTCGCAATTCCAGTATACCTGTAACATAAAACACTTTAACTCAATTCAATTAAATACTTTCCCCCTGTGGTAAAAGACTTCGCAGTTAAAAGCATGGCCTAGGCAGTAATTACAATAGGCATCTGCAATAAGTTATTAAATACTATAGGGAACCCCTCGACATGTCCAGTATCCTGGGGCTTCTATGACCCTTAGGGGTTAACTCTAGGCTAGGCCCACTCCTCTCCGGGGCCTCGCCTCATGGGGAAAGTTATACAATTACTTATGGGGTTAATGGTGGCCCCCGGCCCCCAGTGGCGTTTTGTGGGCCCTAGGGGCCTCCTGGGCTCACCTGTGGTGTTGGTCGCGCTTCAGGGCGACTGGCACTCCCCCAGGCCCGGCCCGTGTTCTGGAGGGCGGGGCCCGGTAGGGGTACCTCGGCCTTCAGGCCGGACTAGCTGGACGTTGCGGGGGCCGGTATCACCTTACTCCGGCCCCCGGGATCAAGGTATGCCGGTGGGGACGTTGCGGGGGCTGGGATCTCACTCCTCCAGCCCCCGGGATCAAGGTAGGGTAAGGTTGGCGGGCTCAGGGTCTCAGGGGAAGGGAGCGGGAGCCGGCAGTCCTCTCCGGCCGGCTCCCCGTCTCCCTCTGCACTGCCGGGGCTCTTCCCGGGCTTCCGTCGGCGCTGGGGGCGTGACCGGGGCCGTCGCCCAATCGTTGCGCGGCCTTCCTGGGTCACGCCCGGCGACCCCGGTTGCTCGGCAACGGCGTCTGCGGGGCCTGGAGGCCTCGCTGGTGATCGCGCTGGCGATTTCTTGGGCCGCGACGGCGGCGGTGGCAATTCTTCGGCCGCGACGGCGGCAGGGGCAATTCTTTGGCCGCACCGGCGGCGGAGACAATTCTTCGGCCGCGACGGCGGCAGGGGCAATTCTTTGGCCGCGACGGCGGCGGAGACAATTCTCCGGAGGCTTCGGTGAGGGCGCGGACGGCGCACCTCACCACACACACCTGAGGGGCTTCCCTCACCTCAGCGCTTCCTCCGGTGAGGACGCGACGGCGCACCTCACCACACGGTGCCTCTTCTCAGGCGGCGGCGGCCGCGATCTCCTCACAAGGTCAGTGACCTGAGGGGCGACAGAACGCAGGGGGCACCAGCAGCCTGTGGGAAGGGCTGACTGGCAACGTACTTGGGGGCAGCCCAGCAACAGGCAGAAATGAATAGGGGGTGAAGGTCTAGCGCTTCAGGGTACGGCGCTTTACCTGGTGATCCCCAGTTGGGCAGTTTAGGCTTTAGGCCTGGCTGGACGGTCAGGCCTCCTCAAGTTAAGGTATCTTGCGACGGCTCCAGATTGGTTGCTTCTTAGGTGCTTCTTGTTAGGAGTTTCTTGTCAGAAGTTCCTTATTATACGTTTCTTGTCAGAAGTTTCTTCTTATGAGGGGGGGGGAATGAGTTGGTGGTCTGGGAGTGCTTGATGTTCCTCCCTGCACGCTGAAGGTGGTTCCCTGGGTCCCCTCACACTTGGCAAGGTCAGTGGGTGGTGGGCGTTCCTCAGCTATCTTACTCCAGCAGGGCCTCAGCCCTGTCAGCAGCAGTAGTGTAGGTCTCCCCCCTAGGCCCTAAAGCCTATACTCCGGCGGAGGTTCTCCCAGGTTCAGTGGTGCCTCATCAACTGACTCCAACTGACAAAAGTTTTCCCTCCAAGCCTTTTATACTCCTAGGTCAGGTGACTCTCCCAAAGGCGGCAAAACATAACTCCTCCCACAGCCCGGAAGGTTCTGGAACCTTCTACATGCCTGGCTATGTGGCCCAGAGGCGGGGACGGAATGGATACTGTATCCCTATGTCCCAGCCTGACCCTGGCTACTAGTGTGTATGCGTGTAAGGCCCCTCTGCAGTAGCAGGGGCCTGTGGCAGCCATCTTGAGTGAGTTTCACACATGGTAAAACGGCTAGGGGAAAAACGAAAAATTTCTGGGAAAAAGGGCCAAGTCCAACACAACCCCTCCCAGCCAAAAGCCAGGGTAGACCGATCAATGCCTTGATGGGCTTCCCTGCTTCGAGCGAGAAAACTTGGACGCGGGCCTTTTCCCCAGCTGCAGGAAGGTCCTGCAGGTCCTTCTCCACTCTGGAACCCGGTGGTTCCCTCTCTCAAACCTCCCTGGACCAACGAAGCCACCCCACTGGTGCTCCCTAATTGGCTGCAGCCAGGACCGGGCGCTAGGCCGTCCAGATGTCTCTGGCCCTTGCGGTCTCACAGATCGGGGGGCAGTAGCCCCAGGCCCGTTGGCCACTCTCCTTCTCCTCCTTGCAGTTCCAAACTGCCACTGGTCCACCCACCTGGGGTCCGCACCCTCAGGCTGACCAGCAGTCAGGGGCGAGGCTCTCCTCCCACTACCTCTCCTTCTGGGGTTCCGCCCTCTCCTCCTATGCGGGGCACCCTCAGACCACCCCTCTCTCACTCTTCCAGGGCCGTGACCCTGCATCCGATCCACCAACCCAGGGTCTAAACCCTTAGGTTGCCCCGGTGCCAGAGGCGAGTCCTCCCTTCCTCTGCACCCCCTCCCAGAGTTCAGCACCCTCCCACCTGGAGAAGCACCCCTGGGAGTCAGCTCCGGAGGGACACTGCTTACAGACGTCCCTCCCACCAGGTCAGGCAGCCCCTGAACCTGGCACCCCAGCCCAGGATCTAAATCCTGTGGCTGGGCAGACCCCAGAACCCCTGGAGCTCTGAATACATACGCCCCGGGTTCTCCTGTCACTGGGGGATCCCCTACCATGGATGGCCCATCGGGACAGCCTAGGCTCCCAACCTGGGGTTCCCTTATGGAACTCTCCAGGCCCTGAGAATGCGGTTGGGGCACCTCGGGACACCTCCCCGTCTCACTCCTTCCTATGGATAGGATGTGAGGCCCTACAACCCGCTCACTATCCTGGGACCTAGCTGGGCTATTCTCCACCTCTCCCACCTCGCTGGGTTGGAAGATCCCTGCTCCACTCCCTTCAGGATCACTCCCCAAACTGGCTATCACCTCTCTTGGTAGATAAACTTTGGGCTCCTGTGGAGCCCCAGCAGGTACGCTGCCACCATTCACTTTGCCCTGCATCTCCATCTGCAAGGCTCGGAGCTCTAGTTCCTTCAGGCTAAGCTCATGTGCAAGCTTCCTTTCCTCCATGGCTAGCCTTGCCTGTTCTCGCTCCCTTTCCATCCTAGCAAGTTCTAATGTTAATCGCCTCTGCTTCCTTCTGTCCTCAAATTCCTCTGGCGACAAACTTCCCCCTGACGCACTACTGCCTGCCCTGGAACGTCTTCCTGGCAACACATTCTCGCTAACATCAATGCGCAGTAGGTCCAGTTCTCCTGGGTTGTCTGCCTCCCCCTGCTCCTCATCCCCTCTTCCCTCCGGGTGGGCCATTACCCATGCCCTCAAAGCTTTCTGAAGCACCTCCTTCCTGGCGCCTCGCTTGACGGCCACCCCCCTCTCTAGGCAGAACTCCTTGAGCTGTGTCACCGTATACCTTTCTAGGTTGGCAAACTCAAACTCCATCCTCCTAGGTGGGTTCCCAGACAATTTAAGGAAGGGGTTCTAAACTATAGGTAACAGGTCCAACACAGGAATGTACACAATCGGCAATTACCATAGAATTCCTAGCACTTTCATTACAATAGGTGTCTAATTGCGGCGCACACTGAGTCACTGTAGGGTGCTGCACAAGCACCAGTCCTTATCCAACCGCTGAACACCAAATGTTGGAACCGGGGTTACCGAGTCCGACACGGTAGCATGGCGTGAAGCGGGGAAGGCACGCGAAGGCAATGTGTAAGGCAGTTGTGCAGCACACTCTTACTCTGACTCAGAAATGCGAACGCAATAACATGACACCACACCAGGCTTTTGTATTTAAAATCAAGATCTTTTATAAATAAATTAAGTTGGCATTAGATGAGGCAGATTAATTCAGATCTACTTTCAAATTCATTGTATTACTCAACTGGTGCACATTTTAAATAAAGCATCATAGCTCATCAACATTGTAGGCCACTAAGAGGCCGCAGGAATTATCTCCTACACGTAGCACTTAATAATGATCTCAAGGTACGTTAATAAAACAGGGGCCTAGACATGCAGTTCACTTTAACATATTCAATTACTTAAAAGAAGGCTTTTCACTTTACATTTAAATAGGCCTGCATTAATCTAGGCGCGCCCACATTCAGTACAGTGGGCGTCGCAATTCCAGTACACCTGTAACATAAAACACTTTAACTCAATTCAATTAAATTCTTTCCCCCTGTGGTAAAAGACTTCGCAGTTAAAAGCATGGCCTAGGCAGTAATTACAATAGGCATCTGCAATAAGTTATTAAATACTATAGGGAACCCCTCGACATGTCCAGTATCCTGGGGCTTCTATGACCCTTAGGGGTTAACTCTAGGCTAGGCCCACTCCTCTCCGGGGCCTCGCCTCATGGGGAAAGTTATACAATTACTTATGGGGTTAATGGTGGCCCCCGGCCCCCAGTGGCGTTTTGTGGGCCCTAGGGGCCTCCTGGCTCACCTGTGGTGTTGGTCGTTGGTCGCGCTTCAGGGCGACTGGCACTCCCCCAGGCCCGGCCCGTGTTCTGGAGGGTGGGGCCCGGTAGGGGTACCTCGGCCTTCAGGCCGGACTAGCTGGACGTTGCGGGGGCCGGTATCACCTTACTCCGGCCCCCGGGATCAAGGTATGCCGGTGGGGACGTTGCGGGGGCTGGGATCTCACTCCTCCAGCCCCCGGGATCAAGGTAGGGTAAGGTTGGCGGGCTCAGGGTCTCAGGGGAAGGGAGCGGGAGCCGGCAGTCCTCTCCGGCCGGCTCCCCGTCTCCCTCTGCACTGCCGGGGCTCTTCCCGGGCTTCCGTCGGCGCTGGGGCGTGACCGGGGCCAGCGCCCAATCGTTGCGCGGCCTTCCTGGGTCACGCCCAGCGACCCCGGTTGCTCGGCAACTTCGTCTGCGGGGCCTGGAGGCCTCGCTGGTGATCGCGCTGGCGATTTCTTGGGCCGCGACGGCGGCGGTGGCAATTCTTCGACCGCGACGGCGGCAGGGGCAATTCTTTGGCCGCGACGGCTGCGGAGACAATTCTTCGGCCGCGACGGGGAGGTATGATTCCAAGGTGATTGACACCAAACATGACTTATAAGGGTACCCCAGTATCCAATCTGGAGTGTACCTAAAGTACATGTATTGCAATTTACAGGAGAAAGCAGATAGACTGGGGTCCTGAATAGCAGGATCCCAGTCAGACTAGGCCAAAAACAGTGAGACATCAGCAAAAAGTGGGGGTAACTATAAGAAGCAGATCCTACTCTCCTACAGTACCTGTACCCTGGAGTCAGACACAAGGATGTACCCGTACCCTGGAGGCAGACAAAAGGACGTACCCGTACCCTGGAGTCAAACACAAGGATTAACCCGTACCCTGGAGTCAAACACAAGGACGTACCCTGGAGTCAAACACAAGGTCGTACCTGTACCCTGGAGTCAGACACAAGGATGTACCCGTATCCTGGAGTCAGACACATGGACGTACCTGTACCCTGGAGTCAAACACAAGGACGTACCCGTACCCTGGAGTCAGACACAAGGATGTACCCGTACCCTGGAGTCAGACACAAGGACGTACCCGTACCCTGGAGTCGGACACAAGGATGTACAAGTACCCTTGAGTCAGGCACAAGGACGTACAATTACCCTGGAGTCAGACACAAGGACGTACCCATACCCTGGAGTCAAACACGAGGACATACCCGTACCCTGGAGTCAGACACAAGGATGTATCCGTACCCTGGAGTCAGACACAAGGATGTACCCGTACCCTGGAATCAGACACAAGGATGTACCAGTACCCTGGAGTCAGACACAAGTATGTACCTGTGCCCTGGAGTCAGACACAAGGACCTCCCCATACCCTGGAGTCAGACACAAAGATGTACCAGTACACTGGAGTAAGACACGAGGACGTACCTGTACCCTGGAGTCAAACACAAGGATGTACCCGTCCCCTGGAGTCAAACACAAGGACGTACCTGTACCCTGGAGTCAGACACAAGGATCTACCCGTACCCTGGAGTCATACACAAGGATGTACCCGTACCCTGGAGTAAGACACAAGGACATACCTCTACCCTGGAGTCAGACACAAGGACGGAATCGTACTCTGGAGTCAGACACAAGGACGTTCCCGTACCCTGGAGTCAGACACAAGGACGTACCTGTACCCTGGAGTCAGACACAAGGATAGACCCGTACCCTGGAGTCGGACACAAGGACGTACCAGTACCCTTGAGTCAGACACAAGGATGTACCCGTACCCTGGAGTCAGACACAAGGACGTACCCGTACCCTAGGGTCAGACAGAAGGACGTACCCATACCTTGTAGTCAGACACAAGGACGTACCTGTACCCTGGAGTCAGACACAAGGATGTACCTGTACCCTGGAGTCGGACACAAGGATGTACAAGTATCTTGAGTCAGGCACAAGGACGTACCATTACCCTGGTGTCAGACACAAGGATGTACCCGTACCCTGGAGTCAGACACAAGGACGTACCTGTACCCTGGAGTCAGACACAAGGACGTACCCATACCCTGGAGTCAAACACAAGGTCATAGCTGTACCCTGGAGTCAAACACAAGAACGTACCCGTTCCCTGGAGTCAAACACAAGGACGTAACTGTACCCTGGAGTCAGAAACAAGGATGTACCCGTACGCTGGAGTCAGACACAAGGATGTACCCGTACCCTGAAGTAAGACACAAGGACATACGTATACCCTGGAGTAAGACACAAGGACATACCTCTACCCTGGAATCAGACACAAGGACGGACTCGTACTCTGGAGTCAGACACAAGGACGTACTCGTACCCTGAAGTCAGACACAAGGATGTACCCATACCCTGGAGTAAGTCACAAGGACGTACCTTTACCCTGAAGTCAAACACAAGGACGGACTCGTACCCTGGAGTCAGACACAAGGAAATACCCGTATCCTGGAGTAAGACACAAGGACATACCCGTACCCTGGAGTCAGACACTAGGATGTATGCATACCCTGGACTCAGACACAAGGCTGTACGTGTATCCTGCTGTCAGACACAAGGACGTACCAGTACCCTGAGTCAGACACAAGGAGGTACATGTACCCTGAAGTCAGACACAAGGACGGACTCGTACCATGGAGTCAGACACAAGGACATACCTGTACCCTGGAGTCAGACACAAGGATGTACCCGAACCCTGGAGTCAGAGACAAGCACTTACCACTACCCTCGAGTCAGACACAAGGACATACCAGTACCCTGGAGTCAGACACAAGGATGTACCCATACCCTGGAGTCAGACACAAGGATGTACCCGTACCCTGGAGTCAAACACGAGGACGTACCCGTACCCTGGAGTCAAACACAAGGAGGTACCCGTACCCTGGAGTCAGACACAAGGATGTATCCGTACCCTGGAGTAAGACACAAGGATGTACCCGTACCCTGGAGTCAGACACAAGGATGTACCAGTACACTTGAGTCAGAAACAAAGACGTACCAGTACCCTTGAGTCAGACACAAGGACGTACCAGTACCCTGGGGTCAGACACAAGTATGTACCCGTACCCTGGAGTCAGACACAAGGACCTACCCATACCCTGGAGTCAGACACAAAGATGTACCAGTACACTGGAGTAAGACACGAGGACAAACCTGTACCCTGGAGTCAAACACAAGGACGTACCCGTCCCCTGGAGTCAAACACAAGGACGTACCTGTACCCTGGAGTCAAACACAAGGACGTACCCGTCCCCTGGAGTCAAACACAAGGATGTTCCTGGACCCTGGAGTCATACACAAGGATGTACCCGTACCCTGGAGTAAGACACAAGGACATACCCGTACCCTGGAGTAAGACACAAGGACATACCTCTACCCTGGAGTCAGACACAAGGACGGAATCGTACTCTGGAGTCAGACACAAGGACGTACCCGTACCCTGGAGTCAGACACAAGGACGTACTCATACCCTGGAGTCAAACACAAGGACGTACCCGTACCCTGGAGTCAGACACAAGGATAGACCCGTACCCTGGAGTCAGACACAAGGACGTACCAGTACCCTTGAGTCAGACAAAAGGATGTACCCGTACCCTGGAGTCAGACACAAGGACGTACCCGTACCCTAGGGTCAGACAGAAGGACGTACCCATACCTTGTAGTCAGACACAAGGACGTACCTGTACCCTGGAGTCAGACACAAGGATGTACCTGTACACTGGAGTCGGACACAAGGATGTACAAGTACCCTTGAGTCAGGCACAAGGACGTACCATTACCCTGGAGTCAGACACAAGGATGTACCTGTACCCTGGAGTCAGACACAAGGACGTACCTGTACCCTGGAGTCAGACACAAGGACGTATCCATACCCTGGAGTCAAACACAAGGTCATAGCTGTACGCTGGAGTCAAACACAAGGACGTACCCGTTCCCTGGAGTCAAAAACAAGGACGTACCTGTACCCTGGAGTCAGAAACAAGGATGTACCCGTACGCTGGAGTCAGACACAAGGATGTACCCGTACCCTGAAGTAAGACACAAGGACATACGTATACCCTGGAATCAGACACAAGGATGGACTCGTACTCTGGAGTCAGACACAAGGACGTACTCGTACCCTGAAGTCAGACACAAGGATGTACCCATACCCTGGAGTAAGTCACAAGGACGTACCTGTACCCTGGAGTCAGACACAAGGATGTACCCGTACCCTGAAGTAAGACACAAGAACATACCTATACCCTGGAGTAAGACACAAGGACATACCTCTACCCTGGAGTCAGACACAAGGACGTACTCGTACCCTGAAGTCAGACACAAGGATGTACCCATACCCTGGAGTAAGTCACAAGGACGTACCTTTACCCTGAAGTCAAACACAAGGACGGACTCGTACCCTGGAGTCAGACAGAAGGAAATACCCGTATCCTGGAGTAAGACACAAGGACATACCCGTACCCTGGAGTCAGACACTAGGATGTATCCATACCCTGGACTCAGACACAAGGACGTACCAGTACCCTGAGTCAGACACAAGGAGGTACATGTACCCTGAAGTCAGACACAAGGACGGACTCGTACCGTGGAGTCAGACACAAGGACATACCTGTACCCTGGAGTCAGACACAAGGATGTACCCGAACCCTGGAGTCAGACACAAGCACTTACCAGTACCCTGGAGTCAGACACAAGGATGTACCCATACCCTGGAGTCAAACACGAGGACGTACCCGTACCCTGGAGTCAAACACAAGGAGGTACCCGTACCCTGGAGTCAGACACAAGGATGTATCCGTACCCTGGAGTCAGACACAAGGATGTACCCGTACCCTGGAATCAGACACAAGGATGTACCAGTACTCTTGAGTCAGAAACAAAGACGTACCAGTACCCTTGAGTCAGACACAAGGACGTACCAGTACCCTGGAGTCAGACACAAGTATGTACCTGTGCCCTGGAGTCAGACACAAGGACCTACCCATACCCTGGAGTCAGACACAAGTATGTACCTGTACCCTGGAGTCAAACACAAGGACGTACCCGTCCCCTGGAGTCAAACACAAGGACGTACCTGTACCCTGGAGTCAAACACAAGGACGTACCCATCCCCTGGAGTCAAACACAAGGATGTTCCTGGACCCTGGAGTCAGACACAAGGATCTACCCGTACCCTGGAGTCATACACAAGGATGTACCCGTACCCTGGAGTAAGACACAAGGACATACCTCTACCCTGGAGTCAGACACAAGGACGGAATCGTACTCTGGAATCAGACACAAGGACGTTCCCGTACCCTGGAGTCAGACACAAGGACGTACTCATACCCTGGAGTCAAACACAAGGACGTACCTGTACCCTGGAGTCAGACACAAGGATAGACCCGTACCCTGGAGTCGGACACAAGGACGTACCAGTACCCTTGAGTCAGACACAAGGATGTACCCGTACCCTGGAGTCAGACACAAGGACGTACCCATACCCTAGGGTCAGACAGAAGGACGTACCCATACCTTGTAGTCAGACACAAGGACGTACCTTTACCCTGGAGTCAGACACAAGGATGTACCTGTACCCTGGAGTCGGACACAAGGATGTACAAGTACCCTTGAGTCAGGCACAAGGACGTACCATTACCCTGGAGTCAGACACAAGGATGTACCCATACCCTGGAGTCAGACACAAGGACGTACCTGTACCCTGGAGTCAGACACAAGGACGTACCCATACCCTGGAGTCAAACACAAGGTCATAGCTGTACCCTGGAGTCAAACACAAGGACGTACCCGTTCCCTTGAGTCAAACACAAGGACGTACCTGTACCCTGGAGTCAGAAACAAGGATGTACCCGTACGCTGGAGTCAGACACAAGGATGTACCCGTACCCTGAAGTAAGACACAAGGACATACGTATACCCTGGAGTAAGACACAAGGACATACCTCTACCCTGGAATCAGACACAAGGACGGACTCGTACTCTGGAGTCAGACACAAGGACGTACTCGTACCCTGAAGTCAGACACAAGGATGTACCCATACCCTGGAGTAAGTCACAAGGACGTACCTTTACCCTGAAGTCAAACACAAGGACGGACTCGTACCCTGGAGTAAGACACAAGGAAATACCCGTATCCTGGAGTAAGACACAAGGACATACCCGTACCCTGGAGTCAGACACTAGGATGTATCCATACCCTGGACTCAGACACAAGGCTGTACGTGTATCCTGCTGTCAGACACAAGGACGTACCAGTACCCTGAGTCAGACACAAGGAGGTACATGTACCCTGAAGTCAGACACAAGGACGGACTCGTACCATGGAGTCAGACACAAGGACATACCTGTACCCTGGAGTCAGACACAAGGATGTACCCGAACCCTGGAGTCAGACACAAGCACTTACCACTACCCTCGAGTCAGACACAAGGACATACCAGTATCCTGGAGTCAGACACAAGGATATACCCATACCCTGGAGTCAGACACAAGGATGTACCCGTACCCTGGAGTCAAACATGAGGACGTACCCGTACCCTGGAGTCAAACACAAGGAGGTACCCATACCCTGGAGTCAGACACAAGGATGTATCCGTACCCTGGAGTAAGACACAAGGATGTACCTGTACCCTGGAGTCAGACACAAGGATGTACCAGTACTCTTGAGTCAGAAACAAAGACGTACCAGTACCCTTGAGTCAGACACAAGGACGTACCAGTACCCTGGAGTCAGACACAAGTATGTACCCGTACCCTGGAGTCAGACACAAGGACCTACCCATACCCTGGAGTCAGACACAAAGATGTACCAGTACACTGGAGTAAGACACGAGGACAAACCTGTACCCTGGAGTCAAACACAAGGACGTACCCGTCCCCTGGAGTCAAACACAAGGACGTACCTGTACCCTGGAGTCAAACACAAGGACGTACCCGTCCCCTGGAGTCAAACACAAGGACATACCCGTACCCTGGAGTAAGACACAAGGACATACCTCTACCCTGGAGTCAGACACAAGGACGGAATCGTACTCTGGAGTCAGACACAAGGACGTACCCGTACCCTGGAGTCAGACACAAGGACGTACTCATACCCTGGAGTCAAACACAAGGACGTACCCGTACCCTGGAGTCAGACACAAGGATAGACCAGTACCCTGGAGTCGGACACAAGGACGTACCATTACCCTGGAGTCAGACACAAGGATGTACCCGTACCCTGGAGTCTGACACAAGGACGTACCTGTACCCTGGAGTCAGACACAAGGACGTATCCATACCCTGGAGTCAAACACAAGGTCATAGCTGTACCCTGGAGTCAAACACAAGGACGTACCCGTTCCCTGGAGTCAAAAACAAGGACGTACCTGTACCCTGGAGTCAGAAACAAGGATGTACCCGTACGCTGGAGTCAGACACAAGGATGTACCCGTACCCTGAAGTAAGACACAAGGACATACGTATACCCTGGAGTAAGACACAAGGACATACCTCTACCCTGGAATCAGACACAAGGATGGACTCGTACTCTGGAGTCAGACACAAGGACGTACTCGTACCCTGAAGTCAGACACAAGGATGTACCCATACCCTGGAGTAAGTCACAAGGACGTACCTTTACCCTGAAGTCAAACACAAGGACGGACTTGTACCCTGGAGTCAGACACAAGGAAATACCCGTATCCTGGAGTAAGACACAAGGACATACCCGTATCCCTGGAGTCAGACACTAGGATGTATCCATAGCCTGGACTCAGACACAAGGCTGTATGTGTATCCTGGTGTCAGACACAAGGACGTACCAGTACCCTGAGTCAGACACAAGGAGGTACATGTACCCTGAAGTCAGACACATGGACGGACTCGTACCGTGGAGTCAGACAAAAGGACATACCTGTACCCTGGAGTCAGACACAAGGATGTACCCAAACGCTGGAGTCAGACACAAGCACTTACCACTACCCTCAAGTCAGACACAAGGACATACCAGTACCCTGGAGTCAGACACAAGGATGTACCTATACCCTGGAGTCAGACACAAGGATGTACCCGTACCCTGGAGTCAAACACTAGGACGTACCCGTACCTTGGAGTCAAACACAAGGAGGTACCCGTACCCTGGAGTCAGACACAAGGATGTATCCGTACCCTGGAGTCAGACACAAGGACGTACCCGTACCCTGGAGTCAGACACAAGGATGTACCAGTACCCTTGAGTCAGAAACAAAGACGTACCAGTACCCTTGAGTCAGACACAAGGACGTACCAGTACCCTGGAGTCAGACACAAGTATGTACCCGTATCCTGGAGTCAGACACAAGGACGTACCTGTACCCTGGAGTCAAACACAAGGACGTACCCGTCCCATGGAGTCAAACACAAGGATGTACCCGTACCCTGGAGTAAGACACAAGGACATACCCGTACCCTGGAGTAAGACACAAGGACATACCTCTACCCTGGAGTCAGACACAAGGACGGACTCGTACTCTGGAGTCAGACACAAGGACGTACTTGTACTCTGGAGTCAGACACAAGGACGTACCCGTACCCTGGAGTCAGACACAAGGATGTACCTGTACCCTGGAGTCAGACACAAGGACGTACCCGTACCCTAGGGTCAGACAGAAGGACATACCCGTACCCTGGAGTCAGACACAAGGACGTACCTGTACCCTGGAGTCAGACACAAGGATGTACCTGTACCCTGGAGTCAGTCACAAGAATGTACAAGTACCCTTGAGTCAGACACAAGGACGTACCATTACCCTGGAGTCAGACACAGGGATGTACCCATACCCTGGAGTCAGACACAAGGACGTACCTGTACCCTGGAGTCAAACACAAGGACGTACCTGTACTCTGGAGTCAAAAACAAGGACATACCTGTACCCTGGAGTCAGACACAAGGATGTACCAGTACCCTGGAGTCAGACACAAGAATGTACAAGTACCCTGGAGTCAGACACAAGGACGTACCAGTACCCTGGAGTCAAACACAAGGACGTACCTATACTCTGGAGTCAAACACAAGGACGTACCTGTACCCTGGAGTCAGACACAAGGATGTACCAGTACCCTGGAGTCAGACACAAGGATGTACCAGTACCCTGGAGTCAGACACAAGGACGTACCAGTACCCTGGAGTCAGACACAAGGATGTACCAGTACCCTGGAGTCAGACACAAGGACGTACCAGTACCCTTGAGTCAAACACAAGGACGTACCAGTACCCTGGAGTAAGACACAAGGATGTACCTTTACCCTGAAGTCAGACACAAGGACGTACCTTCACCCTGGAGTCAGACACAAGGACGTACCATTACTCTGAAGTCAGACACAATGACCAACTCGTACCCTGGAGTCAGACACAAGTGTAGGAAGGTGGAATCTGACTGCATGGTTGCCCCCACTTTTTTCCTGGTGTTTTGCTGGTTTTTGACTTAGTTTGGCTAGGATCCTGCTATTCAGAACCCCAGCCTATCTGCTTTCCCCTTAAATTTACTGCATGTACTTTAGGTACACTCCAGATTGGATTCTGGGGTACCCTTATGAGTCCCTAGTATATGGTATACTATGTACCCAGGGCATAGGTACCCCAGAGGCCTCCCAGGGGCTGCAGCATGTATTATGCCACCCCTGAGAGGCCATCCAAAATGACACAACAGGTCTGCTACAGCAGCCTGTGTAAGGTGGTGTATGCACCCCTTACTGAGATATAGGTTCCCTATATCTCTCCATATCACTGCACATGTAAACCTATCAGTCACCCCTATGCCAGGCCTTAACAATCCTGAAGGCAGGGTGCTGGGTTTCATGTGAGAGGGTGCCCCTGCATGAGCAGGGCCCCTCTGCAGCTTTCGGAATCTTCATTCCGGGGTTGTTTGTGATGCAGCCAGACCAGATACTCTTAAGTGCATTATGACCTCGCGGTAAATGCTAACTTGAGAATGGCTGCATGGAAACATGTCGTGTTTGGTGTCAAACACCTTGGAATCATACCTCCACCCCAGTAACTGGGGTGGGAGGTATGATTCCACCCTACTAGAGGGAGAAACATGGCACCACCGGTACACCCGGTACCAGCTTAACAGAACCCTGGCATCACAAAATGGATGCTGCAGCCACAGACATGAGTCTGCCCTCCTGCTGCTGGATGAAACTCTGGCAGGGGAGGCCTGGACAATAGGTTTCCTGTCACAGGGAGGTGTGACCATCTCCCAGACAGGCTCTAGTGTATTGGGGCTGGGTGGGTGCACTCCAAGAGTGCTTTGAAGTCTGCACTGGGGGCACATTTGGTGTCCCTGTGCATAGTCCAGCTCAAACCGGTTGCAGGGGCTACCAGCCCCTGCTCTGGCACAAAACTGAACAAAGGAAATGGGTGTAGCCACCCCTTTTTCCTGACCCTCTCATAGGTGGGTCCCAAGAGTTTGTCCCACCCCTTCCTTGGGTATGAAGTAGGAACCCCTGACTACAAGACTTTAGATTACACCTGGACTAAACTCTGACACAGAAACCAAGTACTTCGATGATCTACACTACGCTGGATGACTGAAGAATCTCCCTTGGAGTAAAGGAGTTACTCCCCTGCAAGGCAGGCACCTTTAATGCAACTGACCGGTTGGCATCTCCGAAGCTCCTGCGGACTCCGGAGAATATTGCCACACAGGAGGTGGGTTCCCAAGGTCTCTGAGATTGATCTGTGCCCAAAGCAAATCTGAGGCCCGTATCCCTCGTGGAGACCGTGCAACCCGAACCCCTGGACACCGCGACTATTTGCAGAAGCATCAGCTTTCCAGCGACCCCTGAGGCTGAGCTTTGATTACTTGTAGCCCTGTCCCCGAGCAGTAATCACACCGAAGATTGCTGGCCTACACTCAACGAGTGTTCCGTGGGCCACCATTTTGTGATTCCTCTTGAGGTCCCTTCGTGATCCCTGGTCCGTTGACCTGTGGGTCCCCAAGAAGGCAACTCTAACTTTAATTGGGCTTCCCTGGTTGCTTCAGACGTGCCATGACTCTCCATTGCTTGGGGAGTCTCCAGGACCTTGCTGGTCCTCACAGAAGCATCTTTTCTCTTCCTGCGTGGGTTGCTGTTGCCAAGGCTTGTTGTGTTCAATCCGAGCACCGACACCCCAGCACTCGACATCCTTTGTGGCACAGCTCTAATCCTGCTCCTGGTTGTCCTCGACATCTCCTGAACCCCGTGGCTGCAGAGTCAAGCTGCACCTCTTCGCACCAGAAGCACCCGACATCGGTGAGCATTCGATTGCTCCGCTCCTGGTCACTGGCTAGTGACCCAGACTCTGTCCCCTCTGCTTTCAGGTTCTTCACATCTTCGTTCCAGGCTTGGATCACCCCGGACACTTTTCTTCTTCACGGCAGCAGCACTTTGCAGCAGATCGCCATTGAAATCAACGACGATTCCCGACACCCTTTGACACCTATGCACCCGGCTTCCCTGGGTGAGGTAACTCGAGTACTCCGGTGCTCACGTGGGTGTTGGCCCTAGAACCCCTTAAGTCTAAAGGGGTTTGCTCAAAGTCCTCTCCTAAGTGTCGTTTATCTTTAAAATTCCAACCGCGACTTTACTCATAGAATCCTACGGCGCTCGCGGCTGTGTTCTCACACTGCACACGTCCACCGTGGGTCTCCTGTGTCACTACCTTGGGTGGTTCCTTGGGGTCCCAGCGATTCTACGTGTTCTAGGCACTGTGTCTAGTCAAGTCGTGGTTCTTACACCACTTTTTTAATATATGGTTTAGTCCCCCCCTGGGGCCCAGCGTATATTGTGCTATTTACTGTCGTTTTAATACTGTGATATTGTGTATCTTGGACTCTAATCTCATAAAGAGATTAGTAGTGAGTGTTTAGAAATAAATACATATATTTTATATATATCTTGTGTGGTTCTCCTTTCATTTGGTCATTCAAGAGGTTATAATCTGGTAAACCAAGCTGCTTTACACTCCTTCACGACTTAGCCTGAAGGCTGCTCTCCACAGCTACCACTAGGATATCTTTCTTTAAGGTTGTCTTTAAACCTACCATCAATAAGGGTCGTTTGGACTGGTGCAAGGTGCCCACTATAACTAGTGGACAGCATATGCCAGGCCAACTTCTCACATTGGTGTGCAGCGGTTGGATTCAAGCTTGCTATTGCTTTACCAGATAATCTCTTTGAGTGACTAACTGAAAACCACTATAGGTACATAGGTACATATAAATCAAGTTTAGAATACAGTAAGTTCTACTGAACTTAGAGTTGTGTGTCAAGGGCTTAGCACACCCTTTCTACAACTCAAGAGAGTTTAGTAGGCCCCACTAGAGTAGGTAGGTGCATACACCACACCACACTAGTCATGTCTTCAAGGGCAGAAACCAGTGGGTCTCTCCCAACTAAGTATGACCAGGTCTCATACCAAGAATTGAGGACTATGTGTGCCTCTAGGAAATTGAAGACAGGGAAAAGCCCATCCACACAGCATCTCATACAGTTGTTGCTAGCAGATGACCTCAGAAAGACCCCAGGGTCTGATGAGGTTGGCAAAGGGGGTGGGGCAGTAGAAGAGGAAAGGCCAGGTAGTGAACACTACTATGACCCAGACTCTAATGCTGGCCAGGGGGATCAAAATGATTCCAACCTGGAAAAATCAATTCTTCCTGAAGGTGAGGAAGGAGGCCCCGGTGGGGTTCTCTTTACCCCACCTGGAAGGGTTGATAGTCTACCCAGAAGATCAAGATCTCCTTCTCAGGAATCTAATCATTCTGGTACATCTATAAGGTCCTCTGCTGCTCATAAAAGGGTTCCTCTTATGAGAAGAAATGCCAACTGCTTGAGTTTGAGAGAGCTAAGCTCAGAATCAAGAGAGAGCAATTGGCCTTAGACAGGGAATCCCTGGAGCTTCAGAGAGCTTCTCAGAAGTTGGGACTAGAGTCCCATGGTGGCAGCCAGAGTGTCCCTAGAGGTAGAGATCATGCTCATGACCTTAGGAACCTGAACAAGATTGTCCCTCCCTACCAGAGTGGGGATGACATCCACAAATGGATAACTGCACTGGAGAGGGCCTGTAAAGGACAGAGGGTCCCTCAGGAGCAGTGGGCAGCAATCTTGTGGCTCTCCTTTGCAGACAAAGGTAGAGACAAGCTCCTCACTGTAAGAGAAGAGGATGCTGATAATTATAAAGTCCTGAAGAGTGCTCTGATTGATGGGTTTGGCCTAACCACTGACCAATACAGGTTAAAGTTCAGAGACACCCAAAAGGCACAGACTCAGGACTGGGTTGACTTTGTAGATTGTGCTATTAAGGCTCTGGAAGGTTGGATACATGGCAGCAAGGTGCATGACTTTTTAGGATTGTACAATTTGATTATGAGGGAGCAGATCCTTAATAATTGTCAAAAACAGCTTTTACACCAGTACCTGGTGGACTCTGATCTGACCTCTCCCCAAGAATTGGGAAAGAAGGCAGACAAATGGGTCAGAACCAGAGTAAAGCCAAAGAATCAGGGTGGTGACCAGAAGAAAGATTCTTCCAAAAACCAAGAGAAAGGTGTGGATAAATCCAAAGATAAATCCACTACAGGGCCCCAAAAGTCCTCTCCTGGGGGTGGGTCCCAAACTCCTTCCTCCCCTGAAAAGAAACCTTATTGCCATAACTGTAAGAAGCCTGGCCAATGGAAAAATGACCCCAGTTGCTCACAGGCTGGCAATAAGGAAAATGTTCCTCCCCGCAATACTACCACTCCTCCTGGTACTACAAGTAGTAATCCCACAGGTGGTAGTAATGCACCCAAAAAGTTAGGTGCATTTTCATGGGGAACTGAGGTGGACCCCATTTTATCGATGTCCTCCTCACAGGCCTCCTTAGTCTGTGATGGTGGCATGGGATTTGCCACTTTTACTATGAGTCCCAATACCTTGGGCAAGTACAGACAGGAGCCCTTAATAAATGGTCAGAAAGCTGTGGCATTCAGGGACACATGGGCTAGTGTCACCATGGTGACAGGGAAACTAGTCCCCACTCAACAGCTTTTACCTGAGTTCAAGTACCAGGTGACCAACATTGATGGTATCAGAATAGATCATCCCATGGCCATAGTCAATCTCAGCTGGGGAGGGGTCACTGGCCCAAAGAGAGTGGCAGTGTCCCCAAACTTGCCTGTAGATTGCCTGTTGGGCAATGATCTGGAGGTTTCAGCCTGGGCTGAAGTTGAATACCAGGCCCATTTAAAAATGTTGGGCCTCTCTGAGAAGGTTGGTGGGGCTGTTAGGGCCTCAGCCCCATCCCAGGGAAATTTTGGAGAAGTGGAGCCTGAAAGAATGGCCCACTCTACTCCCCAAGAGAGCAGAAGGGTTGAAGAAAAGTCTTCTTCCCCCCAGACTATAGGTAAGGGTCAGCTTCCTCAGGGAACTGATCCTACCCCTAGTGAAGGAACTGCCCCAGAGGTGGTCAGGCCTGGCTTGGCAACACCCCTGATGGCAGGGGACCCTTCCAAGGTGGTACCCAGTCTGGAGCAGGTAACCTGCCCCTCTCTACCCTCCCTCTGTCAGCCCAGGGCTGCAGAGGTCAGGGAGGTCAGTGGACCCCTAAGGGCTCCCTGTCCAGAGGAACCCCCCTCATCCACAGATTAGGGGCACCCAGTCTAGTAGCCCTAGCCAGGTTAAAATTCCTCAGCACACTGAGGGATCCCTCTTACCATTGTGTAGGGACCTCCCCCAGATGGATTATGTTGGGCAAAGGCAAACCTGGGACCAAGTGGTTCCAAACCTACCATGTCCCTCCAGTGTTCCAACCAAAGGGACCCAACCCCCAGCTGTAGGCAGCCAGAGGTTGACCCTTAGGGCCAGATACAACTCAGTCATGGAAAGAAAGGCCTCCATGGTGACCAGTGATCTGAGGAAGCTGAGGCCAACTTTATTAGGGCCTCACTTCTCTACTCAGACACCCCACCAGCCTTTTACTTTGCCAAAACACACCACAGGTAGTAAATAAAAATGGTGGAGATCATCCAATACCCTTGGGGTTAGGAATTGCTTAGTGGACCATAAGACAGGGGGTAACCATGCTAGTTCAGGTTCTTCCTTATATGGCCACTTAGTCAATAAAGGCCCAACTGGACAAGGTTAGCCTTATCTCCTTTCGTTTGGGGGGGTTATGTAGGAAGGTGGAATCTAACTGCATGGTTGCCCCCACTTTTTTCCTGGTGTTTTGCTGGTTTTTGACTTAGTTTGGCTGGGATCCTGCTATTCAGGACCCCAGCCTATCTGCTTTCCCTTAAATTGACTGCATGTACTTTAGGTACACTCCAGATTGGATTCTGGGGTACCCTTATGAGTCCCTAGTATATGGTATACTATGTACCCAGGGCATAGGTACCCCAGAGGCCTCCCAGGGGCTGCAGCATGTATTATGCCACCCCTGAGAGGCCATCCAAAATGACACAACAGGTCTCCTACAGCAGCCTGTGTAAGGGTGTGTATGCACCCCTTACTGAGATATAGGTTCCCTATATCTCTCCATATCACTGCACATGTAAACCTATCAGTCACCCCTATGGCAGGCCTTAACAATCCTGAAGGTAGGGTGCAGGGTTTCATGTGAGAGGGTGCCACTGCATGAGCAGGGCCCCTCTGCAGCTTTCTGAATCTTCATTCCGGGGTTGTTTGTGGTGCAGCCAGACCATATACTCTTAAGTGCATTATGACCTTGCGGTAAATGCTAACTTGAGAATAGCTGCATGGAAACATGTCGTGTTTGGTGTCAAACACCTTGGAATCATACCTCCACCCCAGTAACTGGGGTGGGAGGTGTTGGAACCGGGTTTACCGAGTCCGCCACGGTAGCATGGCGCGAAGCGGGAAAGCACGCGAAGGCAATGTGTAAGGCAGTTGTGCAGCACACTCTTACTTTGACTCAGAAATGCAAACGCAATAACATGACACCACACCAGGCTTTTGTATTTAAAATCAAGATTTTTTATAAATAAATTAAGTTGGCATCAGATGAGGCAGATTAATTCAGATCTACATTCAAATTCATTGCATTACTCAACTGGTGCACATTTTAAATAAAGCATCATAGCTCATCAACATTGTAGGCCACTAAGAGGCCGCAGGAATTATCTCCTACACGTAGCACTTAATAATGATCTCAAAGTACGTTAATAAAACAGGGGCCTAGACATGCAGTTCACTTTAGCATATTCAATTACTTAAAAGAAGGCTTTTCACTTTACATTTAAATAGGCCTGCATTAATCTAGGCGCGCCCACATTCAGTACAGTGGGCGTCGCAATTCCAGTACACCTGTAACATAAAACACTTCAACTCAATTCAATTAAATACTTTCCCCCTGTGGTAAAAGACATCGCAGTTAAAAGCATGGCCTAGGCAGTAATTACAATAGGCATCTGCAATAAGTTATTAAATACTGTAGGGAACCTCTCAACATGTCCAGTATCCTGGGGCTTCTATGACCCTTAGGGGTTAACTCTAGGCTAGGCCCACTCCTCTCCGGGGCCTCGCCTCATGGGGAAAGTGTACCCAATTAATTATAGGGTTAATGGTGGCCCCCGGCCCCAGTGGCGTTTTGTGGGCCCTAGGGGCCTCCTGGGCTCACCTGTCGCTGGTTTGTTGGTCGCGCTTCCTTTGCGACTGGCACTCCCCCAGGCCCGGCCCGTGTTCTGGAGGGCGGGGCCCGGTCGGGGTGCTTCGGTCTTCAGGCCGGACTGTCGGGACGTTGCGGGGGCCGGTATCACCTTCCTCCGGCCCCCGGGATCAAGGGGATGCAGCTGCGGCATGTTGCGGGGGCCGGGATCACCTTCCTCCGGCCCCCGGGTTCAGGTAAGGTCTGTGCGCAGGCTCAGGGTCTTGGGGAAGGGAGCGGGAGCCGGCAGTCCTCTCCGGCCGGCCACCCGTCTCCCTCTGCACGGCCGGGGCTCTTCCTGGGCTTCTGTCGGCGCTGGGGGCGTGACCGGGGCCGGCGCCCAATCGTTGCGCGGCCTTCCTGGGGCACGCCCGGCGTCCCCGGTTGCCTGGAGACGGTGTTGGCGGGGCCTGGAGGCCTCGTTGGTCGCGCAGGCGATTTCTTTGGCCGCGACGGCGGCGGGGGCAATTTCTTCGCCGCGACGGCGGCGGTGAAAATTTCTTCGGCCGCGACGGCGGCGGGGGGTGATTTCTTCGGCCGCGACGGCGGCGATGAGGGCCCAGGGCCCGGTGGCAATATGTGGAGGCTTCGGTGAGGGCGCGGACGGCGCACCTCACCACAGAAGCTTGAGGGGCTTCCCTCACCTCAGCGCTCCCTTCGGTGAGGGCGCGACGGCGCACCTCACCTCACGGCACTTCTCCTCAGGCGGCGACGGCCGCGGCGGTGATCTCCACACAAGGTCAGTGACCTGAGGGGTGACAGAAAACAGGGCGCACCAGCAGCCTGTGGGCAGGGCTGACTGGAAAAGTACTTGGGGGCAGCCCAGCAGTAGGCAGGAATAGTGAGGGGGTGAAGGTCTAGCGCTTCAGGGTACGGCGCTTTACCTGGTGATCCCCAGTTGGGCAGTTTAGGCTTCAGGCCTGGCTGGATGGTCAGGCCTCCTCAAATTAAGGTGTCTTGCGACTGCTCCAGCTTGGTTGCTTCTTAGGCGCTTCTGGTTAGGAGTTTCTTGTCAGAAGTTCCTTAGTATAAGTTTCTTGTCAAAGTTTCTTGTCAGAAGTTTCTTGTCATGAGGGGGGGGGGATGAGTTGGTGTCTGGGAGTGCTTGATGTTCCTCCCCGCACGCTGAAGGTGGTTCCCTGGGTCCCCTCACACTGGGCAAGGTCAGTGGGTGGTGGGCGTTCCTCAGCTATCTTACTCCAGCAGGGCCTCAGCCCTGTCAGCAGCAGTAGTGTAGGTCTCCCCCCTAGGCCCTAAAGCCTATACTCCGGCGGAGGTTCTCCCAGGTTCAGTGGTGCCTCATCAACTGACTCCAACTGACTAAAAGTTTTCCCTCCAAACCTTTTATACCCCTAGGTCAGGTGACTCTCCCAACGGTGGCAAAACATAACTCCTCCCACAGCCCGGAAGGTTCTGGAACCTTCTACATGCCTGGCTATGTGGCCCAGAGGCGGGGACGGAATGGATACTGTATCCCTATGTCCCAGCCTGACACTGGCTACTAGTGTGTATGCGTGTAAGGCCCCTCTGCAGTAGCAGGGGCCTGTGGCAGCCATCTTGAGTGAGTTTCATACATGGTAAAACGGCTAGGGGAAAAACGAAAAATTTCTGGGAAAAAGGGCCAAGTCCAACACAACCCCCTCCCAGCCAAAAGCCAGGGTAGACCGATCAATGCCTTGATGGGCTTCCCTGCTTCGGGCGAGAAAACTTGGACGTGGGCCTTTTTCCCAGATGCAGGAAGGTCCTGCAGGTCCTTCTCCACTCTGGAACCCGGTGGTTCCCTCTCTCAAACCTGCCTGGACCAACGAAGCCACCCCACTAGCGCTCCCTAATTGGCTGCAGCCAGGACCGGGCGCTAGGCCGTCCAGATGTCTCTGGCCCTTGCGGTCTCACAGAGCGGGGGGCAGTAGCCCCAGGCCCGTTGGCCACTCTCCTTCTCCTCCTTGCAGTTCCAAACTGCCACTGGTCCACCCACCTGGGGTCCGCACCCTCAGGCTGACCAGCAGTCAGGGGCGAGGCTCTCCTCCCCCTACCTCTCCTTCTGGGGTTCCGCCCTCTCCTCCTGTGCGGGGCACCCTCAGACCACCACTCTCTCACTCTTCCAGGGCCGTGACCCTGCATCCGATCCACCAACCCAGGGTCTAAACCCTTAGGTTGCCCCGGTGCCAGAGGCGAGTCCTCCCTTCCTCTGCACCCCCTCCCAGAGTTCAGCACCCTCCCACCTGGAGAAGCACCCCTGGGAGTCAGCTCCGGAGGGACACTGCTTACAGACGTCCCTCCCGCCAGGTCAGGCAGCCCCTGAACCTGGCACCCCAGCCCAGGATCTAAATCCTGTGGCTGGGCAGACCCCAGAACCCCTGGAGCTCTGAATACATACGCCCCGGGTTCTCCTGTCACTGGGGGATCCCCTACCATGGATGGCCCATCGGGACAGCCTAGGCTCCCAACCTGGGGTTCCCTTATGGAACTCTCCAGGCCCTGAGACTGCGGTTGGGGCACCTCGGGACACCTCCCCGTCTCACTCCTCCCTATGGATAGGATGTGAGGCCCTACAACCCGCTCACTATCCTGGGACCTAGCTGGGCTATTCTCCGCCTCTCCCACCTCGCTGGGTTGGAAGATCCCTGCACCACTCCCTTCAGGATCACTCCCCAAACTGGCTATCACCTCTCTCGGTAGATAAAATTTGGGCTCCTGTGGAACCCCAGCAGGTACGCTACCACCATTCACTTTGCCCTGCATCTCCATCTGCAAGGCTCGCAGCTCTAGTTCCTTCAGGCTAAGCTCATGTGCAAGCTTCCTTTCCTCCATGGCTAGCCTTCCCAGTTCTCGCTCCCTTTCCATCCTAGCAAGTTCTAATGTTAATCGCATCTGCTTCCTTCTGTCCTCAAATTCCTCTGCGGACAACCTCCCCCTGCTCCTCGTCCCCTCTTCCCTCCGGGTGGGCCATTACCCATGCCCTCAAAGCTTTCTGAAGCACCTCCTTCCTGGCGCCTCGCTTGACGGCCACCCCCCTCTCTAGGCAGAACTCCTTGAGCTGTGTCACCGTATACCTTTCTAGGTTGGCAAACTCAAACTCCATCCTCCTAGGTGGGGTCCCAGACAATTTAAGGAAAGGGTTCTAAACTGTAGGTAACAGGTCTAACGCAGGAATGTACACAATCGGCAATTACCAAAGAATTCCTAGCACTTTCATTACAATAGGTGTCTAATTGCGGCGCACACTGAGTCACTGTAGGGTGCTGCACAAGCATCAGTCCTTATCCAACCGCTGAACACCAAATGTTGGAACCGGGTTTACCGAGTCCGCCACGGTAGCATGGCGCGAAGCGGGAAAGCACGCGAAGACAATGTGTAAGGCAGTTGTGCAGCACACTCTTACTTTGACTCAGAATTGCGAACGCAATAACATGACACCACACCAGGCTTGTGTATTTAAAATCAAGATCTTTTATAAATAAATTAAGTTGGCATCAGATGAGGCAGATTAATTCAGATCTACATTCAAATTCATTGTATTACTCAACTGGTGCACATTTTAAATAAAGCATCATAGCTCATCAACATTGTAGGCCACTAAGAGGCCGCAGGAATTATCTCCTACACGTAGCACTTAATAATGATCTCAAGGTACGTTAATAAAACAGGGGCCTAGACATGCAGTTCACTTTAGCATATTCAATTACTTAAAGAAGGCTTTTCACTTTACATTTAAATAGGCCTGCATTAATCTAGGCGCGCCCACATTCAGTACAGTGGGCGTCGCAATTCCAGTACACCTGTAACATAAAACACTTCAACTCAATTCAATTAAATACTTTCCCCCTGTGGTAAAAGTCTTCGCAGTTAAAAGCATGGCCTAGGCAGTAATTACAATAGGCATCTGCAATAAGTTATTAAATACTGTAGGGAACCCCTCAACATGTCCAGTATCCTGGGGCTTCTATGACCCTTATGGGTTAACTCTAGGCTAGGCCCACTCCTCTCCGGGGCCTCGCCTAATGGGGAAAGTGTACCCAATTAATTATAGGGTTAATGGTGGCCCCCGGCCCCCAGTGGCGTTTTGTGGGCCCTAGGGGCCTCCTGGGCTCACCTGTCGCTGGTTTGTTGGTCGCGCTTCCTTTGCGACTGGCACTCCCCCAGGCCCGGCCCGTGTTCTGGAGGGCGGGGCCCGGTCGGGGTGCTTCGGCCTTCAGGCCGGACTGTCGGGACGTTGCGGGGGCCGGTATCACCTTGCTCCGGCCCCCGGGATCAAGGGGATGCAGCTGCGGCACGTTGCGGGGGCCGGGATCACCTTCCTCCGGCCCCCGGGTTCAGGTAAGGTCTGTGCGCAGGCTCAGGGTCTTGGGGAAGGGAGCGGGAGCCGGCAGTCCTCTCCGGCCGGCTCCCCGTCTCCCTCTGCACGGCCGGGGCTCTTCCTGGGCTTCCGTCGGCGCTGGGGGCGTGACCGGGGCCGGCGCCCAATCGTTGCGCGGCCTTCCTGGGGCACGCCCGGCGTCCCCGGTTGCCTGGAGACGGTGTCGGCGGGGCCTGGAGGCCTTGTTGGTCGCGCAGGCGATTTCTTTGGCCGCGGCGGGGGCAATTTCTTCGGCCGCGATGGCGGCGGTGACAATTTCTTCAGCCGCGACGGCGGCGGGGGGGGGTGATTTCTTCGGCGGCGACGGCGGCGATGAAGGCCCAGGGCCCGGTGGCAATATGTGGAGGCTTCGGTGAGGGCGCGGACGGCGCACCTCACCACAGAAACTTGAGGGGCTTCCCTCACCTCAGCGCTCCCTTCGGTGAGGGCGTGACGGCGCACCTCACCTCACGGCACTTCTCCTCAGGCGGCGACGGCCGCGGCGGTGATCTCCACACAAGGTCAGTGACCTGAGGGGTGACAGAAAACAGGGCGCACCAGCAGCCTGTGGGCAGGGCTGACTGGAAAAGTACTTGGGGGCAGCCCAGCAGTAGGCAGGAATAGTGAGGGGGTGAAGGTCTAGCGCTTCAGGGTACGGCGCTTTACCTGGTGATCCCCAGTTGGGCAGTTTAGGCTTCAGGCCTGGCTGGACGGTCAGGCCTCCTCAAATTAAGGTGTCTTGCGACTGCTCCAGCTTGGTTGCTTCTTAGGCGCTTCTGGTTAGGAGTTTCTTGTCAGAAGTTCCTTAGTATAAGTTTCTTGTCAAAGTTTCTTGTCAGAAGTTTCTTGTCATGAGGGGGGGGGATGAGTTGGTGGTCTGGGAGTGCTTGATGTTCCTCCCCGCACGCGGAAGGTGGTTCCCTGGGTCCCCTCACACTGGGCAAGGTCAGTGGGTGGTGGGCGTTCCTCAGCTATCTTACTCCAGCAGGGCCTCAGCCCTGTCTGCAGCAGTAGTGTAGGTCTCCCCCCTAGGCCCTAAAGCCTATACTCCGGCGGAGGTTCTCCCAGGTTCAGTGGTGCCTCATCAACTGACTCCAACTGACTAAAAGTTTTCCCTCCAAACCTTTTATACCCCTAGGTCTGGTGACTCTCCCAAAGGCGGCAAAACATAACTCCTCCCACAGCCCGGAAGGTTCTGGAACCTTCTACATGCCTGGCTATGTGGCCCAGAGGCGGGGACGGAATGGATACTGTATCCCTATGTCCCAGCCTGACCCTGGCTACTAGTGTGTATGCGTGTAAGGCCCCTCTGCAGTAGCAGAGGCCTGTGGCAGCCATCTTGGGTGAGTTTCATACATGGTAAAACGGCTAGGGGAAAAACGAAACATTTCTGGGAAAAAGGGCCAAGTCCAACAGGAGGTATGATTCCACCCTACTAGAGGGAGAAACATTGCACCACCGGTACACCCGGTACCAGCTTAACAGAACCCTGGCATCACAAAATGGATGCTGCAGCCACAGACAAGAGTCTGCCCTCCTGCTGCTGGATGAAACTCCGGCAGGGTAGGCCTGGACAATAGGTTTCCTGTCACAGGGCGGTGTGACCACCTCCCAGACAGGCTCTAGTGTATTGGGGCTGGGTGGGTGCACTCCAAGAGGGCTTTGAAGTCTGCACTGGGGGCACATTTGGTGTCCCTGTGCATAGTCCAGCTCAAACCGGTTGCAGGGGCTACCAGCTCCTGCTCTGGCGCGAAACTGGACAAAGGAAATGGGTGTAGTCACCCCTCTTTCCTGACCCTCCCATAGGTGGGTCCCCAGGGTTTGTCCCACCCCTTCCTTGGGTATAAAGTAGGAACCCCTGACTACAGGACTTTAGATTACACCTGGACTAAACTCTGACACAGAAACCAAGTACTTTGATGATCTACACTACGCTGGATGACTGAAGAATCTCCCTTGGAGTAAAGGAGTTACTCCCCTGCAAGGCAGGCACCTTTAATGCAACTGACCAGTTGGCATCTCCGAAGCTCCTGCAGACTCCGAAGAATATTGCCACACAGGAGGTGGGTTCCCGACGTCTCTGAGGTCGATCTGTGCCCACAGCAAGTCTGAGGCCCGTATCCCTTGTGGAGACCGTGCAACCCGAACCCCTGGACACCGCGACCATTTGCAGAAGCATCAGCTTTCCGGCGACCCCTGAGGCTGAGCTTTGGGTAACTTATAGCCATCACCCTGAGTAGTAATCACATCGAAGATTGCTGGCCTACACTGAACGAGTGTTCCGTGGGCCACCATTTTGTGATTCCTCTCGAGGTCCCTTCGCGATCCCTGGTCCGTTGACCTGTGGGTCCCCAAGAAGGCAACTCTAACTTTAATTGGGCTTCCCTGGTTGCTCCAGACGTGCCGCCCTGACTCTCCATTACTTGGGAGTCCCCAGGACCTTGCTGGTCCTCACAGAAGCATCTTTTTCTTCCTGCGTGGGTTGCTGGTGCCAAGGCTTGTTGTGTTCAATACGAGCACCGACACCCCAGCACTCGACATCCTTTGTGGGACAGCTCGAATCCAGCTCCTGGTTGTCCTCAACATCTCCTGGACCCCGTGGCTGCAGAGTCAAGCTTCACGTCTTCGCACCTGAAGCACCCAACATCGGTGGGCATTCGATTGCTCCGCTCCTGGTCACTGGCTAGTGACCCAGACTCTGTCCCCTCTGCTTTCACGTTCTTCACATCTTCGATCCAGGCTTGGATCACCCCGTACACTTTTCTTCTTCACGGCAGCAGCACTTTTCAGCAGATCGCCATTGAAATCAACGACGATTCCCGACACCCTTTGACACCTATGCACCCGGCTTCCCTGGGTGAGGTAACTCGAGTACTCCGGTGCTCACGTGGGTGTTGGCCCTAGAACCCCTTAAGTCTAAAGGGGTTTGCTCAAAGTCCTCTCCTAAGTGTCCTTTATCTTTAAAATTCCAACCGCGACTTTCCTCATAGAATCCTACGGCGCTCGCGGCTGTGTTCTCACACTGCACACGTCCCCCGTGGGTCTCCTGTGTCACTACCTTGGGTGGTTCCTTGGGGTCCCAGCGATTCTACGTGTTCTAGGCACTGTGTCTAGTCAATTCGTGGTTCTTATACCACTTTCTTAATATATGGTTTGGTCCCCCCCCTGGGGCCCAGTGTATATTGTGCTATTTACTGTTGTTTTAATACTGTGATATTGTGTATCTTGGACTCTAATCTCATAAAGAGATTAGTAGTGAGTGTTTAGAAATAAATACATATATTTTATATATATCTTGTGTTGTTCTCCTTTCATTTGGTCATTCAAGAGGTTATAATCTGGTAAACCAAGCTGCGTTACACTTCTTTAAAACTTAGCCTGAAGGCTGCTCTCCACAGCTACCACTAGGATAGCTTTCTATAAGGTTGTCTTTAAACCTACCATCAATAAGGGTCGTTTGGACTGGTGCAAGGTGCCCACTATAACTAGTGGACAGCATATGCCAGGCCAACTTCTCACAACAAGGACCTACCCGTACCCTGGAGTCAAACACAAGGAAGTACCCGTACCCTGGAGTAAGACACAAGGACATACCTGTACCCTGGAGTAAACACAAGGACGTACCCGTACCCTGGAGTCAAACACAAGGACGTACCCGTACCCTGGAGTCAAACACAAGGACGTACCTGTACCCTGGAGTAAACACAAGGACGTACCCGTACCCTGGAGTCAAACACAAGGACGTACCCGTACCCTGGAGTCAAACACAAGGACGTACCTGTACCCTGGAGTAAACACAAGGACGTACCCGTACCCTGGAGTCAAACACAAGGACGTACCTGTACCCTGGAGTCAGACACAAGGATCTACCCGTACCCTGGAGTCAGACACAAGGATCTACCCATACCCTGGAGTAAAACACAAGGACATACCCGTACCCTGGAGTAAGACACAAGGACATACTTTTACCCTGGAGTCAGACACAAGGACGGACTCGTAGTCTGGAGTCAGACACATAGACGTACCCGTACCCTGGAGTCAGACGCAAGGATGTACCCGTACCCTGGAGTCAGACACAAGGACGTACCCATACCCTGGAGTCAGACACAAGGATGTACCAGTACCCTTGAGTCAGACACAAGGACATACCCATACCCTGGAGTCAGACACAAGGACGTACCCGTACCCTGGAGTAAAACACAAGGACGTACCCATACCCTGGAGTCAGACACAAGGACGTACCCGTACCCTGGAGTCAAACACAAGGACATACCTGTACCCTTGAGTCAGACACAAGGACGTACCCATACCCTGGAGTCAGACACAAGGACGTACCCGTACCCTGGAGTCAAACACAAGGACATACCTGTACCCTTGAGTCAAACACAAGGACGTACCCGTACCCTGGAGTCAAACACAAGGACGTACCCTTACCCTGGAGTCAGACACAAGGATGTACCAGTACCCTTGAGTCAGACACAAGGACGTACCAGTACCCTGGAGTCAGACACAAGGATGTACCCGTACCCTGGAGTTAGACAGAAGGACATACCCGTACCCTGGAGTCAAACACAAGGACGTACCCGTACCCTGGAGACAAACACAAGGACTTACCTGTACCCTGGAGTCAGACACAAGGACGTACCCGTACCCTGGAGTCAAACACAAGGACGGACTCGTACACTGGAGTCAGACACAAGGACGTGCCCATACCCTGGAGTCAGACACAAGGACGTACCCGTACCCTGGAGTCAGACACAAGGATGTACCCGTACCCTAGGGTCAGACAGAAGAACGTACCCATACCCTGTAGTCAGACACAAGGACGTACCTGTACCCTGGAGTCAGACAGAAGGATGTACCAGTACCCTTGAGTCAGACAAAAGGACGTACCATTCCCCTGGAGTCAGACACAAGGATGTACCATTACCCTGGAGTCAGACACAAGGATGTACCTGTACCCTGGAGGCAGACACAAGGACGTACCTGTACCCTGGCGTCAGACACAAGGACGTACCCATACCCTGGAGTCAAACACAAGGACATACCTGTACCCTGGAGTCAGACACAATGATGTACCCATACCCTGGAGTCAGACACAATGATGTACCCATACCCTGGAGTCAGACACAATGATGTACCCGAACCCTGAATTAAGACACAAGGACGTACCTATACCCTGGAGTAAGACACAAGGACATACCCGTACCCTGGAGTCAGACACAAGGATGTATGTATACCCTGGAGTCAGACACAAGGCTGTACGCGTACCCTGGTGTCAGACACAAGGAAGTACCCGTACCCTGGAGTCAGACACAAGGACGTACCCAGTCTCTGGAGTCAGACACAAAGACGTACCCGTACCCTGGAGTAAGACATAAGGACATACCTCTACCCTGGAGTCAGACACGAGGACGAACCCGTACCCTGGAGTCAGACACAAGGATGTACCTTTATCCTGAAGTCAGACAGTCACAAGAACGTACTCATACCCTGAAGTCAACTTAGCTATGGAGGAAACTGCAGGGAGCTGACTTGGAAGCCTTTCTTGAAAGCCTGGAATCCACTGATGTGCAGGAATGTTATGTTGCTATGTTAGGTGCTTTTAGAAAGCACTTGTCTCTAGGCGCTAAAAGAAAGTTATGTGATTGGAATGATTGGTTCAATAAGAACATTTTATGATCTTTCCAGAAGTCACAATGTGAAGTGGTTTGCCTCAAGGTCAGAGGGCGTGCATTCTAAGGTTTAGGAACCAGGTAGAAAAGTGCACATTTATTCTGATCCAAGCAGTTTGCAGGAGGGCCGAGTTGATGGAACATAAGGTCCCAGATAGCTTAGAAGAATGGCTGCGGGACAACGGGAACTGATACTCAGACGAGTATAAAGTCTTTATGCTTTTGGTTAGTTATGCAATGTTGTTCCTTTCTGAATGTAGGCTAAGAGCCCTACTGTAGGAAAGTAGGATCTGCTTTCATGGTTACCCCCACTTTCTGCCGGTGTCATTATGTTTTTCGGACTAGTCTGACTGGGATCCTGCTAATCAGGATCCCAGTCACTGTGCTTCCTCCCTAAATTGGCTATGATGAGTACCTTGGCACATTCTTAATTGGCTGCTGGTATGCCCTAGTAACTCCTTAGTATATGGTACTAAGGTACCTAGGGCCTATGTACACCAGTGGTCCCCCATGGGCTGCAGCATGTGTTATGCCACTCATAAGGGACCCTCCAAACTCTGACTAAAGGCCTGCCATTGCAGCCTGTGTGAGTTGGTGCTAGCACCACTCACGAAAGATATACATTGTCGTATATCTAACATCACTGCACTTAAAACCTTTAAGTCACCCATCTAGGAGGCCTTTCAGTCCCAAAGGCAGGGTGCTTGGTTCTGAGTGTGAGGGTGGTCCTGCATGAGCAGACCACCCCTACAAACCCCGGAGTCCATTCTCCCGGGTTGTAAGTGCATCAGCCATTATGAGATAGAGAGGCCATGCGTCATTACGCAATGACCTTCTCTAAACTGGCTGGAACGAACGTGGGCGTGTTTGGTATCAAACATGTTGGAATCATACCCCAACACCGTATCCGTTGTTAGAGGTATGATTCCATCCACGGTAGGGCTCCTCTGGGAAGCCCTCCATGCTCCCTGGACCAATCTTACAGAGTCTAACAACAACGACATCCGATGTGGAAAAGTTTGTACCCTGTTCCTGGTCATCCTCCGCATCACCTGGTCCACGTAGCTGCAGAGACAAGGGCACTGTCAACTCCTGTAACAGCCAACATTGGTGGGCACTCGACACCCGTGAGTGACCTAGACTCTGTCCACTCTGCTTACAGGTATTCTTTTTCTTGAATCCCCCATTGGATTCCAACGGATTCTTCCAGCTTCTTCGCCAGCAGCATCTACTTGAAATCCTCCATTTAGGTCAACAGCGGTTTCCGACGCCACTTCGTACCTATGCACTCGGCTTTCCTGGGCAGGTAACCTGGTTTCCTGGGTATCCACGGGTGGGGTGGTTCTCGAACAGTCCATCTTCCATGGGGTGTCTTCCAAGTCCTCTGGGAAGTGTCCTTTTTCTTAAAAACTAAAACTGGGACTTCCCCATTGACTTACCTTAAGTAATTTCAATATATGTGTACTGTGTATGTGTACGTGGGCACTTCTAAGTCTTCTGGGTTCACTCACAACTTTGGTCGCTAGTTGCATTCCACTATTTTTGCATATGGTTTGGTCTCCCCGGGAGCCCACTGTACTCTTTTGCTACTTGCCTGTCATATTAAAGTAGTGTGTGTATTGTAAATGTATCTCCAGGTAGGAGATATTGCTCTGGGTTAGTGAGTGTCTGTAATAAATAACTATTTTATAACTACACTGTGTGGTTCTTTTTCACTTAATCTTCACTACAAGATTAGATACTGGTGAAACAAGCTGCTTTACACTCCCCCTAGACAAAGCCTGAAGGCTGCTCTCCACAGCTACCACTTAGAGAGCTTTCTAAGGATGTCTAAACCACTAAAATCACCATAAGGATCGTCTGGATTGGTGCCGGGTGCTACACTTGAATAAGCGTGCACCATATACCAAGCCAGCCTCCTACACCTACTTATCTATTAGTTAGGGAGGGCTTCTAGAGTGATCTTGTTTCTGTAATGTAACTTTCAGATTAAGGTTGGTTTATGTGAATATATCCTGTTTAGTACATCCCATCGTGGCACTTCACATCATGGTTACGGCTGGATTTTCTGCTTCTGAAATGCTAAAGAAACTGATGTATTTAGGTAGTGAGACATTAGTCTTTCCCTTGATCCTCTTGAGGCAGACTCCATGTCAGTCTTATTATTGAATCAATACTTGGGGATTTTCCATGATTCTCTTATGCCTTTTAAACTGAGCAGTTCTTATGACTATTTTCTATTTTATGTATCATTTGACGTTCGGTCCTCGCTGCTGACTAGAATACAGCTCTGGTTCCACTGCAGATGCTGATCCACATTTATCTGCAATTTGAGTATTTTGAATTGAATTGACTAAACATTACCTTTTGCCTTCTATTATGATTTCAAAATTGTAAATAAACCTTCTTGGTTTGTACGTGAACCTTGTCCCATGTGGATTTTCCAGTGTAGATTCTTGTGTGGATTTTTCTGTGGGTTCTCTGGGTTTCCTTGTAATTTGTGCTCAGGGCCATTCTGTGGAATTTAAACATAATCACAACCCATCTAATCAGCCCTTTTTATGGTAAAAGCACCGACACATTGTGGTAAGCATGGTTTTTGTACATGAAGGCATCCTTTCCAGTGCAAAAACTATGCTTGAAGGCATTTCTCTCTTTGCGTGTGTGTTGTAGAGTGTCGCACAAACACAAAGAGAGACAAACAAAGAGAAAGGAAAGCAGGTCTCTTTGTTATACCTGCCTCCAGGAGGTGCAGGATTTTGTAACCAATCCCTGTTTATACTTTATTTTTGGCGCTAGGGATTCGCATCGAACCCCATGGGTGGTTGCTTGGGAACGCCCACGCACCACCAACGGAACATGCTCTTGACGTCACGCAAGGCCCCTTGGTTACAATCTAAGGCAAATCTCAATTTGCATTAGAGTTCAAATTCCAACACAACACTTTGTATTGGGTTGTGTCAAAAAGTAACGCAGACCTGACGCAAAGTCTTTGTAACTCTGGGCCTAAGGTGGCAAATGAAAGATCTTATCAGAAAGGTGAAAGTAAACCATATAATACCATGGGCAGCCAGGACATCCTCGGTAAGGAGCAATATGATGTCAGGCAGAGCCATCCAAACATGGAAATACAGGGCGGTGCAAATCCGACCGGGCTCCTGTGATAGGAACCTTACAAAGAAATGTGCCAAATGCCCCACTGGTCACATCTAGAGAACCCTGAGACAGGCAGAGCTCTCTCTGTACCCCCTCTCACCCCCTGCTGCTGAACACGCTTCCGCACCTTAGATGGCACCCTTAGAAGACACCCTGAAGAAATATCTGAAAGCCTTGCCACCTTACAGGAACAGCTATACTCATCGGAGGGAGCGGCCAGGACTTGTGCAGAGAACTTCTTGTCCTCCATGACTTTACCACACTTACTGGACGATGAGAGAGACCTCCTCTGGGAGGAGATATCTAACGAGGAAACCGTCACGGCCATATCAGATTTAACATATGACAAATCTCCAGGTAAGGACGGATTTCCATTGGAATTTTATGAACTGGGCAAGGGAACAGAAGCTTCATGTTCATCCTCCATTTCCAACAAAGTGTTGATCACAGTCTTTCCCGCATCTAGAAAAGACCTCCTCTGCTCTGGCATTTATCAACCTATTTTATTCATAAATTTGGACTTCAAGCTCCTGGCAAAGATATTGGCAAAAATACTTGCGAGCGTAATCACAAGCAGTAGCTGTGCCACACAAGTGGGGATCATCCCCGGTCGCCCATCCTGAAAACACCTGCGGGTGCTGTTGATATCCAAAGACTCCACGGATTGACACAACTGGTCTCTCCTAACACGAGAAGAAAGTCTTGGACAAGGTCGAATGGAGATATCCGTTCAGGTCCCAGGAAAGGCCGGTTTGGGAACTACTTTATCTCTAGAGTTTGCGGGTTAGATGCTAACACCAAATCTCAGCTAGAGGATTCCTCTTCAGTATTTTCAGGATTAGTAGGAACACATCATGGCTGCTGTAGGAGAGTAGGATCTGCTTCACATGGGTACCCCCACTTTTTGCTGATGCTTCACTTTTTTTCGACTTTAGTCTGGCTGGGGCCCTGCTAATCAGAACCCCAGCCTAGCTGCTTCCTCTCTAAAATGGTTTCCATGTGCCTTAGGCACATCTCTGATTGGAATCTGGAGTGCCCTTATAAGTCCCTAGTATATGGTATACTATGTACCCAGGGCATAGGTACCTCAGAGGCCTGCCAGGGGCTGAAGCATGTATTATGCCACCCCTGGAAGGCCAGCCAAAATGACACCACAGGCCTGCTACTGCAGCCTGGGTAAGGTGGTGCATGCACCCCTTACAGTGGTATAGGCTACCTATATCACTACCATTGCACACACCTATAAACCTATAAGTCACTCCTATGGCAGGCCTTGACAATCCTGAAGGCAGAGTGCTTGGTTTTTATGTGAGAGGGTGCCCCTGCATGAGCAGAGCCCCTCTGCAGCATTCGGAGTACCTCCTCTGATGCTGTTTGCGGTGCAGCCTGACCATATACTCTTAAGTGCATTATATCCTCGCGGTAGAATGCTAACTTTGGACTGACATGTCGAGTTTGGTGTCAAACATCTTGGAATACTACCCCCCCCCCCCCGGCGGAGGTAGCATTCCACCCTTCTAGAGGGAGAGACATGTACCCACCGGCCTACCCGGTAACTTCTTTCCAGAGCCTTGGCATCACAAAATGGATGCCGCTGCCACAGACACGAGGCTGGCCTCCTGCTGCTGACCGAAACTCCGGCAGGGAAGGCCTGGACAATAGGTTTCCTGTCCCAGGGAGGTGTAACCACCTCCCCAGACAGGATAGTGTGTATTGGGGCTGGGCGGGAGCACTCTCTGGTGCTTTGAAGTCCTGCACTGGGGGCACATTTGGTGTCCCTGTGCATACCCCAGTTCAAACCGGCTCAGGGGCTTCCAGCCCCTGCTCTGGCGCGAAACTGGACAAAGGGAAAGGGGTGTAACCACCCCTCTGCCCTGACCCTCCCACAGGTGGGTCCCCAGAGTATGTCCAACCCCCTAACTTGGTATAAGTATGGGACCCCAGTCCTTAGGACTTTAGATTTACCTGGACGAAACTCTGACACAGAATCCTGGACCTTCGACGCTCTACTTTAAGATTAGAGGACTGAAGAATCTCCCTTGGGGTCAAGGAGTGACTCCCCTGCTTGGCAGGCACCAATGAAGCAATTGTCCAGTCTGCATCGCTGAAGCTCCCGCCGGACGCCGAAGTCTTTGCATCACCAGAGGTGGATTTCCAGACTTCCCCGAGGCTGCCCTGAGTCTCCAGCAAAGCTGAGGCCCGTAGCTGTCGTGGGTAATGTGGAACCGTGACCCCTGGACACCGATCGCATTTGCAAGTGCATCCTCTTCTGGGCCTCCCACGAAGTTGTGCCTTGGGCTCCGAGTAGCCCCAGCCTCCAGCACCAACTGCACGGAAGATCACTGGCCTCCACTCCACGAGTGTCCCGTGAGCCAGCTCTAAGTGCGTCCACTCGAGGCTCCTTCGCGGTTGCTAGTCCGTTGGCTAGTAGGCCCTCCCGAAGGCCAATCTTCTTCTGCTTGGGCTTCCCTGGTTGCTCCAGGGGTGCCCTGACTTACCCTCACTGGGTGAGTCCTTCAGACCTTGCTGGTCTGCACCACCGTCCTTCTTCTATTTCCACAAGACTTGCCGTTGCCAAGGCTTGTTGGGTCCAATCCGGTCGCCGACACCCCTGCAATCGACAGACGTCGTGGGACAGCTCAAATTCAGCTTCTGGTTGTCGTTGACACCTCCTGGACCTCGTGGCTGAAGAGTCAAGACGACCATCAACCTACCTGAAGCACTCGACATTGGTGGGCATCTGCTCATCGCCTTCCTGGTCACTGGCTAGTGACCCAGACTCTGTCCCCTCAGCTTTCAGGTTCTTCAGATCTTCGATCCACCCTTGGATCCACCCGAACACTTTCGACTTGGCCGCCAGCAGCACTTTGCAGCAGATCGCCATTGAAAACGACGACGAAACCCGACCCCGAAAGACACCTATGCACCCGGCTTCCCTGGGTGAGGTAACTCGAGTACTCCGGTGCTCCCGTGAGTATAGACTCTAGAACAACCCAGTTCTAAAGGGGTTTGCTCCAAGTCCTCCTCTAAGTGTCCCTTTTCTTTAAAATTCCAACCGCGACTTTCCCCATAGAAGTCAACGGCGATTCGCGGCTGTGTTCTCACACTGCGCTCGTCCCCCGTGGGTCCCCTGTGTCACTACCTTGGGTGGTTCCTTGTGGTCCAAGCACTTCTACAGGCTCTAGGACTTGTGTCTAACTCAGTCGTGGTTCTTATACCACCTTATTGGTATATGGTTTGGTACGCCCCTAGGGCTCAAACGTGTATTTGTGCTATTACTGTTGATAACTAACTTATAACTTATGTACTTCGAACTCTAGCCTCATAAAGAGACTAGAGGGGTGTGTTTAGCAATAAATACATATATTTTGAATATATACCTGGTGTGGTGCTCTTTCATTTGGTCACTCAAGAGATTATAGACTGGTAAAACAAGCTGCTTTACATTCCTTCAAGACTTAGCCTGAAGGCTGCTCTCCATAGCTACCACTAGGATAGCTTTCAATAAGGTTGTCTTTAACCTATCTCCAATAAGGGGTTGTTTGGACTGGTGCAAGGTGCCCACTATAATTAGTGGACAGCATATGCCAGGCCAACTTCTCACAGCTGCCCTCTCCTGCGTCTACTGTTCCTGCTGCCCTGGAATCACGGTCGATAGACACACGACAGAAGGAAGGTAATGGAGGTAAATGCACCCAAAAGGGGACCTCTAAGACTCTGGATTGAGACTGGCACATATGGAATCAAATCAAACACCAATTCTTGCAAATGGCTGACCTACTCCGCTAACCATGAGCTGCAGCGGTCTGGGCAGACCTGGAGTGTGAGCTATCAGACTTACCTGGAATTAAAGGTCATACATAAATGACCATTGACAAACAACCTAAAATTATGACCAGCAATTCTGTCCTGAAGATCCATTCACCAACACCTGATGACAGATCCACTCATTCACAATAAGGCCTCTGCTGAGCAGATTTCGGCTGTCCCCATTGGAGGGGCCACTGTACACTGGGCCACATGGCTGGATGTGGGCAATGCCACTATAGGCTGATATCTTGTAGCAGGAAGTTTCAGTCCGTGAGCAGAAAGGGTTATTCAGTATAGAAAGGGACCAGGTGTGGAGACAGAGCCAGCTGTCCCACTGTCTAAAGTACAGACAAGGGCTGAACCTCCTGCGTCTCCCACCGTAGCTGCCTGCTCGGACGAGGACACTGCAGAGCAGTCGTGTCAGGGGTATATGGGATATCATCTTTTCATCCTTTTCGTAATCACTGACAGAACTGTCCTCAAAAGAGCAGACCACATTAAAAGAGATCACAGCAGAGCAGTAGTCTGACACACCCCTGACAAGAGCCAACCACAGGGTTGATTGAAGTTCAGTGATGGATGCTGTTAATATTGATGTCGATGTATACAATGATACATGAATGTATAAGAACGAAATAGAAACACTGTTGTTGAAATCTCCCGATATGACCTCTCCATCAACCCAAGTCAGAAATACGTGGTCAGGCAGGCCCTGTGACCTAGGCCTGAAGCAACTGATTGACAGATCACAGGTGGGGTGGCACGTAGCTGGTAGACAAATGCGTGAACAGGAAAAACCCAGATTAGTCTCACAGATAGGCAGCGACACCACAGTGGGCCGGGAAAATTAACCCCAATAAAATGCACATGGCCAAAACACCATAAAGTTAGATGCCACATGAAGTTAGGAGCACCCAGCCAATCAGGACACAGCACACACAGCACACGCAGCGATCACGCGCTCCCCATGCCGGACGTCTGGACACGTTACCCACTGGCCCTCGTGTCCATGCAAGGTCGAGACCCACTTACATTTGTCATACGGTGGGAGTAATTTATGGCTCCATAATTAGGCCTACATTCCGCGCCCTAAACAGGAACTATAATTGTTTTATGATGCTTCAAGAAAAGTATAAAAAGACACTCAAAACTATTGCACTTCAAGTTAGTCCTCAGACCCGTTTCTGTATGCTGTACTCTTGGCCACAGTGTTTAATTAAACCAACTGTTCCTGGTTTGCCAAACGCCTCTTGTCTTTGTTCTTGTAGGGTAAATTCTTATTTGAGCAACAACGCCACACAGACTAGAGAGGGTGGGTCTTCTAGGTCACTCAGCCAGCTCAATGGAGGTCACGCAGACTACACAGGGTTGGGTTTCCAGGTCACTCTGCCTACTCGATGGGCGCCACGAAGGCTACAGAGGGCAGGTCTTCTGGGTCACTCTGCCAGATCGATGGATACCAAGCAGTCTAGAGAGGGCGGGTATTTAAGGGTCACTCTGCCTGCTTGATCGACGCCACGCGGACTACAGAGTGCAGGTCTTCTGGGTCACCATGCCTACTCGATGGATGCCACGTGCACTACAGAGGGCTGGTCGTCCGGGTCACTCTGCCTGCTTGAAGGATGCCATGCAGAATACAGAGGGCGGTTCTTCAAAATCACTCTGGCTGCTGGAATGACGCCTTGCATACTACAGAGGTCAGGTATTCAGGGTCACTCTGCCTGCTCGATGGACACCACACAGACTACAGAGGGCGGGTCTTTCTGGTCACTCTGCCTGCTCGATGGATGCCACGCAGACTACAGAGGGCGGGTCTTTATGGTCAGTCTGCCTGCTCGATGGACGCTGTGAGAAGTTGGCCTGGTATATGCTGTTCACTAGTTAAAGTGGACACCTTGCACCAGTACAATTCGACTCTTATGGTAGGTAGGTTTAAGACAACCTTTACAGAAAGCTATCCTAGTGGTAGCTGTGGAGAGCAGCCTTCAGGCTAAGTCTTGGAGGAATGTAAAGCAGCTTGTTTTACCACACAATCTCTTGAATCACCAAATGAAAAGACACCACACAGGTATATATATCAAATATATATGTATTTATTACTAAACAACTCTCTACTAATCTCTTTATGAGATTAGAAGTCAGGAACATATGCACAAATCAACGTTTCACAACAAATTGAGCACAAGTATGGCTGGGGCCCTAGGGGCGTACCAGACCATATACTAAAAAAGAGACTTAAGAACAACGACTTGCAAAGGGACAAGGCCTAGGGCCTTCAGAAGTGCTGGGGCCTCACGAAACCACCCAAGGCAGGTAAGTAAAGGACCCACGGGGGACGCGTGCAGTGAGTGAACACAGGCGCGGATCGCCGTAGACTTCAATGGGGCAAGTCGCGGTTGGAAATTAAGAGTTTAAGGGCACTTCGGGAGTAGCTACAAGCAAGTCACTTACAGGGTAAGTAGTTCTAGGGCCAACACCCACAGGAGCACCGTAGTGCTGGAGTTACCTCACCCAGGGAAGCCAGGTGCATAGGTGTCCTTTGGTGTCGGGTCGCGGCGTCGTTTTCAATGGGAGCCAATGAAGACTTGCTGCTTGTGAAGCCAGAAGAAGTGTCCGGTGGAATCCAAGCCTGGATTCGGAAGGAGGAAGACCTGAAAGCAGAGGGGACAGTGTTCAAAGTCACTTGGCAGTGACCCGGGGCAAGGAAGATGAATGCCCACCGTCGTCGACAGATTCAGGTCGTTCACAGGTGTCTTGACTCTTCGGCCACGAGGTCCAGGAGGCGTCGAGGACAACCAGGAGCTGGATTCAGCGTGTCCCACAAAGTCTGCAGCTGACTGCGGTGTTGGCGACCCGATTGGAGCCAACAAGTCTTGGTAGCAGCAAGTCTTGTGGAAAGAACAAAAAGTCAATGGTGCAGAACAGCAAGGTCTGGGGGACTCACCCAGCGAGGGTAAGTCAGGGCAGGCCTGGAGCAACCAGGAGAGCCCTTTGGATTTGTAGAAAAGTCTTCAGGGGACCCACAAGCCGGCTGGCAAGGGATCGCAAAGATGCCTTGGGAGGATTCCTTCAACAGGGGCCCACGGTCACTCGGGATGGGGTAGGCCTTTGATCTTGGGAGGTATCTCTGCTAGAGGCTGGGACCACACGTGGTCCAAAGCACAGGTTCGTAGAACGTCGTGAAGGGGTTGCACTTGAAAATAGTGCACGGTACCCAGGGACTGTGGTTCCTCGTCACTCGTGGGGTCCACTTGCCTCAGCTTCACTGGGGACTCACGATGGCCTTGGAGAAGTCAGGAAATCCTCTTCCTGGGCTGCAGGGACTTCGGGCTCCGGCGGGAGCGGCGTAGTTTGCGACCGTCGTTGCAGTTTTTGGTGCCTGCCAAGCAGGGGAGTCACTCCTTGACTCCAAGGGAGATTCTTCAGTCTTCCAGAGGTAGTGGAACGTCGAAGGTCCGGGATTCTTCTTTAGAGCGTCGTCCAGGGATATCTAATTTGCTAGGTCAAGGGTTCCCTATCTTATACTAAAAGGAAGGGAGGGACTAGCTCTATGACCCCACCTATGGGAGGGTCAGGGGAGTGGGTGGCTACACCCACTTCCCTTTGTCCAGTTTCACGCCAGAGCAGGGGCAGGTAGCCCCTGAGCCGGTTTGAACTGGTGTATGCACAGAGGAGCCTCCTGCTCCCCCAGTGCAGGACTTCAAAGCACTCTAGGAGTGCACCCACCCAGCCCCAATACACTAAACCCTGTCTGGGAGGTGGTCACACCTCCCTGTGACAGGATACCTATTGTTGGGCCTCCTCCACTGCGAGTTTCGGTCATCAGCAGGAGGGCAGCCCAGTGTCTGTGACTGGTGGCATCCATTTTGTGATGCCAGGGCTCTTCAGGATTCTACCGCGTTTCCACAGTAGGTACATGTCTATCCCTCTAGAAGGGTGGGATCATACTCCCACACCAGGTACTGGTGTGGGGGTATGATTCCAAGGTGTTTGACACCAAACACGACATGTTTTGATGCAGCCATTCCAAAGTTAGCATTAACCGCGAGGTTATAATGCACTTAAGAGTATATGGTTTGACCGCATTCACAAACAGCCCCAGAGAATGGACTCTGAGAGCTGCAGAGGGGCCCTGCTCAGGCAGAGGCACCCTCTCACATAGAAACTAAGCACCCTGCCCTCAGGATTGATAGGGCCTGCCTTAGGGGTGACTGATAGGTTTAAATGTGTGTGCAGGGGAGATATAGGGAACCTATATCTCAGTGAGGGGTGCTAGCACCTCCTCACCCAGGCTGCAGTAGCAGGCCTGTGGTGTCAGATTTAGTCTGCTTCCCAGGGGTGGCATAATACATGCTTCAGCCCCTGGTAGGCCTGTGAAGTACCTATGCCCTTGGTACCTAAGGTACCATATACTAGGGACTCATAAGGTACCACAGTATCCAATCACTAGTGCACCTAGAGTGCACTCCAAGTCATTTAGAGAGAACAGAGAGGCTGGGGCCCTGATTGGCAGGGTCCCAGCCAGACTATAGCCAGAAACCAGTGTAAACATCAGAAAAAAAGTGGGGGCAACATAAGAGGCAGATCCTGCTCTCCTACACAACCCCTCCCTCCCCCAAACGCAGGGACACTAAACTAACCTTGACCAGTTGAGTCTTCGTGCTCTAAGTGGAAATACCTTGAGAGTCCATCTGCATTGGCATGTTGGGTCCCAGGCATATGTTCCACTGTATAGTCCATCCCCTGGAGGGAAATGGACCACCTTAAAAGTTTTGGGTTTTCACCTTTCATCTGTTTCAGCCATAGGAGGGGCTTTTGGTCAGTCTGAACTATGAAGTGAGTGCCAAACAAGTATGGCCTCAGCTTCTTCAGGGCCCACACCACAGCAAAGGCCTCCCTCTCTATAGCTGACCAACGTTTCTCTCTAGGGGTCAGCCTCCTGCTAATAAAAGCTACTGGCTGGTCTTGACCTTCATCATTCAGTTGAGACAGTACAGCTCCCACACCCAGCTCAGAAGCATCTGTTTGGACAATGAACTTTTTGGTGTAGTCTGGACTCTGTAAGATGGGGGCAGTGCACATGGCCTGCTTTAGGTCTTCAAATGCCTTCTGACAGCTAGCTGTCCACTGAACCTTTTTTGGCATTTTCTTTGAGGTCAGATCATTCAAGGGGGTCACTATAGATCCATATCCCTTCACAAACCTCCTATAGTACCCAGTCAGGCCTAAGAAGGCTCTCACCTGTGTCTGGGTGGTTGGAGCAACCCATTCCATTATGGTTTGGATTTTGCTCTGTAAAGGCTGAACCTGGCCTCCACCCACAAGGTGGCCCAGGTACACAACCTGACTCTGCCCTATCTGGCACTTAGTGGCCTTGATAGTGAGGCCTGCTTTCTGCAGAGCCTCCAAAACATTTCTGAGGTGGACCAGGTGATCCTGCCAGGAGGAACTAAAGACAGCAATATCATCTAGATAAGCTGAGCAATAAGTTTCCATCCCTGCCAGAACTTTGTTCACCAACCTCTGAAAAGTGGCAGGTGCATTTTTCAATCCAAAGGGCATCACCACAAAGTGGTAGTGCCCACCAGGGGTCGAAAATGCTGTTTTGGCTTTTGCATCATCAGCTAACCTGATCTGCCAGTAGCCAGCTGTTAGGTCAAATGTACTCAGATACTTGGCTGAGGCCAAAGTATCAATCAGCTCATCTGCCCTTGGTATGGGATAGGCATCAGTCCTGGTGACTGCATTGAGGCCTCTGTAGTCTACACAAAACCTCATTTCTTTCTTACCACCCTGGGTATGAGGCTTGGGTACTAGGACTACTGGGCTAGCCCAAGGGCTATCTGAAGGCTCAATCACACCTAACTCCAACATTTTCTGGACTTCAGTCCTGATACAGTCCCTGACATGGTCAGGTTGCCTGTAGATTTTACTCTTGACAGGCAGACTGTCCCCAGTGTCCACCTCATGGGTGCACCAGGTAGTCTGACTAGGGGTCAGGCTAAACATATGTCTGTACTGCTGCAGAACTTGTCTGCACTCAGTTTGCTGATGGTCAGTGAGGCTGCTTGCCAAAGCAACACCATCTACTGACCCATCATCAGGGTTCTGTGAGAGCAGGTCAGGGAGAGGGTCACTCTCCTCCTCCTGTTCCTCATCAGTTGCCATGAGCAAGCCCATGTCAGCCCTGTCAACATATGGTTTCAATCTGTTGACATGGAGCACCCTCAGGGGGCTCCTGGGAGTTCCAAGATTCACCAGATAGGTGACTTCTCCCTTTTGCTCAACTATTGTATGGGGGCCACTCCATTTGTCTTGGAGGGCTGCTGGGGCCACAGGCTCCAACACCCACACTTTCTGTCCTGGCTGGTACACAGTCAGCACAGCCTTTTGGTCATGCCAAGCTTTTTGTAATTCTTGGCTGGCCTCCAGGTTTTTGGTTGCCTTCTTCATGTATTCGGCCATCCTGGAGCGGAGACCAAGTACATAGTCCATCACATCCTGTTTGGGGGGTTTGAGAGGTAACTCCCAGCCCTCTTTTACCAAACATAATGGACCTCTTACAGGATGCCCAAACAGAAGCTCAAATGGGCTGTAACCAACCCCCTTCTGTGGAACCTCTCTGTATGCAAACAACAGGCAGGGAAGAAGAAGGTCCCATTTCCGCCTAAGCTTCTCTGGGAGTCCTTTAATCATTCCCTTAAGGGTTTTGTTGAAACGTTCAACCAACCCATTGCATTGTGGGTGATAGGGGGTGGTGAACTTATAAGTTACACCACACTCCTTCCACATTGCTTTCAAATATCCTGACATGAAGTTGGTACCTCTGTCAGAGATGACCTCCTTTGGGAAACCCACTCTGGAGAAAACTCCAATGAGGGCTCTTGCCACCACAGGGGCTGTGGTGGTCCTCAGGGGAATTGCCTCTGGGTACCTGGTGGCATGATCCACTACCACCAGGATAAATCTGTGCCCAGATGCAGTTTGAGGGTCAAGGGGACCAACAATGTCAATCCCTACCCTTTCAAAGGGTACCCCCACCACAGGTAGTGGTATCAGGGGGGCCTTTGTGGTGCCACCTGCCTTGCCACTGGCTTGGCATGTGACACAGGAGCGACAAAACTCCTTTGTGTCCTCTGACATATGTGGCCAATGAAAATGTGGAACAAGCCTGTCCCAGGTCTTGTTTTGGCCCAAGTGACCTGCTAAAGGGATATCATGTGCTAGGGTCAAGAGGAACCCCCTAAACTTCTGAGGTATTACCAACCTCCTGGTGGCTCCAGGGGCTGGATCTCTACCCTCAGAATATAGGAGTCCCTCATCCCAATAAACTTTATGGGACCCACTAGCACTCCCAGCAGCCTCAGCAGCAGCCTGCTGTCTGAGGGGTTCAAGAGAGGGGCAGCACTGTTGCTCCTTACTCAGATCTTCCCTAGAAGGGCCCCCTGCCCCCAAGAACTCAACCTGATCAGGCTCAAGTCCCTCTGGGGCAGTTCCTTCTTCAGGATCTGCTCCTCCTCCCTCAAGAGGGGAATCAGTGATCTGAGACAGAGGGGAAGGCACTGCCTTACCCCTACTGCTCCTCTTCTTGGGAAGCATCTGGTCCATGGTTTCAGGATCCAGAGCTGGTTCAGTGTCATGCATTTTGGCCTGTGACCTGGTCACAGCAAATACCTCTGCAGGGATGCCCAACATCTCAGCATGAGTCCATAACTCTACTTCAGACCAGGCTGAAGTTTCTAGATCATTGCCCAATAGACATTCTACAGGGAGGTCTGCACTGACTACAACCTTCTTGAGGCCAGTTACCCCTCCCCAGGAGAAATTCACAACTGCCAGACTATGGTTGGTCCTGACATTGCTTGCATTGGTCACCTGGTACATTTCGCCCAGGATGATCTGTCCAGGGTCCACAAGATCCTCTGCCACCATGGTGACACTAGCACCTGTGTCCCTAAATGCCAAAGCCTGTTTGCCATTTATTACAGGCTGCTGTTTGTATTTGCCCAGATTACTGGGGCTCACCAGGAAGGACATGTCAATGTCTCCATCACAAATCAGCATTGCCTGAGTGGGTACTCTGACTAGGCCAGAGTCCACTTCAGAACCCAGGGTCAACCCTACTACACCCTTATTCTGAGTACCACCTCCACCAGTAGCTGAACTAGGGGGAACAGTTGCCTTAGGGGCAGGAGTGGTGGTGGTTTGGTCTTTGGACTTGTTACAATCAGAAGTCCAGTGCCCTTTCTGTTTACAGAATTTGCACCAGGGCTTCTTTTGGCCTTTTCCCTTGTTGGATTGTGACTCCCCACCAGATGCAGATTTTTGGGGCCCTTGTGAAGACTTCTGGTCTTTTGACTTATCCCCACTTTTCTCAGAGCCCTTAGAATCCTGCTTCTTTGTGTCACCCCCTTGGTTCTGGGTTTTCTGCCTCACCCTGGTTCTGACCCACTTGTCTGCCTTCTTTCCCAATTCTTGGGGAGAGGTCAGATCTGAGTCCACCAGGTATTGATGCAACAACTGGTTCTGGCAATTATTAAGGATCTGTTCTCTCATCATTAGATTATACAATCCCTTGAAATCAGTAACCCTACTGCCAACCAGCCAACCCTCCAGAGCCTTGGTTGCACAATCTACAAAGTCAGTCCAGTCCTGAGTCTGTGCCTTCTGGGTGTCTCTGAACTTCAACCTGTACTGCTCAGTGGTTAAGCCAAACCCATCTATCAGTGCACTCTTCAGGACTTCATAGTCATCAGCATCCTCTTCTCTAACAGTGAGGAGCTTGTCTCTACCTTTATCTGAAAAGGAGAGCCACAAGATTGCTGCCCACTGCTTTTGGGGGACCTGTTGTACTCTACAGGCCCTTTCCATAGCAGTTACCCACTTATGGATATCATCCCCACTCTGGTAGGGAGGAACAACCTTGCTCAGGTTCCTATGGTCTGGAATATATTCTCTGCCTCTAGGGACACTGTTGCTGCCACCAGGGGGTTCTAACCCCTCTTTTCTAGAAGCTCTCTGGAGCTCCAGGGCTTCCTTATCTAATGCCAACTGCTTGGTTTTGAGGGCAAATCTTGCTTCCTCATACTGCAGCAGTTTGTACATTCTGTCAGAGGAGGTCTCTCTTCTGGGGAAGTAGGAGTTCCTCTGGTAGACAGATTCTCTGCCAGAGTGATAGGAGTGGTCAGAGTCCCTAGAAAGGGACCTAGGCCTCTCCTCCACTATGTCAGTTCTCTTAGGGAGAATTCCTCTGTCCTTTTCAGGCCCCTGGGGACCTGGCCCTTTAACCACAGAGTCTTGGTCATCCTGATGTTCATCATCTGACCCAGACACTGTAATTGACCCACTCACTGATTCAGACCCATTAGCTCCTAGAGCTAATCTAAGATCATCTGCTGTTAGCAGATCTATCAGGTGTAGTGTGGAGGGACTCTGTCCTATCTTCAGGTGCCTTGCAGCACACATGGCTTTCAAGTCAAAGAAAGTCATGTCCTTATACTGAGGCTGAGTGGATCCACTGGGTCCACCCTTAAGACATTCTAGTGTTGTGCAGTGTTGTACTACCTACACTAGTTTGTGGCCTACTGATACTAGCTTGAGCTGTAGAAAGGGTGTGCTATCCCTTGGCACACAGCTCTAAGTTCAGTAGAACTTATTGATACTAAGCTTGACTTTATATGTACCTTGAGTACCTATAGTGGTTTTCAGTTAGTAATTCAAATAGAGATTTTCTGGTAAAACAATAGCAAGCTGGAATCCCACACGCTGCCACCAATGTGAGAAGTTGGCCTGGTATATGCTGTTCACTAGTTAAAGTGGACACCTTGCACCAGTACAATTCGACTCTTATGGTAGGTAGGTTTAAGACAACCTTTACAGAAAGCTATCCTAGTGGTAGCTGTGGAGAGCAGCCTTCAGGCTAAGTCTTGGAGGAATGTAAAGCAGCTTGTTTTACCACACAATCTCTTGAATCACCAAATGAAAAGACACCACACAGGTATATATATCAAATATATATGTATTTATTACTAAACAACTCTCTACTAATCTCTTGTGAGATTAGAAGTCAGGAACATATGCACAAATCAACGTTTCACAACAAATTGAGCACAAGTATGGCTGGGGCCCTAGGGGCGTACCAGACCATATACTAAAAAAGAGACTTAAGAACAACGACTTGCAAAGGGACAAGGCCTAGGGCCTTCAGAAGTGCTGGGGCCTCACGAAACCACCCAAGGCAGGTAAGTAAAGGACCCACGGGGGACGCGTGCAGTGAGTGAACACAGGCGCGGATCGCCGTAGACTTCAATGGGGCAAGTCGCGGTTGGAAATTAAGAGTTTAAGGGCACTTCGGGAGTAGCTACAAGCAAGTCACTTACAGGGTAAGTAGTTCTAGGGCCAACACCCACAGGAGCACCGTAGTGCTGGAGTTACCTCACCCAGGGAAGCCGGGTGCATAGGTGTCCTTTGGTGTCGGGTCGCGGCGTCGTTTTCAATGGGAGCCAATGAAGACTTGCTGCTTGTGAAGCCAGAAGAAGTGTCCGGTGGAATCCAAGCCTGGATTCGGAAGGAGGAAGACCTGAAAGCAGAGGGGACAGTGTTCAAAGTCACTTGGCAGTGACCCGGGGCAAGGAAGATGAATGCCCACCGTCGTCGACAGATTCAGGTCATTCAGGGGTGTCTTGACTCTTCGGCCACGAGGTCCAGGAGGCGTCGAGGACAACCAGAAGCTGGATTCAGCATGTCCCACAAAGTCTGCAGCTGACTGCGGTGTCGGCGACCCGATTGGAGCCAACAAGCCTTGGTAGCAGCAAGTCTCGTGGAAAGAACAAAAAGTCAATGGTGCAGACCAGCAAGTTCTGGGGGACTCACCCAGCGAGGGTAAGTCAGGGCAAGCCTGGAGCAACCAGAGGAGACCTTTGGATTTGTAGAAAAGTCTTCAGGGGACCCAAAAGCCGGCTGGCAAGGGATCGCAAAGACACCTCGGGAGGATTCCTTCAACAGGGGCCCACGGTCACTCGGGATGGGGTAGGCCTCTGATCTTGGGAGGGATCTCTGCTAGAGGCTGGGACCACATGTGATCCAAAGCACAGGTTCGTAGAATGTCGTGAAGGGGTTGCACTCGAAAATAGTGCACGGTACCCAGGGACTGCGGTTCCTCATCACTCGTGGGGTCCACTTGCCTCAGCTTCACTGGGGACTCACGATGGCCTTGGAGAAGTCAGGAAATTTTCTTCCTGGGCTGCAGGGACTTCGGGCTCCGGCGGGAGCAGCATAGTTTGCGACTGTCATTGCAGTTTTTGGTGCCTGCCAAGCAGGGGAGTCACTCCTTGACTCCAAGGGAGATTCTTCAGTCTTCCAGAGGTAGTGGAACGTCGAAGGTCCGGGATTCTTCTTGAGAGCGTCTTCCAGGGATATCTAGTTTGCAAGGTCAAGGGTTCCCTAGCTTATACTAAAAGGAAGGGAGGGACTAGCTCTATGACCCCACCTATGGGAGGGTCAGGGGAGTGGGTGGCTACACCCACTTCCCTTTGTCCAGTTTCGCGCCAGAGCAGGGGCAGGTAGCCCCTGAGCCGGTTTGAACTGGTGTATGCACAGAGGAGCCTCCTGCTCCCCCAGTGCAGGACTTCAAAGCACTCTAGGAGTGCACCCACCCAGCCCCAATACACTAAACCCTGTCTGGGAGGTGGTCACACCTCCCTGTGACAGGATACCTATTGTTGGGCCTCCTCCACTGCGAGTTTCGGTCATCAGCAGGAGGGCAGCCCAGTGTCTGTGACTGGTGGCATCCATTTTGTGATGCCAGGGCTCTTCAGGATTCTACCGCGTTTCCACAGTATTTACATGTCTATCCCTCTAGAAGGGTGGGATCATACTCCCACACCAGGTACTGGTACTGGTGTGGGGGTATGATTCCAAGGTGTTTGACACCAAACACGACATGTTTCGATGCAGCCATTCCAAAGTTAGCATTAACCGCGAGGTTATAATGCACTTAAGAGTATATGGTTTGACCGCATTCACAAACAGCCCCAGAGAATGGACTCTGAGAGCTGCAGAGGGGCCCTGCTCAGGCAGAGGCACCCTCTCACATAGAAACTAAGCACCCTGCCCTCAGGATTGATAGGGCCTGCCTTAGGGGTGACTGATAGGTTTAAATGTGTGTGCAGGGGAGATATAGGGAACCTATATCTCAGTGAGGGGTGCTAGCACCTCCTCACCCAGGCTGCAGTAGCAGGCCTGTGGTGTCAGATTTAGTCTGCTTCCCAGGGGTGGCATAATACATGCTTCAGCCCCTGGTAGGCCTGTGAAGTACCTATGCCCTTGGTACCTAAGGTACCATATACTAGGGACTCATAAGGTACCACAGTATCCAATCACTAGTGCACCTAGAGTGCACTCCAAGTCGTTTAGAGAGAACAGAGAGGCTGGGGCCCTGATTGGCAGGGTCCCAGCCAGACTATAGCCAGAACCCAGTGTAAACATCGTAAAAAAGTGGGGGCAACATAAGAGGCTGATCCTACTCTCCTACAGACGCCACACGGAATACAGAGGGCGAGTCTTCCGAGTCACTCTGCCTGCTCAATGGACAACATGTGCACTACACAGGCCGGGCCTTTGGGTCACTATGCCTGCTCTATGGAGACAACGCAGAGTACAGAGGGTGGGTCTTCCGGGTCACTCTGCCTGCTTGATGGATGCCATGCAGACTACAGAGGGCGGGTCTTCAGAGTCACTCTGTCTGCTCGATGGACGCCATGCAACCTACAGGGGGTGGGTCTTCCGATTCACTCTGCCAGGCAGACTACGGAGGGTGAGTCTTTTCGGTCACTCTGCCTGCTCGATCGACGCACGTGCACTACAGAGGGCAGGTCGTCCGGGTCACTCTGCCTGCTCAATGGAAGCCACGCGGACCACAGAGAGTGAGTCTTCTGGGTCACTCTGCCTGCTCGATGGACGCCTTGCAGACTACAGAGGGCGGGTCTTCAGCGTCACTCTTCCTGCTCGATGGACGCCACACGGACTACAGAGGGCGGGTCTTCCAGGTCACTCTGCCTGCTCGATGGACGCTACACAGACCACAGAGGGCAGGTCTTTAAGGTTCACCCTGCCTGCTCAATCAACACCACCCAGTCTACAGAGGGCAGGTCTTCGAAGTCACTCTTCCTGCTCGATGGACGTCACACAGACCACAGGGTGGGGGATCTTTCAGGTCACTCTGCCTGCTAGATGGACGCCTCACATACTACACATTGCAGGTCTTCTGGGTCACTCTGCCTGCTGGAAGTGAGCTCTGATGGGCTGGGATCTCTTGACCCAAGCTCCTCCAGTGCTGGTCAGACGTTTGGCCTGATGACCATGAAAGACCTCCCCACGTTCAGATATCCATCAGCCTCTACCCACTCAATGACCATTGGGGCAACCCGAACATGACACAAGCATGAGGATGACGGTTCTCCACAGCACTTGTCACTGCCATGAAGTGTGTACTCAGATGTAGGCGCTCGCCTACACTCCAGGCCCTCAAGAAACAGGTTATTGAACAGTACCAGAAGGAACCAGTGAGAAGGCAACCTGCAGACCGCCAGACCAAATGCAACGACCAATCAGACATGGTTCCTCAACTTATTTATTCATTTATTCTAACATTTCTAAAGGGCACAGCTATGCCTGGGAGTGTCCCAGCGCTAGGGAACCGATACCCAACCAAACACCATTCAGTAAGTAGCCATGCAAAGCCCGGTTTTAAGCTTTCGGAACCGAAGTTCATTGTCAGTTTTACGAAGCTGCAGAGCGAGATAGTTCCAGGCTTGGGCTGCCAGGAAAGAGAAGGAAGAGCCCCCTCTCCTTGCGGGTGATTTTCAAAATTTATAGCAGCCCTACATCAGCAGAACGAAGAGCCCTCGAGGGACAGTAGTGTTAGCAGCCCTACATCAGCAGACGAAGACCCCTCGAGGGACAGTAGTGTATAGCAGCCCTACATCAGCAGAACGAAGAGCCCTCGAGGGACAGTAGTGTTCGCAGCCCTGCATCAGCAGAACGAAGACCCCTTGAGGGACAGTAGTGTTAGCAGCCCTACATCAGCAGAACGAAGACCCCTCGAGGGACAGTAGTGTTATCAGCCCTACATCAGCAGAACGAAGACCCCTCGAGGGACAGTAGTGTTATCAGCCCTACATCAGCAGAACGAAGACCCCTCGAGGGACAGTAGTGTTATCAGCCCTACATCAGCAGAACGAAGACCCCTCGAGGGACAGTAGTGTATAGCAGCCCTACATCAGCAGAACGAAGAGCCCTCGAGGGACAGTAGTGTATAGCAGCCCTGCATCAGCAGAACAAAGAGCCCTCAAGGGACAGTAGTGTATAGCAGCCCTGCATCAGCAGAACGAAGAGCCCTCAAGGGACAGTAGTGTTAGCAGCCGTGCATCATCAGAACGAAGAGCCCTCAAGGGACAGTAGTGTTAGCAGCCCTGCATCAGCAGAACGAAGAGCCCTCAAGGGACAGTAGTGTATAGCAGCAGTGCATCAGCAGAACGAAGAGCCCTCAAGGGACAGTAGTGTTAGCAGCCCTGCATCAGCAGAACGAAGACCCCTCGAGGGGCAGTAGTGTTAGCAGCCCTGCATCAGCAGAACGAAGAGCCCTCAAGGGACAGTAGTGTTAGCAGCCCTGCATCAGCAGAACGAAGAGCCCTCAAGGGACAGTAGTGTTAGCAGCCCTGCATCAGCGGAACGAAGAGCCCTCAAGGGACAGTAGTGTATAGCAGCCCTGCATCAGCAGAACGAAGAGCCCTCAAGGGACAGTAGTGTTACCAGCCCTGCAGAACGAAGAGCCCTCAAGGGACAGTAGCGTATAGCAGCCCTACATCAGCAGAACTAAGAGCCCTCGAGGGGCAGTAGTGTATAGCAGCCCTGCATCAGCAGAACGAAGAGCCCTCAAGGGACAGTAGTGTTAGCAGCCCTGCATCAGCAGAACGAAGAGCCCTCAAGGGACAGTAGTGTTAGCAGCCCTGCATCAGCAGAACGAAGAGCACTCAAGGGACAGTAGTGTTAGCAGCCCTGCATCAGCAGAACGAAGAGCCCTCGAGGGACAGTAGTGTTAGCAGCCGTGCATCAGCAGAACTAAGACCCCTCGAGGGGCAGTAGTGTATACCAGCCCTGCATCAGCAGAACGAAGAGCCCTCAAGGGACAGTAGTGTTAGCAGCCGTGCATCAGCAGAACGAAGAGCACTAAAGGGACAGTAGTGTATACCAGCCCTGCATCAGCAGAACGAAGAGCCCTCAAGGGACAGTAGTGTTAGCAGCCCTGCATCAGCAGAATGAAGACCCCTCGAGGGACAGTAGTGTTATCAGCCCTGCATCAGCGGTACGAAGAGCCCTCAAGGGACAGTAGTGTATAGCAGCCCTGCATCAGCAGAACGAAGAGCCCTCAAGGGACAGTAGTGTTACCAGCCCTGCATCAGCAGAACGAAGAGCACTTGAGGAGCAGTAGTGTTAACAGCCCTACATCAGCAGAACCAAGAGCCCTCGAGGGACAGTAGCGTATAGCAGCCCTACATCAGCAGAACGAAGAGCCCTTGAGGGGCAGTAGTGTTACCAGCCCTGCATCAGCAGAACGAAGAGCCCTCAAAGGACAGTAGTGTTAGCAGCCCTACATCAGCAGAACGAAGACCCCTCAAGGGACAGTAGTGTTAGCAGCCCTACATCAGCAGAACGAAGACCCCTCAAGGGACAGTAGTGTTAGCAGCCCTGCATCAGCAGAACGAAGACCCCTCGAGGGACAGTAGTGTTAGCAGCCCTACATCAGCAGAACGAAGAGCCCTCAAGGGACAGTAGTGTTAGCAGCCCTACATCATCAGAACGAAGAGCCCTCGAGGGACAGTAGTGTTAGCAGCCCTACATCAGCAGAACGAAGAGCCGTCAAGGGACAGTAGTGTATGGCAGCCCTACATCAGCAGAACGAAGAGCCCTCAAGGGACAGTAGTGTTAGCAGCCCTACATCAGCAGAACGAAGAGCCGTCAAGGGACAGTAGTGTTAGCAGCCCTACATCAGCAGAACGAAGAGCCCTCGAGGGGCAGTAGTGTTAGAAACCCTGCATCAGCAGAACGAAGACCCCTCGAGGGACAGTAGTGTTAGCAGCCCTGCATCAGCAGAACGAAGAGGCCTCAAGGGACAGTAGTGTTAGAAACCCTGCATCAGCAGAACGAAGAGCCCTCAAGGGACAGTAGTGTTATCAGCCCTACATCAGCAGAATGAAGAGCCGTCAAGGGACAGTAGTGTTAGCAGCCCTACATCAGCAGAACGAAGAGCCCTCAAGGGACAGTAGTGTTATCAGCCCTACATCAGCAGAACGAAGAGCCGTCAAGGGACAGTAGTGTTAGCAGCCCTACATCAGCAGAACGAAGAGCCCTCGAGGGACAGTAGCGTATAGCAGCCCTACATCAGCAGAACGAAGAGCACTCGAGGGACAGTAGTGTTAGCAGCCATGCATCAGCAGAACAAAGAGCCCTCAAGGGACAGTAGTGTATAGCAGCCATGCATCAGCAGAACGAAGAGCCCTCAAGGGACAGTAGCGTATAGCAGCCGTGCATCAGCAGAACGAAGAGCCGTCAAGGGACAGTACTGTTAGCAGCCCTACATCAGCAGAACGAAGAGCCCTCGAGAGGCAGTAGTGTATAGCAGCCCTACATCAGCAGAACGAAGAGCCGTCAAGGGACAGTAGTGTATAGCAGCCCTGCATCAGCAGAACGAAGAGCCCTCAAGGGACAGTAGTGTTATCAGCCCTACATCAGCAGAACAAAGAGCCGTCAAGGGACAGTAGTGTTAGCAGCCCTACATCAGCAGAACGAAGAGCCCTCGAGGGACAGTAGCGTATAGCAGCCCTACATCAGCAGAACGAAGAGCCGTCAAGGGACAGTAGTGTATAGCAGCCCTGCATCAGCAGAACGAAGAGCCCTCAAGGGACAGTAGTGTTATCAGCCCTACATCAGCAGAACGAAGAGCCGTCAAGGGACAGTAGTGTTATCAGCCCTACATCAGCAGAACGAAGAGCCCTCAAGGGACAGTAGTGTATAGCAGCCCTGCATCAGCAGAACGAAGAGCCCTCGAGGGACAGTAGTGTATAGCAGCCCTGCATCAGCAGAACGAAGAGCCCTCGAGAGGCAGTAGTGTATAGCAGCCCTGCATCAGCAGAACGAAGAGCCCTCAAGGGACAGTAGTGTATACCAGCCCTGCATCAGCAGAACGAAGAGCCCTCAAGGGACAGTAGTGTATAGCAGCCCTGCATCAGCAGAACAAAGAGCCCTCAAGGGACAGTAGTGTTACCAGCCTTGCATCAGCAGAACGAAGAGCCCTCAAGGGACAGTAGTGTATAGCAGCCCTGCATCAGCAGAACGAAGAGCCCTCAAGGGACAGTAGTGTATAGCAGCCCTGCATCAGCAGAATGAAGACCCCTCGAGGGACAGTAGTGTATAGCAGCCCTGCATCAGCAGAACGAAGAGCCCTCAAGGGACAGTAGTGTTAGCAGCCCTGCATCAGGAGAACGAAGAGCCCTCAAGGGACAGTAGTGTTAGCAGCCCTCCATTAGCAGAACGAAGAGCCCTCAAGGGACAGTAGTGTTAGCAGCCGTGCATCAGCAGAACGAAGAGCCCTCAAGGGACAGTAGTGTTAGCAGCCCTGCATCAGCAGAACGAACAGCCCTCAAGGGACAGTAGTGTTAGCAGCACTGCATCAGCAGAACGAAGAGCCCTCAAGGGACAGTAGTGTTAGCAGCCCTGCATCAGCAGAACGAAGAGCCCTCGAGAGGCAGTAGTGTATACCAGCCCTGCATCAGCAGAACGAAGAGCCCTCGAGGGGCAGTAGTGTATACCAGCCCTGCATCAGCAGAACGAAGAGCCCTCAAGGGGCAGTAGTGTATAGCAGCCCTACATCAGCAGAACGAAGAGCCGTCAAGGGACAGTAGTGTTAGCAGCCCTACATCAGCAGAACGAAGAGCCCTTGAGGGACAGTAGTGTTAGCAGCCGTGCATCAGCAGAATGAAGAGCCCTCAAGGGACAGTAGTGTATAGCAGCCCTGCATCAGCAGAACGAAGAGCCCTCAAGGGACAGTAGTGTATAGCAGCCCTACATCAGCAGAACGAAGAGCCCTCGAGAGGCAGTAGTGTATAGCAGCCCTGCATCAGCAGAACGAAGAGCCCTCAAGGGACAGTAGTGTATAGCAGCCCTACATCAGCAGAACGAAGAGCCCTTGAGGGGCAGTAGTGTTAACAGCCCTACATCAGCAGAACCAAGAGCCCTCGAGGGACAGTAGCGTATAGCAGCCCTACATCAGCAGAACGAAGAGCCCTTGAGGGGCAGTAGTGTTACCAGCCCTGCATCAGCAGAACGAAGAGCCCTCAAGGGACAGTAGTGTTAGCAGCCCTACATCAGCAGAACGAAGACCCCTCAAGGGACAGTAGTGTTAGCAGCCCTACATCAGCAGAACGAAGACCCCTCAAGGGACAGTAGTGTTAGCAGCCCTGCATCAGCAGAACGAAGACCCTCGAGGGACAGTAGTGTTAGCAGCCCTACATCAGCAGAACGAAGAGCCCTCAAGGGACAGTAGTGTTAGCAGCCCTACATCATCAGGAATGAAGAGCCCTCGAGGGACAGTAGTGTTAGCAGCCCTACATCAGCAGAACGAAGAGCCGTCAAGGGACAGTAGTGTATGGCAGCCCTACATCAGCAGAACGAAGAGCCCTCAAGGGACAGTAGTGTTAGCAGCCCTACATCAGCAGAACGAAGAGCCGTCAAGGGACAGTAGTGTTAGCAGCCCTACATCAGCAGAACGAAGAGCCCTCGAGGGGCAGTAGTGTTAGAAACCCTGCATCAGCAGAACGAAGACCCCTCGAGGGACAGTAGTGTTAGCAGCCCTGCATCAGCAGAACGAAGAGGCCTCAAGGGACAGTAGTGTTAGAAACCCTGCATCAGCAGAACGAAGAGCCCTCAAGGGACAGTAGTGTTATCAGCCCTACATCAGCAGAACGAAGAGCCGTCAAGGGACAGTAGTGTTAGCAGCCCTACATCAGCAGAACGAAGAGCCCTCAAGGGACAGTAGTGTTATCAGCCCTACATCAGCAGAACGAAGAGCCGTCAAGGGACAGTAGTGTTAGCAGCCCTACATCAGCAGAACGAAGAGCCCTCGAGGGACATTAGCGTATAGCAGCCCTACATCAGCAGAACGAAGAGCACTCGAGGGACAGTAGTGTTAGCAGCCATGCATCAGCAGAACAAAGAGCCCTCAAGGGACAGTAGTGTATAGCAGCCATGCATCAGCAGAACGAAGAGCCCTCAAGGGACAGTAGCGTATAGCAGCCGTGCATCAGCAGAACGAAGAGCCGTCAAGGGACAGTACTGTTAGCAGCCCTACATCAGCAGAACGGAAGAGCCCTCGAGAGGCAGTAGTGTATAGCAGCCCTACATCAGCAGAACGAAAAGCCGTCAAGGGACAGTAGTGTATAGCAGCCCTGCATCAGCAGAACGAAGAGCCCTCAAGGGACAGTAGTGTTATCAGCCCTACATCAGCAGAACAAAGAGCCGTCAAGGGACAGTAGTGTTAGCAGCCCTACATCAGCAGAACGAAGAGCCCTCGAGGGACAGTAGCGTATAGCAGCCCTACATCAGCAGAACGAAGAGCCGTCAAGGGACAGTAGTGTATAGCAGCCCTGCATCAGCAGAACGAAGAGCCCTCAAGGGACAGTAGTGTTATCAGCCCTACATCAGCAGAACGAAGAGCCGTCAAGGGACAGTAGTGTTATCAGCCCTACATCAGCAGAACGAAGAGCCCTCAAGGGACAGTAGTGTATAGCAGCCCTGCATCAGCAGAACGAAGAGCCCTCGAGGGACAGTAGTGTATAGTAGCCCTGCATCAGCAGAACGAAGAGCCCTCGAGAGGCAGTAGTGTATAGCAGCCCTGCATCAGCAGAACGAAGAGCCCTCAAGGGACAGTAGTGTATACCAGCCCTGCATCAGCAGAACGAAGAGCCCTCAAGGGACAGTAGTGTATAGCAGCCCTGCATCAGCAGAACGAAGAGCCCTCAAGGGACAGTAGTGTTACCAGCCCTGCATCAGCAGAACGAAGAGCCCTCAAGGGACAGTAGTGTATAGCAGCCCTGCATCAGCAGAACGAAGAGCCCTCAAGGGACAGTAGTGTATAGCAGCCCTGCATCAGCAGAACGAAGACCCCTCGAGGGACAGCAGTGTATAGCAGCCCTGCATCAGCAGAACGAAGAGCCCTCAAGGGACAGTAGTGTTAGCAGCCCTGCATCAGGAGAACGAAGAGCCCTCAAGGGGCAGTAGTGTATACCAGCCCTGCATCAGCAGAACGAAGAGCCCTCAAGGGGCAGTAGTGTATAGCAGCCCTACATCAGCAGAACGAAGAGCCGTCAAGGGACAGTAGTGTTAGCAGCCCTACATCAGCAGAACGAAGAGCCCTTGAGGGACAGTAGTGTTAGCAGCCGTGCATCAGCAGAATGAAGAGCCCTCAAGGGACAGTAGTGTATAGCAGCCCTGCATCAGCAGAACGAAGAGCCCTCAAGGGACAGTAGTGTATAGCAGCCCTACATCAGCAGAACGAAGAGCCCTCGAGAGGCAGTAGTGTATAGCAGCCCTGCATCAGCAGAACGAAGAGCCCTCAAGGGACAGTAGTGTATAGCAGCCCTACATCAGCAGAACGAAGAGCCCTCAAGGGACAGTAGTGTTAGCAGCCCTGCATCAGCAGAACGAAGAGCCCTCAAGGGACAGTAGCGTATAGCAGCCCTACATCAGCAGAACGAAGAGCCCTCGAGGGACAGTAGTGTATAGCAGCCGTGCATCAGCAGAACGAAGAGCCCTCAAGGGACAGTAGTGTATAGCAGCCCTGCATCAGCAGAACGAAGAGCCCTCAAGGGACAGTAGTGTATAGCAGCCCTGCATCAGCAGAACGAAAAGCCCTCAAGGGACAGTAGTGTTAGCAGCCCTGCATCAGCAGAACGAAGACCCCTCGAGGGACAGTAGTGTATAGCAGCCCTGCATCAGCAGAACTAAGAGCCCTCAGGGGACAGTAGTGTTAGCAGCCCTGCATCAGCAGAACGAAGAGCCCTCAAGGGACAGTAGTGTTAGCAGCCCTGCATCAGCAGAACGAAGAGCCCTCAAGGGACAGTAGTGTTAGCAGCCCTGCATCAGCAGAACGAAGAGCCCTTGAGGGGCAGTAGTGTTAGCAGCCGTGCATCAGCAGAACGAAGAGCCCTCAAGGGACAGTAGTGTTAGCAGCCCTACATCAGCAGAACGAAGAGCCCTCGAGGGACAGTAGTGTTAGCAGCCGTGCATCAGCAGAACGAAGAGCCCACGAGGGGCAGTAGTGTATACCAGCCCTGCATCAGCAGAACGAAGAGCCCTCGAGGGGCAGTAGTGTATACCAGCCCTGCATCAGCAGAACGAAGAGCCCTCAAGGGGCAGTAGTGTATAGCAGCCCTACATCAGCAGAACGAAGAGCCGTCAAGGGACAGTAGTGTTAGCAGCCCTACATCAGCAGAACGAAGAGCCCTCGAGGGACAGTAGTGTTCGCAGCCCTGCATCAGCAGAACGAAGAGCCCTTGAGGGGCAGTAGTGTTAGCAGCCGTGCATCAGCAGAACGAAGAGCCCTCAAGGGACAGTAGTGTTAGCAGCCCTACATCAGCAGAACGAAGAGCCCTCGAGGGACAGTAGTGTTAGCAGCCGTGCATCAGCAGAACGAAGAGCCCTCGAGGGGCAGGAGTGTGCATCAGCAGAACGAAGAGCCCTCGAGGGGCAGTAGTGTATACCAGCCCTGCATCAGCAGAACGAAGAGCCCTCAAGGGGCAGTAGTGTATAGCAGCCCTGCATCAGCAGAACGAAGAGCCCTCAAGGGACAGTAGTGTATAGCAGCCCTACATCAGCAGAACGAAGAGCCCTTGAGAGGCAGTAGTGTATAGCAGCCCTGCATCAGCAGAACGAAGAGCCCTCAAGGGACAGTAGTGTATAGCAGCCCTACATCAGCAGAACGAAGAGCCCTCAAGGGACAGTAGTGTTAGCAGCCCTGCATCAGCAGAACAGAAGAGCCCTCAAGGGACAGTAGCGTATAGCAGCCCTACATCAGCAGAACGAAGAGCCCTCGAGGGACAGTAGTGTATAGCAGCCGTGCATCAGCAGAACGAAGAGCCCTCAAGGGACAGTAGTGTATAGCAGCCCTGCATCAGCAGAACGAAGAGCCCTCAAGGGACAGTAGTGTATAGCAGCCCTGCATCAGCAGAACGAAGAGCCCTCAAGGGACAGTAGTGTTAGCAGCCCTGCATCAGCAGAACGAAGACCCCTCGAGGGGCAGTAGTGTATACCAGCCCTGCATCAGCAGAACGAAGAGCCCTCGAGGGGCAGTAGTGTTCGCAGCCCTGCATCAGCAGAACGAAGAGCCCTTGAGGGGCAGTAGTGTTAGCAGCCCTACATCAGCAGAACGAAGAGCCCTCGAGGGACAGTAGTGTTAGCAGCCGTGCATCAGCAGAACGCAGAGCCCACGAGGGGCAGTAGTGTATACCAGCCCTGCATCAGCAGAACGAAGAGCCCTCGAGGGGCAGTAGTGTATAGCAGCCCTACATCAGCAGAACGAAGAGCCGTCAAGGGACAGTAGTGTTAGCAGCCCTACATCAGCAGAACGAAGAGCCCTCGAGGGACAGTAGTGTTCGCAGCCCTGCATCAGCAGAACGAAGAGCCCTTGAGGGGCAGTAGTGTTAGCAGCCGTGCATCAGCAGAACGAAGAGCCCTCAAGGGACAGTAGTGTTAGCAGCCCTACATCAGCAGAACGAAGAGCCCTCGAGGGACAGTAGTGTTAGCAGCCGTGCATCAGCAGAACGAAGAGCCCTCGAGGGGCAGGAGTGTATACCAGCCCTGCATCAGCAGAACGAAGAGCCCTCGAGGGGCAGTAGTGTATACCAGCCCTGCATCAGCAGAACGAAGAGCCCTCAAGGGGCAGTAGTGTATAGCAGCCCTACATCAGCAGAACGAAGAGCCGTCAAGGGACAGTAGTGTTAGCAGCCCTACATCAGCAGAACGAAGAGCCCTCGAGGGACAGTAGTGTTAGGAGCCCTGCATCAGCAGAATGAAGAGCCCTCAAGGGACAGTAGTGTATAGCAGCCCTGCATCAGCAGAACGAAGAGCCCTCAAGGGACAGTAGTGTATAGCAGCCCTACATCAGCAGAACGAAGAGCCCTTGAGAGGCAGTAGTGTATAGCAGCCCTGCATCAGCAGAACGAAGAGCCCTCAAGGGACAGTAGTGTATAGCAGCCCTACATCAGCAGAACGAAGAGCCCTCAAGGGACAGTAGTGTTAGCAGCCCTGCATCAGCAGAACGAAGAGCCCTCAAGGGACAGTAGCGTATAGCAGCCCTACATCAGCAGAACGAAGAGCCCTCGAGGGACAGTAGTGTATAGCAGCCGTGCATCAGCAGAACGAAGAGCCCTCAAGGGACAGTAGTGTATAGCAGCCCTGCATCAGCAGAACGAAGAGCCCTCAAGGGACAGTAGTGTATAGCAGCCCTGCATCAGCAGAACTAAGAGCCCTCATGGGACAGTAGTGTATAGCAGCCCTACATCAGCAGAACGAAGAGCCCTCGAGAGGCAGTAGTGTATAGCAGCCCTACATCAGCAGAACGAAGAGCCCTCGAGGGACAGTAGTGTTAGCAGCCCTGCATCAGTAGAACGAAGAGCCCTCGAGGGGCAGTAGTTTTAGCAGCCGTGCATCAGCAGAACGAAGAGCCCTCAAGGGACAGTAGTGTTAGCAGCCCTGCATCAGCAGAATGAAGAGCCCTCAAGGAGCAGTAGTGTATAGCAGCCATGCATCAGCAGAACGAAGAGCCCTCAAGGGACAGTAGTGTATAGCAGCCCTACATCAGCAGAACGAAGAGCCCTCAAGGGACAGTAGTGTTAGCAGCCCTACATCAGCAGAACGAAGAGCCCTCGAGGGGCAGTAGCGTATAGCAGCCCTACATCAGCAGAACGAAGAGCCCTCAAGGGACAGTAGTGTTAGCTGACGGGCATCAGCAGAACGAAGAGCCCTCAAGGGACAGTAGTGTTAGCAGCCCTGCATCAGCAGAACGAAGAGCCCTCAAGGGACAGTAGTGTATAGCAGCCCTGCATCAGCAGAACGAAGAGCCCTCAAGGGACAGTAGTGTTACCAGCCCTGCATCAGCAGAACGAAGAGCCCTCAAGGGACAGTAGTGTATAGCAGCCCTGCATCAGCAGAACGAAGAGCCCTCAAGGGACAGTAGTGTATAGCAGCCCTGCATCAGCAGAACGAAGACCCCTCGAGGGACAGCAGTGTATAGCAGCCCTGCATCAGCAGAACGAAGAGCCCTCAAGGGACAGTAGTGTTAGCAGCCCTGCATCAGGAGAACGAAGAGCCCTCAAGGGACAGTAGTGTTAGCAGCCCTGCATCAGCAGAACGAAGAGCCCTCAAGGGACAGTAGTGTTAGCAGCCGTGCATCAGCAGAACGAAGAGCCCTCAAGGGACAGTAGTGTTAGCAGCCCTGCATCAGCAGAACGAACAGCCCTCAAGGGACAGTAGTGTTAGCAGCCCTGCATCAGCAGAACGAAGAGCCCTCAAGGGACAGTAGTGTTAGCAGCCCTGCATCAGCAGAACGAAGAGCCCTCGAGAGGCAGTAGTGTATACCAGCCCTGCATCAGCAGAACGAAGAGCCCTCGAGGGGCAGTAGTGTATACCAGCCCTGCATCAGCAGAACGAAGAGCCCTCAAGGGGCAGTAGTGTATAGCAGCCCTACATCAGCAGAACGAAGAGCCGTCAAGGGACAGTAGTGTTAGCAGCCCTACATCAGCAGAACGAAGAGCCCTTGAGGGACAGTAGTGTTAGCAGCCGTGCATCAGCAGAATGAAGAGCCCTCAAGGGACAGTAGTGTATAGCAGCCCTGCATCAGCAGAACGAAGAGCCCTCAAGGGACAGTAGTGTATAGCAGCCCTACATCAGCAGAACGAAGAGCCCTCGAGAGGCAGTAGTGTATAGCAGCCCTGCATCAGCAGAACGAAGAGCCCTCAAGGGACAGTAGTGTATAGCAGCCCTACATCAGCAGAACGAAGAGCCCTCAAGGGACAGTAGTGTTAGCAGCCCTGCATCAGCAGAACGAAGAGCCCTCAAGGGACAGTAGCGTATAGCAGCCCTACATCAGCAGAACGAAGAGCCCTCGAGGGACAGTAGTGTATAGCAGCCGTGCATCAGCAGAACGAAGAGCCCTCAAGGGACAGTAGTGTATAGCAGCCCTGCATCAGCAGAGCGAAGAGCCCTCAAGGGACAGTAGTGTATAGCAGCCCTGCATCAGCAGAACGAAAAGCCCTCAAGGGACAGTAGTGTTAGCAGCCCTGCATCAGCAGAACGAAGACCCCTCGAGGGACAGTAGTGTATAGCAGCCCTGCATCAGCAGAACTAAGAGGCCCTCAGGGGACAGTAGTGTTAGCAGCCCTGCATCAGCAGAACGAAGAGCCCTCAAGGGACAGTAGTGTTAGCAGCCCTGCATCAGCAGAACGAAGAGCCCTCAAGGGACAGTAGTGTTAGCAGCCCTGCATCAGCAGAACGAAGAGCCCTTGAGGGGCAGTAGTGTTAGCAGCCGTGCATCAGCAGAACGAAGAGCCCTCAAGGGACAGTAGTGTTAGCAGCCCTACATCAGCAGAACGAAGAGCCCTCGAGGGACAGTAGTGTTAGCAGCCGTGCATCAGCAGAACGAAGAGCCCACGAGGGGCAGTAGTGTATACCAGCCCTGCATCAGCAGAACGAAGAGCCCTCGAGGGGCAGTAGTGTATACCAGCCCTGCATCAGCAGAACGAAGAGCCCTCAAGGGGCAGTAGTGTATAGCAGCCCTACATCAGCAGAACGAAGAGCCGTCAAGGGACAGTAGTGTTAGCAGCCCTACATCAGCAGAACGAAGAGCCCTCGAGGGACAGTAGTGTTCGCAGCCCTGCATCAGCAGAACGAAGAGCCCTTGAGGGGCAGTAGTGTTAGCAGCCGTGCATCAGCAGAACGAAGAGCCCTCAAGGGACAGTAGTGTTAGCAGCCCTACATCAGCAGAACGAAGAGCCCTCGAGGGACAGTAGTGTTAGCAGCCGTGCATCAGCAGAACGAAGAGCCCTCGAGGGGCAGGAGTGTGCATCAGCAGAACGAAGAGCCCTCGAGGGGCAGTAGTGTATACCAGCCCTGCATCAGCAGAACGAAGAGCCCTCAAGGGGCAGTAGTGTATAGCAGCCCTACATCAGCAGAACGAAGAGCCGTCAAGGGACAGTAGTGTTAGCAGCCCTACATCAGCAGAACGAAGAGCCCTCGAGGGACAGTAGTGTTAGCAGCCCTGCATCAGCAGAATGAAGAGCCCTCAAGGGACAGTAGTGTATAGCAGCCCTGCATCAGCAGAACGAAGAGCCCTCAAGGGACAGTAGTGTATAGCAGCCCTACATCAGCAGAACGAAGAGCCCTTGAGAGGCAGTAGTGTATAGCAGCCCTGCATCAGCAGAACGAAGAGCCCTCAAGGGACAGTAGTGTATAGCAGCCCTACATCAGCAGAACGAAGAGCCCTCAAGGGACAGTAGTGTTAGCAGCCCTGCATCAGCAGAACGAAGAGCCCTCAAGGGACAGTAGCGTATAGCAGCCCTACATCAGCAGAACGAAGAGCCCTCGAGGGACAGTAGTGTATAGCAGCCGTGCATCAGCAGAACGAAGAGCCCTCAAGGGACAGTAGTGTATAGCAGCCCTGCATCAGCAGAACGAAGAGCCCTCAAGGGACAGTAGTGTATAGCAGCCCTGCATCAGCAGAACGAAGAGCCCTCAAGGGACAGTAGTGTTAGCAGCCCTGCATCAGCAGAACGAAGACCCCTCGAGGGGCAGTAGTGTATACCAGCCCTGCATCAGCAGAACGAAGAGCCCTCGAGGGGCAGTAGTGTTCGCAGCCCTGCATCAGCAGAACGAAGAGCCCTTGAGGGGCAGTAGTGTTAGCAGCCCTACATCAGCAGAACGAAGAGCCCTCAAGGGGCAGTAGTGTATAGCAGCCCTACATCAGCAGAACGAAGAGCCCTCAAGGGACAGTAGTGTATAGCAGCCCTACATCAGCAGAACGAAGAGCCCTTGAGAGGCAGTAGTGTATAGCAGCCCTGCATCAGCAGAACGAAAGAGCCCTCAAGGGACAGTAGTGTATAGCAGCCCTACATCAGCAGAACGAAGAGCCCTCAAGGGACAGTAGTGTTAGCAGCCCTGCATCAGCAGAACGAAGAGCCCTCAAGGGACAGTAGCGTATAGCAGCCCTACATCAGCAGAACGAAGAGCCCTCGAGGGACAGTAGTGTATAGCAGCCGTGCATCAGCAGAACGAAGAGCCCTCAAGGGACAGTAGTGTATAGCAGCCCTGCATCAGCAGAACGAAGAGCCCTCAAGGGACAGTAGTGTATAGCAGCCCTGCATCAGCAGAACGAAGAGCCCTCAAGGGACAGTAGTGTTAGCAGCCCTGCATCAGCAGAACGAAGACCCCTCGAGGGGCAGTAGTGTATACCAGCCCTGCATCAGCAGAACGAAGAGCCCTCGAGGGGCAGTAGTGTTCGCAGCCCTGCATCAGCAGAACGAAGAGCCCTTGAGGGGCAGTAGTGTTAGCAGCCCTACATCAGCAGAGACGAAGAGCCCTCGAGGGACAGTAGTGTTAGCAGCCGTGCATCAGCAGAACGCAGAGCCCACGAGGGGCAGTAGTGTATACCAGCCCTGCATCAGCAGAACGAAGAGCCCTCGAGGGGCAGTAGTGTATAGCAGCCCTACATCAGCAGAACGAAGAGCCGTCAAGGGACAGTAGTGTTAGCAGCCCTACATCAGCAGAACGAAGAGCCCTCGAGGGACAGTAGTGTTCGCAGCCCTGCATCAGCAGAGCGAAGAGCCCTTGAGGGGCAGTAGTGTTAGCAGCCGTGCATCAGCAGAGCGAAGAGCCCTCAAGGGACAGTAGTGTTAGCAGCCCTACATCAGCAGAACGAAGAGCCCTCGAGGGACAGTAGTGTTAGCAGCCGTGCATCAGCAGAACGAAGAGCCCTCGAGGGGCAGGAGTGTATACCAGCCCTGCATCAGCAGAACGAAGAGCCCTCGAGGGGCAGTAGTGTATACCAGCCCTGCATCAGCAGAACGAAGAGCCCTCAAGGGGCAGTAGTGTATAGCAGCCCTACATCAGCAGAACGAAGAGCCGTCAAGGGACAGTAGTGTTAGCAGCCCTACATCAGCAGAACGAAGAGCCCTCGAGGGACAGTAGTGTTAGGAGCCCTGCATCAGCAGAATGAAGAGCCCTCAAGGGACAGTAGTGTATAGCAGCCCTGCATCAGCAGAACGAAGAGCCCTCAAGGGACAGTAGTGTATAGCAGCCCTACATCAGCAGAACGAAGAGCCCTTGAGAGGCAGTAGTGTATAGCAGCCCTGCATCAGCAGAACGAAGAGCCCTCAAGGGACAGTAGTGTATAGCAGCCCTACATCAGCAGAACGAAGAGCCCTCAAGGGACAGTAGTGTTAGCAGCCCTGCATCAGCAGAACGAAGAGCCCTCAAGGGACAGTAGCGTATAGCAGCCCTACATCAGCAGAACGAAGAGCCCTCGAGGGACAGTAGTGTATAGCAGCCGTGCATCAGCAGAACGAAGAGCCCTCAAGGGACAGTAGTGTATAGCAGCCCTGCATCAGCAGAGCGAAGAGCCCTCAAGGGACAGTAGTGTATAGCAGCCCTGCATCAGCAGAACTAAGAGCCCTCATGGGACAGTAGTGTATAGCAGCCCTACATCAGCAGAACGAAGAGCCCTCGAGAGGCAGTAGTGTATAGCAGCCCTACATCAGCAGAACGAAGAGCCCTCGAGGGACAGTAGTGTTAGCAGCCCTGCATCAGTAGAACGAAGAGCCCTCGAGGGGCAGTAGTTTTAGCAGCCGTGCATCAGCAGAACGAAGAGCCCTCAAGGGACAGTAGTGTTAGCAGCCCTGCATCAGCAGAATGAAGAGCCCTCAAGGAGCAGTAGTGTATAGCAGCCATGCATCAGCAGAACGAAGAGCCCTCAAGGGACAGTAGTGTATAGCAGCCCTACATCAGCAGAACGAAGAGCCCTCAAGGGACAGTAGTGTTAGCAGCCCTACATCAGCAGAACGAAGAGCCCTCGAGGGGCAGTAGCGTATAGCAGCCCTACATCAGCAGAACGAAGAGCCCTCAAGGGACAGTAGTGTTGGCTGACGGGCATCAGCAGAACGAAGAGCCCTCAAGGGACAGTAGTGTTAGCAGCCCTGCATCAGCAGAACGAAGAGCCCTCAAGGGACAGTAGTGTATAGCAGCCCTGCATCAGCAGAACGAAGAGCCCTCAAGGGACAGTAGTGTTACCAGCCCTGCATCAGCAGAACGAAGAGCCCTCAAGGGACAGTAGTGTATAGCAGCCCTGCATCAGCAGAACGAAGAGCCCTCAAGGGACAGTAGTGTATAGCAGCCCTGCATCAGCAGAACGAAGACCCCTCGAGGGACAGCAGTGTATAGCAGCCCTGCATCAGCAGAACGAAGAGCCCTCAAGGGACAGTAGTGTTAGCAGCCCTGCATCAGGAGAACGAAGAGCCCTCAAGGGACAGTAGTGTTAGCAGCCCTGCATCAGCAGAACGAAGAGCCCTCAAGGGACAGTAGTGTTAGCAGCCGTGCATCAGCAGAACGAAGAGCCCTCAAGGGACAGTAGTGTTAGCAGCCCTGCATCAGCAGAACGAACAGCCCTCAAGGGACAGTAGTGTTAGCAGCCCTGCATCAGCAGAACGAAGAGCCCTCAAGGGACAGTAGTGTTAGCAGCCCTGCATCAGCAGAACGAAGAGCCCTCGAGAGGCAGTAGTGTATACCAGCCCTGCATCAGCAGAACGAAGAGCCCTCGAGGGGCAGTAGTGTATACCAGCCCTGCATCAGCAGAACGAAGAGCCCTCAAGGGGCAGTAGTGTATAGCAGCCCTACATCAGCAGAACGAAGAGCCGTCAAGGGACAGTAGTGTTAGCAGCCCTACATCAGCAGAACGAAGAGCCCTTGAGGGACAGTAGTGTTAGCAGCCGTGCATCAGCAGAATGAAGAGCCCTCAAGGGACAGTAGTGTATAGCAGCCCTGCATCAGCAGAACGAAGAGCCCTCAAGGGACAGTAGTGTATAGCAGCCCTACATCAGCAGAACGAAGAGCCCTCGAGAGGCAGTAGTGTATAGCAGCCCTGCATCAGCAGAACGAAGAGCCCTCAAGGGACAGTAGTGTATAGCAGCCCTACATCAGCAGAACGAAGAGCCCTCAAGGGACAGTAGTGTTAGCAGCCCTGCATCAGCAGAACGAAGAGCCCTCAAGGGACAGTAGCGTATAGCAGCCCTACATCAGCAGAACGAAGAGCCCTCGAGGGACAGTAGTGTATAGCAGCCGTGCATCAGCAGAACGAAGAGCCCTCAAGGGACAGTAGTGTATAGCAGCCCTGCATCAGCAGAACGAAGAGCCCTCAAGGGACAGTAGTGTATAGCAGCCCTGCATCAGCAGAACGAAAAGCCCTCAAGGGACAGTAGTGTTAGCAGCCCTGCATCAGCAGAACGAAGACCCCTCGAGGGACAGTAGTGTATAGCAGCCCTGCATCAGCAGAACTAAGAGCCCTCAGGGGACAGTAGTGTTAGCAGCCCTGCATCAGCAGAACGAAGAGCCCTCAAGGGACAGTAGTGTTAGCAGCCCTGCATCAGCAGAACGAAGAGCCCTCAAGGGACAGTAGTGTTAGCAGCCCTGCATCAGCAGAACGAAGAGCCCTTGAGGGGCAGTAGTGTTAGCAGCCGTGCATCAGCAGAACGAAGAGCCCTCAAGGGACAGTAGTGTTAGCAGCCCTACATCAGCAGAACGAAGAGCCCTCGAGGGACAGTAGTGTTAGCAGCCGTGCATCAGCAGAGCGAAGAGCCCACGAGGGGCAGTAGTGTATACCAGCCCTGCATCAGCAGAACGAAGAGCCCTCGAGGGGCAGTAGTGTATACCAGCCCTGCATCAGCAGAACGAAGAGCCCTCAAGGGGCAGTAGTGTATAGCAGCCCTACATCAGCAGAACGAAGAGCCGTCAAGGGACAGTAGTGTTAGCAGCCCTACATCAGCAGAACGAAGAGCCCTCGAGGGACAGTAGTGTTCGCAGCCCTGCATCAGCAGAACGAAGAGCCCTTGAGGGGCAGTAGTGTTAGCAGCCGTGCATCAGCAGAACGAAGAGCCCTCAAGGGACAGTAGTGTTAGCAGCCCTACATCAGCAGAACGAAGAGCCCTCGAGGGACAGTAGTGTTAGCAGCCGTGCATCAGCAGAACGAAGAGCCCTCGAGGGGCAGGAGTGTGCATCAGCAGAACGAAGAGCCCTCGAGGGGCAGTAGTGTATACCAGCCCTGCATCAGCAGAACGAAGAGCCCTCAAGGGGCAGTAGTGTATAGCAGCCCTACATCAGCAGAACGAAGAGCCGTCAAGGGACAGTAGTGTTAGCAGCCCTACATCAGCAGAGCGAAGAGCCCTCGAGGGACAGTAGTGTTAGCAGCCCTGCATCAGCAGAATGAAGAGCCCTCAAGGGACAGTAGTGTATAGCAGCCCTGCATCAGCAGAACGAAGAGCCCTCAAGGGACAGTAGTGTATAGCAGCCCTACATCAGCAGAACGAAGAGCCCTTGAGAGGCAGTAGTGTATAGCAGCCCTGCATCAGCAGAACGAAGAGCCCTCAAGGGACAGTAGTGTATAGCAGCCCTACATCAGCAGAACGAAGAGCCCTCAAGGGACAGTAGTGTTAGCAGCCCTGCATCAGCAGAACGAAGAGCCCTCAAGGGACAGTAGCGTATAGCAGCCCTACATCAGCAGAACGAAGAGCCCTCGAGGGACAGTAGTGTATAGCAGCCGTGCATCAGCAGAACGAAGAGCCCTCAAGGGACAGTAGTGTATAGCAGCCCTGCATCAGCAGAACGAAGAGCCCTCAAGGGACAGTAGTGTATAGCAGCCCTGCATCAGCAGAACGAAGAGCCCTCAAGGGACAGTAGTGTTAGCAGCCCTGCATCAGCAGAACGAAGACCCCTCGAGGGGCAGTAGTGTATACCAGCCCTGCATCAGCAGAACGAAGAGCCCTCGAGGGGCAGTAGTGTTCGCAGCCCTGCATCAGCAGAACGAAGAGCCCTTGAGGGGCAGTAGTGTTAGCAGCCCTACATCAGCAGAACAGAAGAGCCCTCGAGGGACAGTAGTGTTAGCAGCCGTGCATCAGCAGAACGCAGAGCCCACGAGGGGCAGTAGTGTATACCAGCCCTGCATCAGCAGAACGAAGAGCCCTCGAGGGGCAGTAGTGTATAGCAGCCCTACATCAGCAGAACGAAGAGCCGTCAAGGGACAGTAGTGTTAGCAGCCCTACATCAGCAGAACGAAGAGCCCTCGAGGGACAGTAGTGTTCGCAGCCCTGCATCAGCAGAACGAAGAGCCCTTGAGGGGCAGTAGTGTTAGCAGCCGTGCATCAGCAGAACGAAGAGCCCTCAAGGGACAGTAGTGTTAGCAGCCCTACATCAGCAGAACGAAGAGCCCTCGAGGGACAGTAGTGTTAGCAGCCGTGCATCAGCAGAACGAAGAGCCCTCGAGGGGCAGGAGTGTATACCAGCCCTGCATCAGCAGAACGAAGAGCCCTCGAGGGGCAGTAGTGTATACCAGCCCTGCATCAGCAGAACGAAGAGCCCTCAAGGGGCAGTAGTGTATAGCAGCCCTACATCAGCAGAACGAAGAGCCGTCAAGGGACAGTAGTGTTAGCAGCCCTACATCAGCAGAACGAAGAGCCCTCGAGGGACAGTAGTGTTAGCAGCCCTGCATCAGCAGAATGAAGAGCCCTCAAGGGACAGTAGTGTATAGCAGCCCTGCATCAGCAGAACGAAGAGCCCTCAAGGGACAGTAGTGTATAGCAGCCCTACATCAGCAGAACGAAGAGCCCTTGAGAGGCAGTAGTGTATAGCAGCCCTGCATCAGCAGAACGAAGAGCCCTCAAGGGACAGTAGTGTATAGCAGCCCTACATCAGCAGAACGAAGAGCCCTCAAGGGACAGTAGTGTTAGCAGCCCTGCATCAGCAGAACGAAGAGCCCTCAAGGGACAGTAGCGTATAGCAGCCCTACATCAGCAGAACGAAGAGCCCTCGAGGGACAGTAGTGTATAGCAGCCGTGCATCAGCAGAACGAAGAGCCCTCAAGGGACAGTAGTGTATAGCAGCCCTGCATCAGCAGAACGAAGAGCCCTCAAGGGACAGTAGTGTATAGCAGCCCTGCATCAGCAGAACTAAGAGCCCTCATGGGACAGTAGTGTATAGCAGCCCTACATCAGCAGAACGAAGAGCCCTCGAGAGGCAGTAGTGTATAGCAGCCCTACATCAGCAGAACGAAGAGCCCTCGAGGGACAGTAGTGTTAGCAGCCCTGCATCAGTAGAACGAAGAGCCCTCGAGGGGCAGTAGTTTTAGCAGCCGTGCATCAGCAGAACGAAGAGCCCTCAAGGGACAGTAGTGTTAGCAGCCCTGCATCAGCAGAATGAAGAGCCCTCAAGGAGCAGTAGTGTATAGCAGCCATGCATCAGCAGAACGAAGAGCCCTCAAGGGACAGTAGTGTATAGCAGCCCTACATCAGCAGAACGAAGAGCCCTCAAGGGACAGTAGTGTTAGCAGCCCTACATCAGCAGAACGAAGAGCCCTCGAGGGGCAGTAGCGTATAGCAGCCCTACATCAGCAGAACGAAGAGCCCTCAAGGGACAGTAGTGTTAGCTGACGGGCATCAGCAGAACGAAGAGCCCTCAAGGGACAGTAGTGTTAGCAGCCCTGCATCAGCAGAACGAAGAGCCCTCAAGGGACAGTAGTGTATAGCAGCCCTACATCAGCAGAACGAAGAGCCCTCGAGGGACAGTAGTGTTAGCAGCCGTGTATCAGCAGAACGAAGAGCCCTCAAGCGACAGTAGTGTTAGCAGCCCTATTTCAGCAGAACAAAGAGCCCTCAAGGGACAGTAGTGTTAGCAGCCCTGCATCAGCAGAACGAAGAGCCCTCAAGGGACAGTAGTGTTAGCAGCCGTGCATCAGCAGAACGAAGAGCCCTCAAGGGACAGTAGTGTTAGCAGCCCTGCATCAGCAGAACGAAGAGCCCTCAAGGGACAGTAGTGTTAGCAGCCCTACATCAGCAGAACGAAGAGCCCTCGAGGGACAGTAGTGTATAGCAGCCGTGCATCAGCAGAACGAAGAGCCCTCAAGGGACAGTAGTGTTAGCAGCCGTGCATCAGCAGAACGAAGAGCCCTCAAGGGGCAGTAGTGTTAGCAGCCCTGCATCAGCAGAACGAAGAGCCCTCAAGTGACAGTAGTGTTAGCAGCCCTGCATCAGCAGAACGAAGAGCCCTCAAGGGGCAGTAGTGTTAGCAGCCGTGCATCAGCAGAACGAAGAGCCCTCGAGGGACAGTAGTGTTAGCAGCCGTGCATCAGCAGAACGAAGAGCCCTCAAGGGACAGTAGTGTTAGCAGCCATGCATCAGCAGAACGAAGAGCCCTCAAGGGACAGTAGTGTTAGCAGCCGTGCATCATCAGAACGAAGAGCCCTCGAGGGACAGTAGTGTTAGCAGCCGTGCATCAGCAGAACGAAGAGCCCTCAAGGGACAGTAGTGTTAGCAGCCGTGCATCAGCAGAACGAAGAGCCCTCAAGGGACAGTAGTGTTAGCAGCCGTGCATCATCAGAACGAAGAGCCCTCAAGGGACAGTAGTGTTAGCAGCCGTGCATCAGCAGAACGAAGAGCCCTCAAGGGACAGTAGTGTATAGCAGCCCTACATCAGCAGAACGAAGAGCCCTCAAGGGACAGTAGTGTTAGCAGCCGTGCATCAGCAGAACGAAGAGCCCTCAAGGGACAGTAGTGTTAGCAGCCGTGCATCAGCAGAACGAAGAGCCCTCAAGGGACAGTAGTGTATAGCAGCCCTGCATCAGCAGAACGAAGAGCCCTCAAGGGACAGTAGTGTATAGCAGCCGTGCATCAGCAGAACGAAGAGCCCTCGAGGTGCAGTAGTGTCATGTAGTTTCCACTAATCAGTAGAAACTGCGCGTTTGTGGACGACATAGACTTTGGGATGGTGCCAGACAGATTCCGTGCACCTCCACAGAATATGCTGTTACTTGGACCAGCTAGTTCACAGGGCCACCATAAGCCCCTCTACACAGGAGGTGAACAGTTCTGGCAGCCACTGAAAATGACAACCCTGCGGTGATAGATCTAGAAGCTTTCTCTCATACACTTGTGCTCTCCTTTGCTCAGAGAAATATACAGAATACACAAAGGGATGTTTTCAATATTTATTGAACTGAAGTGATTCCTATACAGAATATATGTGCTGTAACGATCAATAGACAGAAGCAGATGAAAGTTATAATAAAGACAGTGAACAGAACGAAAACTCTACCATTGTGCTAAAACAGTGTATATAAGCAAACATAAAATGATATAACATTCCCGGGTATTCCTACTATGCAAACCCTAACCTATGTGTCTAGGGGGTATGTGTATGTTCTGCCAAGAAATCCCCTAATGGGAGAACCAACCCCATTACCAGGTGGGTAAGAATGTGGGACCACGTCTTGGTCACAAATTGGACACCCCTCATGGAGATGTCAGTCAACTGCTGGGTGAAATCTTCAGCATGTAGAGACCTCTCGAAGTCAGCAGAAGGGCCTCCTCTGACTATGGGCCAGTACCGAGAAGGTAGAGACCCCAAGGGGCAGAAGTATGGCAGTCTGTTCGATAAACACCTTGGGCCATAGCGATGGAACTCTCTGTGTGCCAGTACCCAGAGTGAATAGCCCTCGAATGGCAGTATTTTATGACTCTGTTAAATAAACACGTTAAGCTAGCGCCATGGAAGGGTCTGTGTGCCAGTACCCAGAGCAATGAGCCTTGGAGCGGCAGTAGTGTGTGAGTCTGTTAGATAAATACTTTTATGCTAGAGGCATGGAAGGCTGTGTGTGCCAGTACCCAGAGCAAAGACCCCTCGGGCAGTAATGTATGACTATGTCAGAAAAAAAACCTTGGGCTAGAGTCGTGGAAGACTCCGTGTGCCCGTACTCAGAGGGAATGCCTTTGAGGGGCAGTAGTGTGTGAGTCTATTAGAAAAATCCCTGGGCTAGAGAGATGGAAGGCAGTGTGTGCCAGTACCCAGAGCGAAGAGCCATCGAGCGGCAGTAGTGTGTGACTCTGTTAGATAAACTCCTTGGGCTACATCCATGGAAGGCTCTGTGTGCCAGTACCCAGAGTAAAGAGCCACCGAGGGTCAGTAGTGTGTGTGTCTGGTAGATAAACGCCTTGGGCCAGAGCCATGGAAGGCTCTGTGCGCCAGTACCCATTGCGCTGTCCCCGCGAGTGTCAGTAGTGTATGTCTTTTAGATAAACACCTTGTTGTAGAGCCATGGAAGGCTCTGTGCGCCAGTATGCAGAGCGAAGAGCCCTCGAGGGGCAATAGTGTAGTGATTACACAAGACAGGTAAGTGTAAGAGCACGTACTTTATTGACTGTTCGTCTCCACAGCTTCCAGGAACTGACAAGATCATCCTGGGATTCAAATCATAGTGTTCTATAACCATGACAATGACATCATAACCTAAGCAAGCCATAGACATAAACAGAGAACTAGAGGAGAGACTACTACAGTCACTCTAACACAAACACTACTACAACATCTCCTCTCTTTCCAATAGTACATGGAACGAGAGAAATAAAAACAGCAAAAATGCAAGAAACAAGAAACGAAGAGAACAGGTAGAATAGAGAAAGAAAATGAAAATGAAGGGAGAGTAAAACACAATATAATTAAAGAATGCAACAAAGTACCACACAGCAGAATAATCAGATATAACAATCACTAAAGAATAAGACAGGATACACGTCCTATTACTATTACAGATTTAAACGATTTGGCGGAATACTTGTCCTGCTACTCCTTCGTGGAGATACATATTTCAATGAAGTTTCAACCCTGGAAGGTCTCTGCACCCTCTCTTTAACTGATAGTTTAGTAGAATCAGATTGATGCTGTACAGAATTTTCCGATACAAGACCTAATTGCATCACCACCTTCAAAGGAATTTTGTAAACTCTAGATAGATTCCACCAATTTTTCCCATTGATTCTTATGGCAAAACGTGAAACAGCATCCACCCTAACAGGAGGACCAAACTTTGACTGCCCCTTAGGGACATTGTGAGGGGACTTAATTCTCACCCAATCTCCAACCTTAATAGTAGACTTTCGACAATCCTCATCAGAATTCATCGATTGGGGATGTGAAGTAGAATTATTTTGAGACAGAAAAGCAGGACAAGATTGTATGTTCTTTTTTCCTTTTGACTCACAACATTCTGATAACAGACCCCATTTCTTCATCCAGGCAGGACACATGTGAAAGGAAGCTTGTCTTCCTCTAAGTAGGGCAAAAGGACTGGAACCAGTGATGGTACTTGGAGTAGTGCGATGTGCCCACAACATACTCTGCACAGCCTCTTTAATATCAACGTTAGCTGAGACAGCCCACTGAACACATTCAACCCGAATACAGTTGGTGCGCTCAATAAAACCATTAGCCTGTGGGTGATATAAAGCCACACGCCGGTGAGAGATCCCAGACTGGTGAAGAAAATTAGACATTTCCTTGGAGGTAAACTGTACCCCATTGTCGGATACAATCTCCTTAGGAAAACCCTCTCTAGCAAAAAAGACTTTGTAAAAACCTGATGACTTCTTGTGAGTTGGGATCTGTCATAAAATGAACTTCCCACCACTTGCTGAAATAATCTGCAACAACCAATGCAAACTTGTATTTGTTGAGTAGAACATTGAAAGGTCCCACAAAGTCAATGGCTAACTTCATCCAGGGACCCTCGGGTGCCTCGACAGATTGTATAGGAGGTGAAACAATTTTGATAACCTTATCACTTGTACAAGTGAATCAGCCTTCCACAACATCATTAATTTGACGGTCCATGGAAGGCCACCAATACACAGAACGAATTCTTTTCTTCGTGTTGGTCTGACCAAGATGTCCCTCGTGACCATAATCAATGATGCGACTCCTGAGAGACTCAGGGGGGAACAAACTTATCCCCCCGCATAATCATCTCACCACCCTCCAGAGTAAGCTCAGCAGCAACCTTGGCAAAGGGATGAAAATCAGAGTCAAGATGTTTCTCTTTGGGCCAACCTGATACAATAAAATCTTTCACTTTTTTAAGTAAGGTATCAGATTCCATCCCACACGTCCAATCACGCTCAGAAAAACAACCCACACAACAGGCATCCACCACAGCAATTAAACACTTATCATCAATATTGACATCGCAATCATCTTTCCCTAAAGGCAAAGGAGACCTTGAAAGATAATCAGCCCTCGTGTTTCTCCCACCTGGGATGTGAGCAACGACAAAGTTGTACTGCAGCAATTTTGAACTCAACCTTGCAATTCTGGGAGTGTGGTCTTTTACAATCCTACCCTCTAGAATAGGGATGAGGGGCTTATGATCGGTGAGAAGCGTGAATGTCTTCCCCCACAAGAAACATTTGAACCGCTCAACCGCCCAACAACACGCAAGTAATTCTCTCTCAATAACCGAGTAGTTTTTTTCACTCGGTCGCAGAGCTCGAGATGCAAATCCTACAGTGTATTCCTTACCCTGCTTGACTTGAGAAATCATTCCCCCAAGACCATCTAAACTGGCATCAACAGACACAGTACATTGAAAAGAAGGGTCAAAAGGGGTAAGAATCTCACAAGAACCCAACTCTTTTTTGATCTGCAAAAATTCCTCTTGACAAACATCATTCCAAATAAAAGCCGTTTTCCTTTTAAGCAGATGTCTCATGTGAACAGTTTTTGCAGAAAAATTGGGAATGAATTTCGTGTAAAACTCACACAAACCCAGAAATGAAGAAACCTGTTCTTTTGAGGTAGGGCAAGGAGCATTAGATATAGCTTCAATGAGGTCCTCTCTTGGCACAATACCATTGCCTGAAATACGGTGACCCAAATACTCTATGGACTCAACACCAAAAACACACTTGAGTTTGTTCGCCACAATCCCTCTACTTTCCAAACTCTCCAACACTTTAGCAAGATTCCTGTCATGCTCGTCCTTGTTCTTTCCAGCCACCAAAATATCATCTTGAAATAGGACCGTATCTGAAACACCCTCCAACACCTTTTCCATAATACGCTGGAAAACTGAAGCTGCCGACGCCAGCCCAAACGGCATTCTTCGGAACTGGAAAGTGCCAACCGGTGACACAAACGCAGTGAGGTGCTTGGAGTCTGGGTCTAACTCGACTTGATGATACGCCGAGGCTAAATCAATCTTAGAAAAGTACTTTGCACCAGCAAATTTTGAAAGAATATCATCAATACGGGGAAGAGGGTGCGAGTCAATCCAAATCTCTCTATTGAGACTGCGCAAGTCAATACATACCCTGAGATTACCATTTTTTTTTCTTGCGACCACCAAGGGACTTAACCAAAGAGATGACTCTATAGGTTCAATGACCCCACTTTCACACATTTTCTTGAGTTCTGAAGAAAGATCATCTCTGATACTGAAAGGTACATTGCGCAATTTGTGTTTAACTGGTGAAGCCCCATCCTTTACTTTAATGAAATGTTTGAAGCCAGTAATACAACCCAAATTATCACCAAAGGCTTTGGGAAATGTTTTTGACCAATAAACCAAACTCTCCTCTACAGGTAGATCACCCACTACAGAAACCTGTTCTGAAGTGCCAGGACTGAGAGTAATACCAAATAACCCCTGGTGATACCAACCAAGAATGTTGAGCCCCTTTTTGGCTACATAAACCTTCCCTTGAATGTGCCTTTCCTTAAAAACTAAAGAAGACTCACAAAATCCTGTTAAGTCGATTCTTCTTCCTTCATAGGAAACAGGATTTCTATCTGGAGGCTTGAGAGGTCTATTTCCCCAAGTACTTTCAAACAATTCCTCAGTAATCATAGTCATTCTTGCCCCGAGTCGACCAACAATTTCAAACATCTTCCATCCACCAAGATATCAACTATAGGATCAACACACTCATATGAATCATCTTTTACTACTACAACAAAGTCAGTAAGGGAACTTACAACTTCACATACAGGATCTTGCTTTGGTTCTTCCGAGTACACAACATTGACACTCCCTCGAAAACCACACATTTTAGCAAAATGTCCCTGTTTCCCACACTTACGACATGCTGCATTCTTCGCCGGACATATCCGCGCGTTGGGATAATGTGATGGGAAACCACACTTATTACATAGATTTTTGTTATATGACCCTTTTTTTCTGTTTTTGAAAGAAACAAATCTATTCCCCTTTGGCTCGGAATTAGATTTACATTTGTCTCCCTGAATTTTCTCATTGGTATCTTTTTGATCTTTGACAGCACCCACAACATTTTTTCAGGTTTGAGTTCTTTCGAGGACTTCTGAGATAATTCTATACTTTTTACAATGCTAATCGTTTCCTCCAAAGAAGGATTCTTTAAAGTAAGTAATTTCTCTTGGACTTTCCTGTCCCTGCAATGCACAACAATTTGATCTCGAATGAGTTGTGTAGAAAAGTGCTCGAACTCACACTCTGAAGCTAAAATACGTAAAGCTGCTACATAGGATACAATGCTTTCATCGCTCTCCTGTTCTCTCGTAAAGAACTTGTGTCTAGAAACAACTAAACTGCTTTCTACATCAAACTGCTTTCCCAACATGCCCACAGCTTGTTCATAAACATTTAACTCCTCTTCTCCCGCAACCACAACAAGCGGAGGTAAATGTTCTAAAACAGCTTGACCTTCAAAACCTAAATTGTGTTCTAAAATGAAACGCTTCCTCTCTGCACTAAACCTCGAACCCCCTATAGCACCTACATATTTTTCGAATGCTCTATACCACACTTTCCATTTGACTGGTGGATCACCTGGAAGCTGTAAAAAGGGGGAGGGGCTTGTACATTTTGCATGGTGAAAAAGGAAGAGAAGTAACCACTTAACCAAAGAAAATGAAATAGTCCACCTGTGAAAGAACGTTAAATGAAGAAAGCAAAACTACTTCTACGGAAATGTAAATAGTCCACCTGTAAAAGAAAATTTTTAAAAACAAAACAACACCAGTTCAACAGGAATATTACAGGATTTCACAGTGGAATGAAAGTCAACTGTTCTGGGCAGCCGTGACTTCAAAAACAAATAAAGACTCAATCCATGCCGTAATAAAAAAAAAACACAAGAAAAGTTCTAAAGACTGTCAAACACTTGTAGATGCTAAACGCATAGAATGGATTTTTCCCAGCGCGATGTCTCTGTAGTACAAGAGACACAATAAAGCGCTCACCGTGGACAGGCTTTGAACACAGTAAAATACCAGGAATAGCTACCGCTGCGGTTCGCTCACATGTGACTCTGCTGATTCCGCTCCTCTCCCGATGCGTTGATTAGGCTGAAGAACACTTCCGCTTCCGCTTTGATGTGCTGCACTGACGCAGCTTCCTTAGCTTCCTTTGATGTGCTGCACTGACACAGCTTCCTTAGCTTCCTTTGATGTGCTGCACTGACGCGTGCAACCTCGGTGTCTCTTCCTTGTTGAACATGTGACGTTCTCCTCCAGTCCGGCGACACGCACAACTTGACGACGTAGACACGCACCCAGTCCCTTGTGACGCACAGCCTTCAGCGCTGACTCCTACGGAGGATTCGAATGCGTCATCAGTTGAGGGTAATCATAGCAGAGGAAAGACCTCTCTCCCAAAAGCTCTCAACACCCCAGACGCCAGGGGAGAACAGCACACGATAGCGCAGACAGGAACTTTCCCTTCCAGCACGAAGAGAGACCAGCAACAGGTAATTTACTGATAAGAGCGCCAGGCACACAGGGTGAAGAAGGTTTAAACAGGCTCACCAGACACGAGGTGCCAACAGCAAAGCTGTGAAAAGCCAGGTATGGCGAGGACCAGACCACTCTTCTCTTTACCCTTCACACGTACGTGGTTTTCTATGCTGTGGATCTATTTGTAGTAGAATTCCCCTCAGATGCAGGCGAAGGTCTCTTGAGGATAAAAAACGCAGAGGACTAGGTACACAAAAAGTCTTCACTGCACACGTGGGTGGAGAGAACAGTCCAACTCGTCGCCAATTTTGTAGTGATTACACAAGACAGGTAAGTGTAAGAGCACGTACTTTATTGACTGTTCGTCTCCACAGCTTCCAGGAACTGACAAGATCATCCTGGGATTCAAATCATAGTGTTCTATAACCATGACAATGACATCATAACCTAAGCAAGCCATAGACATAAACAGAGAACTAGAGGAGAGACTACTACAAATAGTCTATGAGTCTGTTTGATAAACAGCTTGGGCTAGATCCATGGAAGGCTGTCTGTGCCAGTACGCAGAGCGAAGAGCCCTCGAGGGGCAGTAGCGTATGAGTCTGTTTGATAAACAGCTTGGGCTAGATCCATGGAAGGCTGTGTGTGCCAGTACGCAGAGCGAAGAGCCCTCGAGGGGCAGTAGCGTATGAGTCTGTTTGATAAACAGCTTGGGCTAGAGCCATGGAAGTGATGCAGCGTAAAGCTTACCAGATTGTGTTTACTACCTACAACAATCTTGAATCGCTAGGCCCATTTCACCACGCACATTTAAACTCACAATGACTTTCATTGATTACTTATGTTTACCTCAAAACATGGTCCTCTTACAGTTCTTTTGTTGAGCTGATGGGGACTAGAATACTCGGAAACGTGAACAATTTCCTATGAAGACCTGGAATAGATAATTGTTACCCTAAACATAGTCCCTTAATCCTAATTCAAAACCTTTCTCAGCCACAGATACAAACGCCTGGAGACAAGAAATATGACAAAACAAATGAGTCATAATCGATAAAGATAAGTCAGGAAAAACATTTATCTAATGCCTCAATTTGCATGGACAAGTCGGGGAAAATACATTTCAAGATCAGATTTAATGACAAACTAATTATTACAAGTAGCCACACAGCAAAGTACACATCAGAGAGAGTGAGATAAAAAAGAGGTTCAGTTAATAATCATCCAAACCAAAGTAAAGCTGTTCGCTTCAAGTTCGTCCTCAGTTCAATCAGGTCAACTCTAAACCGCAGCACCACGTGCCGCAGCAGGAGTCCGCTAACCTCTCAGCCGAAAGGGTATTTTCCTGCGCAACTTTACCAGCCGGCAAAGTACAGGGTTCAAGGTCGCAGTTAGACAAAGTTCAGTTCATTAAAGTCTATTCCACCCAGCGTGGATAGAAAAAGCATAGAAAAGACAATAGGATCACAAGTCTGTCCGACAGCATGCCAGGCGAGAAAGAAGAAATGACAGCCAGCACGACTCCTCCTCCAACAGGGCAATTATACTTCGAAATGTTCCAGGTTTACGCCCCTAAAGTATCAATTCCATCAGCCCATGGGGTTCACATTGGTCACTCACAGCGAGCCCTCGTGGGGTGATCAGTGAATCACACAAATTCGGAAGAATTAAGTAATCCTTTTTGCAAATTTCATTAAGATCCATTTTAATAACATTTCGTCACTTCCACGGAAGTTGGTGGAACTTTACTCTCCTCATAGTCGGTCCGTTCCCAGGCGCCTTTCCCTGGGTTTGCAACAGCGCGGCTACAATTCTATCAAATATGCTTCTAGTGAGAAGTGAGTCCATTGTTAGTAATACAGAAGTGAAACTTTACAGAAAATTCTCATAGGGCTTAAGTGTCTGCCTCACATGATTTTACATTAGCGTAGGAAAGGAAAAGCATTTGAGGGCTACATGGAAAATTTGCTAAATCACTAATTTAATACATTATAAATCATACATTCGTAAATGCATGACTTTCTCCTTTATATCAGGCATATTTTTCTCCATAAAATACATCTCAGTGTGAGAGATTACTAAAAAATATTTCTAGTAATTTATTTACGTTATCATTTTCAAGCATAATTAGAACATTGGAATGTTGGGAGCTCCATTGAAGACAATGGAGTAGCTCCGGGCTTATAATGGCTGGTATAAGCCCAGCGCTCCAACATTCCAATGTTTGTCTTTTTGTTTCTCCATTTTTAATTTAGAACATTCTACCCTTAGTGGGTGGAATGTTCTAATAGCCTTATAGCCCTTCTGCCTCAGGCTATACCAGTTGTTAAAGGCCCTCTCCCTCGTTATAGGCCCTCGCCTGCGGCTCGGACCTATAACTCAGGATCAGGGCCTTTAACAACTGGTATAGCCCTCAGCAGCGGGCTATAAGGCTATATTATTAACGTGTCACTCTCAAATACGTGTATTATTTTATAAACATTACTGAAGCTCAAGATCAAAGCTCGACAATCACTGCTGCTATGTTGTCCTGAGATCTGCAAGGACTCCAGGAACCCCAGAGTACCTACAGTCTTTGAGACATTACTGTGACGCTCCTATGGAGTGAAGGTTTCACTCCCCCACACACCGCAGGCACCAATCCCGTGAAGTCTGGTTTGTCGATTTGCTACTCCCCGACAACCTCGATGCAGCACAGAAGCAATAAGAGGTACAACAGCTCCAGAGGGTCAGATCTGCCTGCCCACCAAATTTGGAGGCACCAAGATCTACCGCAGTAGCAGCGTACCAATACCCGGGGTACCGGACCCCCAATGATAAAAACTAAGAAGAAGAGTCCACACCAGGCTCCCAAAGCACCAGAAGCAAGCACCTATCGAGGGACGTTTACACACCTGAGCCCCACTCCTTGAATAGCCCAGGTATCCCGAGATCACCTCTCCTTGTTGCCTGCTCCTGACCACGAAGACCTCCAGATGCACGACTGACTTGTTACCACCGGCACCCAGCCCCACCAGCCCCAGCATCGACTTGCCTGCTATGTTCCCATGGTCACCAGGCCCTTGCGACCTCCTCCCTCCAAGGAGAGCCAGCGGACTTACCAGTAAGTCTTCCTGTGCAGCGCATTTTCAAGTGGTGTCTTCGTCTTTGCTCTCCAGCTTCTAAGACTCTCAGCACTCTGCTCCCAGCTGATCCAGGATGCTCCCAAACGTCTCCCGGTGGAACTTTGGACTTGGTCCCTACATCATAAAAGGAGAAGGTGAACTTTGTGAAAGCATTGCCTGATTTTATATGCAATTTTCTAGTTCTTTCCTATTGATTCCTATGGTGCGTAATTGCACACAATTGTGATACATTTTCCGAACTCTTGAAAAATCATAACTCAAAAAGTACTTACCTTAGAACTGTGTTCTTGGTCTTGAAGAATACATAAAAATCTACTATATTTTTATAAATTGATCTCAGATTTATTCTTGAGTGTGTGTCTCATTTATTTCCACTCTGTGTGACAAAAAATGCTTCGCACTACCCTCTGATAAGCCTAACTGCTTGCCCACACTACCACAAAAAAGATCTTTAGAATTACCTGCTTTTACTTCTGTTTTCCAATTGGGGATTCACGGGACTCCCTGCACTGTGTACACTATACAGAGAGCCAGCTTCCAGCAGTGAGTCTCCACAGCCTCAGGATTTACCACCCAATGGAGGCCCCTCTTTAGTTACAAAACGAGGCGAATGCTCCAGGACAGGCATCGGGAGCCACGTTCCTCAGCACAAAGGTCAGCGATTGCCTCGATGGCAGCAAAATCATCGAAAACTCCTGGAAAATTGAATCATATGACTCCTATCCATAGGAAAATCCATCGAATTCATAAGCGCCACCACCATCTGGCCAAGCACATAAAGCTCCAACGATGGTCCTGATTCTCGTCGAGAAAACATCTCAAACATACACAGCTGCAGCCATTTCCCTGCAGGTTCCCAAGGGGGTCCACACGTGACCTTCCAACCACCTCCTGTATCCTTTGTTAAAATTAAACCACAAACACAGGTAACCACCTACCGGGACCCGCATGGAGCAGCACAAAAACAGCCCAAAGTATCTCGACCCTTCCAGAAGAAGGGCATAGCCCAATAACGCAGCTTAATTAGAGACAAACCCTGCTTAATGCCACGTACTGTGGCCAGAAGTATACACACGTGTCAACGGAACAATTAAAACTAAAATCCAAAACTCCCACTTACCTTCACAATTGCAGGCAGCACATGGGTCAAAAGGACACCCTGGCCTCGATCAAAGCATCACACCTTAAAAAACGAAAACAGCACACAGTAAAATAATACGGTCCCCCCGTTGCTAGGAGAGGGGGGAGACCAAAATACAAGAGCATTAAAACAGTTTTACACCCACTACTCCCTTAAAATTCTAGCATCCCTTAAAACAGTTTAAAACCTCACCCACTCCTAAAAACCTTGGGACTCCCTTTTCAGTATCTCATGAGGAAATCATTTGCTCTTGGCTAAACCTTCAAGTGCATCGGTAAAGGGTAAACACAGGTATTTTGCCGACAACTGCCTAATGACGTGTGTTTTTTCAAAATATCCCACAAAACCACAGCTCTTATCCTTCAGGTCCATGATCGAGCTGAAAGTGCACCAACACTGCCGCGGACACCATTCCTTTGACCAAAGCTTTCAAAGACTTTCTTTCACAAGGACAATCGCTCAAGTAATACAGGACACATTGACTTTTTGAAACAATCCCTTTGAAAGGCATTGTTTACACAACATCAAGAAAAAGACACCCAGATGACGGACACTTCACCTGAAGGCGACTCTACAGCCGACAAATGCTCTCTAAGTTATGCCTTCTTGTATTTTTATATTTTTGTACACACCCTGCTTAGCCTGGGTTCTCTCAAGCCCCTACAAATCCTGGGACCGGTTTCAGGGCACCACCCTTCATCAGCCAGGTTAGCTTGAATCCAGTGGTGTACTGAGCACGGGACCCACGTCTGGGCATACCCTTCCCACTTAGGGCGACAAATGCAAAAGAAACAAGTGATGGACGGAATGCTGGACAATGCAAACATTCACCCCAAAACCGGTCCTAGGATGCTTGTTTCCGGTCCAGGGAGGACCTGGCTTGGCAGTTCGGACTGGACTGTTCCCATGAGGCACAGGGTCAAGACTGATTTGCATATGGCCAGGTCTAAACTGGGGGGGCATGGTGAGCAAAAGAATGATGGATTTAACCCAGATCTCTTGACTGGGGGTGAATGTTTTGATTTATTCTGCATTCCGTCCATCAATTGTGTGTCTTTTGCTTTCTCGCCCTAAGTGCGCCAGGTATGCCCAGACGTGAGTCCTGGGCTCACTGTGCCACTTGAATCAAGCTATCCTGGCTGAAGAGGGGTGAAACCCCGAAACCGGTCCTAGGATGCTTGTTTTCGGTCCAGGGAGGACCTGGCTTGGCAGTTCGGGCTGGACTCTTCCCATGAGGCACAGGGTCAAGACTGATTTGCATATAGCCAGGTCTAAACTGGGGTGGCATGGTGAGCAAAAGAATGATGGATTTAACCCTGATCTCTTGACTGGGGGTGAATGTTTTGATTTGTTCTGCATTCCGTCCATCAATTGTGTGTCTTTTGTTTTCTCGCCCTAAGGTCGCCAGGTATGCCCAGACGTGGGTCCCGTGCTCACTACACCACTGGATTCAAGCTAGCCTGGCTGATGAAGGGTGATGCCCTGAAACTGGTCCCAGGATGCTTGCTTCTGGTCCAGGGAGGACCTGGCTTGGCAGTTCGGGTTGGACTGTTCCCACAAGGAATAGGGTCAAGACTGATTTGCATATGGCTGGGTCCAAACTGGGGTGGTGTGGTGAGCAAAAGAATGATGGATTTAACCCAGATCCTTGTGACTGGGGGTGAATGTTTGCATTGTCCAGCATTCCGTCCATCAATTGTTTCTTTTGCATTTGTCGCCCTAAGTGGGAAGGGTATGCCCAGACGTGGGTCCCATGCTCAGTACACCACTGGATTCAAGCTAGCCTGGCTGATGAAGGGTGATGCCCTGAAACCGGTCCCAGGATGCTTGTTTCCAGTCCAGGGAGGACATGGCTTGGAAGTCTGGGCTGGACTGTTCCCACAAGGAACAGGGTCAAGACTGATTTGCATATGGCTGGGTCCAAACTGGGGTGGTGTGGTGAGCAAAAGAATGATGGATTTAACCCAGATCCTTGTGACTGGGGGTGAATGTTTGCATTGTCCAGCATTCCGTCCATCAATTGTTTCTTTTGCATTTGTCGCCCTAAGTGGGAAGGGGTATGCCCAGACGTGGGTCCCGTGCTCACTACACCACTGGATTCAAGCTAGCCTGGCTGATGAAGGGTGATGCCCTGAAACCGGTCCCAGGATGCTTGTTTCCGGTCCAGGGAGGACCTGGCTTGGCAGTTCGGGCTGGACTGTTCCCACAAGGAACAGGGTCAAGACTGATTTGCATATGGCTGGGTCCAAACTGGGGTGGTGTGGTGAGCAAAAGAATGATGGATTTAACCCAGATCCTTGTGACTGGGGGTGAATGTTTGCATTGTCCAGCATTCTGTCCATCAATTGTTTCTTTTGCATTTGTCGCCCACCTCTAAATGCGGCACCAGCGTGGCCCTTAACATCTTTGGGGCCATCTTCTTTAATGACAAATAGACCCCAGACATGGAATTCCAGTGTAGGGCCACTCATCTCAACCACGAGGAAGTAAATGAGTCCCATGGGAGGGGGTCCAATGCTAGCATGGACAACCCTTGTCAGGAAATCTGGGATACCGAGATTAATAGGTACACATGGTTGGAGGGGAAGGGGCAACCACTAATTGTACTGAAACTTTCACTGTACTCTTTATATTTCAGAGGAAAAGGAACTATATCATTAGGTAATAATAAGTGCTGTGACATGTTATTATACGTTCTGGTCCTGCAATGGGGCACCTCCATGCTAATGAATACATACTGGCAGTGCAGTGACCTGGCCTATACCCAGCTCATCCCCAGAGGGAAGGGCTTCTGCACCCTCATGACCATAGACACCCCAACCCTGGTCATCCCTGGAAAAGATCTGTCTGAGTTGTCTCTACATCCGTTACAGAAAAAAACAACTCTGTTGCATCAGGCTCGAAGGAAAATAATTAAAGATTATTTTGGCTGGGCTCAGTACAAGGACATTGCAGAAGAGTTTAGACTGTGCACAGAGACACAAGTAAATGCCGGAGGATCAATACCATTCTTCACCGTGCGAACAAAAGCCAATTCCTGATGGTTGCGAATAACCAGGTGGGAGCTGATACGAATGATCAACACTACTAATCAAGGAAGAACTGAGGGCCATCTGCCTTATGGTGATGTAACATCGGCATGTGTTGGACTTGATGATCACGATGGAAGGGGGGGTGCCAAGATTGGTGCTTCTTGTTGTACTTTTGTTCCCAGAAACGACATGAACAACGGGACATTAGCTCACGTCATCCAAGAACTGCATAGTCTGCAAGCCAACATGAAGAAGGAGGGAGGTGCCCCGGAGCAGGACTGGTTGCATAATATCTTTTCATGGATCCCCCTGTGGGTGTCTAAACTATTCACGTCAATGATGCCAGATTTTATTATTATACTTCTGTTATGTGGATTCCTACAAGTAGTGGTTTCCTGCATGTAAAAAAGCAGTCCTCAAATTTGGTAGTAGGCACTTAGCTAAGGAAAAAATGACAGGCACTACACACACACACTTTCTAATAACATAACTGTCATGTCATATGAGGAAGATAAAGTAGTTGAAGAATCAACTAGAGGGGGGAGTGTTGGAATGGGTAAATACGATGTCAATGAATACCATGATGTGTGCAGGCCCGACATCGGCAATACCAATAAATGCAATACCAACGTATGCCATAACCGATGCTGTTATGACAATGTCAATGCTCATAAATACAATGTCAATGTATGTCATAATCTATGCCTGCACAACAGCGATGATACCGGCAGTAGCAATGTCAATGTTTGCCACAATCCATGTACAAACGACAATGTTGTTACCAGTAAAAGCGATGTCAATGAATGTGATGACCTAGGAATGCATAACTATGTCAATATTGGTAAAAACAATAACAGTGTAGGCTATGACAACTGTACACGAGCTTTTGAGAATGTCAATAAAAATGACACCTGTGACTGCCATATTAATTTTGGGAGTTCTAGTGAACTCGCATCATTGCTGTTGGATTTACCCAAGGTGACCTCCCCATCAGCCCCGAGTCAGAGATATGTCGTCAGACAGGACCTGCGGCCCGCACTCACGCCTATCAAATAACACGTCACATGTGGGGTCTCTCTTAACCCAAAGATAGACGCAACCCAGGGAATACCTTGATTGATCCCACAGATAGATAGTTGCATCACAAACAGGTCCGCGATAATTGGCCCCAATAAAACACTTTTTGGCCAAAGGCTCAAAAGCTTGATGACACATGTAGATAGAAACACTCAGCCAATCAGGACACGACATGCACACCGCACGTAGTGATCACACGTTCCTCATGCCAGATATCTGGACATATACATATTTTCTAAATTGTAGGAGGGCAACCAATTTTCCTCGTTCACATTGAACTTTTCACTTTAATTTGCTTGCAGTTGTAATCACTCTTTTGATTTTAATTTGTTAATATCACTTCATTCCACTTTTTTTCTCAAACTAATCCCCAGACATTGGTGTCTTTTTCTTTAAAAATTATTTTTATTAGATATCCAATTTCCAGAGATATTTCAACAGATCCAGCCAACACGTTTCATCCCCTATAGGGACTTCATCAGGGCCTAAGCCAAAATATTTTAAAAATATACATGATCAATACTGATCACTATTAAAAACATCAACTTTGTTTAAATTTTTCATTACATTCTCTTTAAATCATTCCAATTTTTTTGTAGTTTTAATAAAGAATAAAACCACTTTTAACCCTAGAAATGTACTTTCAAACATTGCTGTGAAAATCAAATCTAGATGAAGAGACTAATATGTACATGCCTACAACTTAATATCACTAAATCACTGTGTTCCTTATTCCCAAAAGACACCAACATAAGAATGATTGCAGTTACTGATGAAGTTCCTATAAGGCAGGGTTCTTCAAACTGGGGGCAGACTCCCCTAGGGGGCCTCAAGGGATCCCAGAGGGGGCACTAGGCTCTGGCCAAAAGAAGCATTATGCTGATAAAAGTGCTTTGCCTTCAGCAGAAAAAAATGAGCGCCAGTAAGCCGCTCTGTACCGGGCCATCACTAAAATCTTTTGTCATTTATATCCTGGCTGGGAGAAGGAGTCAAAAGGCAGGGGACTCCAAATATTCTTCAAAACCTTCAACCCCATTTGTAATAATCACACTGTGGATACTCTTACATCGTTAGTATTGCCATCCTGACCAGAATAGTATGTTTGGCAATCATGTATTTGATTTTATTTGTAAAACAGATATAGAACTTAACTCCAATGTTTAAATAAGTCTAAACATATTTAAACATTGCCAGTTTAATAGAATAAATGTGAACAATTGAGGGGGGGGACTGGGGATTTCTTTTTTCCCACTGGAGGGGCACAGCATTAAAAAGTCTGAAGACCACTGCTATAAGGGATGAAACGCATCGGCTGGGTCCGTCTAAGTATCATTAAAAATTGGATATCTAATAAAAAGAATTTTGTATGAAAAAAGACACCAACGTGTGGGGCTTAATTGGACAAAAAAAGTGGAACGAAGTGATATTAGCAAATTGAAATCAAAAGAGTGATTACAGCTACGAGTTCTATGTGAACAAGGGAAATTGGTTGCCCTCCTACACTTGAGAAAACATTTACTAAGGAAAGAGTTCTGCAGGCAGTCAGAACTCCGGGAGTGGTCACATGAAGCTGCAATGCAGAGATCATGAATTGGTGGTGAATGTGGACAAAACCAAATTCATGGTTCTGCATAAGCACAAGGCAGTTAACGGCAGGGTTCTCATGAATAGGGTTCCACTGGAACAAACGGATGTATTTACCTACCTGGGGATTACATTGGGTAGAAAGTTAGACTGGAAACCCCAGATAGACCTATTGGCACTTAAGCACTCACAATTGGCAGGAGCACTACTAAACGAGCATAGGCTTTCTCAGACTAAGCCGGTATGCCCAGTCCTAAAGATTTACAACACAAAGGTCATATCATCAAGGCGGCGTAAAACAATTATCGCCGCTTTTGCGTCCGTTTTCGGGCGAAAAGCGGCGATAATTGTAACACCCTATCAGCATGGACATGCTAACGCGTGAATCCATGCCTTAGCGCCCATTTCCTTTGCGCCTCGCCTCGCATCGCTAATGAGATGCGAGGTAGGCGTTTCCGTCTGTAAGTCAGCGAAATTCTTCGCTAACACTGCTACCCCCTATTAACAAGTACGGGGCATATTATCAACAACCGGCGATAAATACGCTAAGCGCACTTAGCGCTAGGATATTTATCGCTGGCTATCGATGAATTTTATCGCTGAGATAGCGTGCTATTAGCAACGCTTATCTCAGAATCGATAAAATTCCTGGCACAAGCTGCCAAATGTCCGAATATCGCTGAAATCCAGCGATAATCGCACGACATTTGGCGATAGCTTGTTGATAGGGCTGGGCATACTTAACCATGATATCCACCTTCCATTGGATATCATGGCTAAGTCAAACTAAAAGCATGCGTAAGGAAAGTAGCGTTAACCAAGGTTAGCGCTACTTTTCTCATCGCTATGCTTGTTGGGGATTCCCTTGATAATTGGAGAAATGTCGGTTAACGACATTTCTCCAGTTATTTTGGGACGGAACGCCCACTTTGCATCTCATTAGAGATGCAAAGGTGGCGTTATGGAAAAGGGCGATAGGGCAAGGATTCACGCAATAGTGTGACCTTGCTAATACAGCGATAAAATTATCGCCACTTTTCGTCTGAAAACAGACGCTAAAGCGGCGATAATTTCTTATCGCCGGCTTGATAATATGCCCCTAAATCGTTAAGCCGCCTAGCGACATAAAAAACAGCGCTAACCAGGTATATCGCCGGTTTTTTACGCCTGCTATTTTTCCTACTTAGCCATAACTATCATGGGAGGTGGATTGTCATGCTGAGTACACATCTCCCTATCTACAATGTTTTCCCTAACACGGTTTTATATCGCTGGAATTCCTGCGATATTGCCTCTTTCCGCCGCTATTGCCGGGATTTCTATCGCCTCGGCGATGAGCGTTGGTGATAGTGCGCTAACCGGGCGATAGAATCCGGTGAGAGACGGCGTTAGTAATGTGCACGTTAGACGCGGCCAGCGATAATTATCGCTGACGCTTGATGATATGCCCCTATGTTTCTACTCTCTATGGAGCAGAACTCTGGGGTTTTGAGAACGTTTCACCACTCACCTTAGCTCAGATTAAATTTGTGAGGAGTCTTACTGGCCTTTCTCAGAATACACCTCTTAAACCCCTATATTCTGATTTGGGATGCAACATACTGGTAGAGGTTGCAAGATTTAGACCTCTTGCTTTTTGGCGAAGATTGTGGTCAACCCCGGAGCTGTCACATTATGTAAACGCGCTCAAAGATGTTAGAGACGCTGATACGTCACATAAGATAATATGGCTGCAAAAGATAAAATGCTCCCTGATGAATATGTGAAAACAAGGAAGGCTTGGGTCCTGTACTCCCCAGACTGGACCACCCAAATATTGAAATCACAAAAAAGTGCCAAGGGAGGTTTATTTTAAATAGTCGCGTTAAACCTGAGACCACTAATTCTGAGGTTTTTGAGCATTTATTCTGCTTAGTTTTGATAATTCAAAAAGACATTCATAAATCAATTGACATGTCTTTTAAAAGGAAACACCACATTAGTAAATCACACAATTGCAACACATTTATATACGTGCTTAAGAACCATTTCTTTTGTGAGACAATATATACAACACATACATAATACCGAACGTTATTTATGACAAAAATATATACAGCAAACCAATGATCACAAGACAAACATCGATAAATGATGTGTGCCAGCCTGAAATTAAACCAGTCCTGCATTTGCACTGAAAACACAAGGCGGACAACTGCTCATTCAAAGACACATGTCTACTGTCCTGCCTGTGGGAGGGTGGGGATGCATATCCTACTTCAGGGTGTTGACAACCTAGAAAAAGGGGGAAATCATTTCTATTCAGTCCCCTCGTGGCACACCCTGTTCTACCTTCCCCCACACTCAACAGCCAACGCGTTTCGAATCCCCAACAATTCCAGTATCTCTTCAGGACTCGGACTTGGTTTTGTTTGGGCTCTAAAGAAAGAAAAAGAAAAATATGTTGCTATAAATCTGACGACCCCTTGTATGACCAGAGCCTTATGGCCAGCACATGTATGATAGGTACCTCAATTGTGCTGCAGACAGATGTCCATTATCTGTTCTTCAATTCATAGCATTAATCGAGGCTACAAAAAGATAGACATCAGGGCATTAAATGTACGATGTACTACATGAGAAACACATCGTATTTCAAAGGATCATGGAACAGAGTTCCTACCTTAAATTTTATGGGTGTGTGGAAGCTCTTGATAATGATTTAAAAACGGTCCAGGATCTAGGAATGGTAAGTGAAATTATTATCAGTACTGACTCTGCCTGCATTCTGTGCGCGCATTAGAGTTAAACAGTGAAAAGCTGGCTCGCGCTATAATGTTACCTTGAGACTCGTGAAATGTAGTTGGAGCTCGCGGGCGCGTCACCATGAATTTCTTCTGTAATAATCCTAATTCCACACACCCATAAAATTGAAGGTAGGAACTCTGCTCTATAATCCTTTTAACTACGATGTGTTTCTCATGTAGTACATCGTACATTTAATGCCCTGATGTCTATCTTTTTGTAGCCTCGATTAATGCTATGAATTGAAGAACAGATAATGGACATCTGTCTGCAGCACAATTGAGGTGCCTATTGTGAGAAGTTGGCCTGGCATATGCTGTCCACTAATTATAGTGGGCACCTTGCACCAGTCCAAATCGACTCTTATGGTAGATAGGTTAAAGACAACCTTATTGAAAGCTATCCTAGTGGTAGCTGTGGAGAGCAGCCTTCAGGCTAAGTCTTGAAGGAATGTAAAGCAGCTTGTTTTACCAGTCTATAATCTCTTGAGTGACCAAATGAAAGAGCACCACACCAGGTATATATTCAAAATATATGTATTTATTACTAAACACACCCCTCTAGTCTCTTTATGAGGCTAGAGTTCGAAGTACATAGGTTATAAGATCTTAAATCACAGTAATAGCACAAATACACGTTTGGGCCCTAGGGGCGATACCAAACCATATACCAATAAAATGGTATGCGAACCACGACTGAACTAGACACTAGGCCTAGAGCCTCTAGAAGTGCTTGGACCACAAGGAACCACCCAAGGTAGTGACACAGGGGACCCACGGGAGACGCGTGCAGTGTAAATACACAACCGCGATACGCCGTTAACTTCTATGGAGAAAGTCGGGATCGGGAAAATAGAGGAAAGGGACACTTAAAAGAGGACTAGGACAAAACCCTTTGAGATCTAGGACTTTGAAGAGTCTCTACCCACGGGAGCACCGGAGTACTCGTGTTACCTCACCCAGGGAAGCCGGGTGCATAGGTGCCTTTCGGGGTTGGGTTTCGTCGCCGATTCGAATGGCGATCTGCTGCAAAGTGCTGCTGGCGGCCAAGAGAAAAGTGTCCGGGTGGATCCAAGAGTGGATCGGAGTTCTGGTGAACCTGAAAGCAGAGGGGACAGAGTCTGGGTCACTAGCCAGTGACCAGGAAGGCGATGGACAGATGCCCACCGATGTCGAGTGCTTCAGGTGCGTTGATGGTCGTCTCGTTTCTGCAGCCACGAGGTCCAGGAGGCGTTGTCGGCGACCAGGAGCAGGATTCGGGCTGGTACACGATGTCTGTCGAGTGCTGCAGTGTCGGCGACCGGATTGGACCCAACAAGCCTTGGCAATGGCAAGTCTCGATGTAGCTGAAGATCGTCGATGATGCAGACCAGCAAGGTCTGGGGAACTCACCCAGCAAGGGTAAGTCAGGGCAGGCCTGGAGCAACCAGAGTAGCTCTTTGGTTTCTTTAGAAAGTCTTCTGGGGACCCACGAGCCGGCTGGCAAGGGATCGCGAATACACCTCGGGCGGAATCACTCAACAGGGGCCCACGGTCACTCGGGACGGTGTAGGCCTCTGATCTTCGGAGGGATTCCTGCTGGAGGTTGGAACCACACGTGGTCAAAAGCACAGGTTCGTAGAACGTTGTGAAGGGGTTGCACTCGACAATAGTGCACGGTACCCAGGGGTCGCGGTTCCTCGTCACTCGTGGGGTCCACTTGCCTCAGCTTCGCTGGGGACTAACGATGGCCTTGGAGAAGTCAGGAAATCCACTTCTTGGGCTGCAGGGACTTCGGACTCCAGCGGGAGCGGCGTAGTTTGCGACCGTCGTTATCGTTTTTGGTGCCTGCCAAGCAGGGGAGTCACTCCTTGACCCCAAGGGAGATTCTTCCGTCCTCTAATCGTGATGTAGAGCGTCGAAGGTCCAGGATTCAGTTTCAAAGTTTAGTCCAGGGATATCTAAAGTCCTAAGGACTGGGTTCCTACCTTTATTCCAAAAATAGGGGATGGACTACTCTGTGGCCCCACCTATGGGTGGGTCAGGGCAGAGGGGTGGCTACACCCCTTTCCCTTTGTCCAGTTCGCGCCAAAGCAGGGGCTGCAAGCCCCTGATCCGGTTTGAACTGGGGTATGCACAGGGACACCAAATGTGCCCCCAGTGCAGGACTTCAAAGCACTCTAAGAGTGCACCCACCCAGCCCCAATACACATTATCCTGTCTGGGAGGTGGTCACACCTCCCTGCAACAGGAAACCTATTGTCCAGGCCTCCCCTGCCGGAGTTTCGTCCAGCAGCAGGAGGCCAGACTTGTGTCTGTGGCAGCAGCATCCATTTTGTGATGCCAGGGCTTCAGAAAGAAGTTACCGGGTAAGCCAGAGTTAACATGTCTTTCCCTCTAGAAGGGTGGAATGCTACCCCCGCCGCCAGGATTGGCGGGGGGTAGTATTCCAAGATGTTTGACACCAAACACGACATGTTTAGGTGCAGCCATTCCAAAGTTAGCATTTTACCGCGAGGATATAATGCGCTTAAGAGTATATGGTCAGGCTGCACTACAAACAGCATCAGAGATGGTCTCCGAACGCTGCAGAGGGGCCCTGCTCATGCAGGGGCACCCTCTCACATAGGAACCATGCACTCTGCCTTTAGGATTGATAAGGCCTGCCTTAGGAGTGACTTATAGGTTTATATGTGTGTATGTATTTAGTGATATAGGTAACCTATATCACAGTAAGGGGTGCATGCACCACCTTACCCAGGCTGCAGTAGCAGACCTGTGGTGTCAGTTTGGATGGCCTTCCAGGGGTGGCATAATACATGCTGCAGCCCCTGGCAGGCCTCTGAGGTACCTATGCCCTTGGTACATAGTATACCATATACTAGGGACTTATAAGGGCACTCCAGATTCCAATCAGAGATGTGCCTAAGGCACATGGAAACCTTTTACAGAGAAAGCAGATAGACTGGGGCCCTGAATAGCAGGATCCCAGTCCAACTAAGTCATAAACCAGCAAAACACCATAAAAAAAAGTGGGGGCAACCATATAGTCAGATTCCACCTTCCTACATAACCCCCCAAACGAAAGGAGATAAGGCTAACCTTGGCCAGTTGAGCCTATATTGACTAAGTGGCCATATAAGGAAGCACCTGCACTAGCATGGTTGCCCCCTATGTTATGGTCCACTAAGCAATCCCTCACCCTAAGGGTATGAGAGGGTCTCCACCATGGGGAATCACTACCTCTGGTGTGCTTAGGTAAAGTACAAGGCTGGTGAGGTGTCTGAGTAGGGAAGTGAGGCCCTAGGAATGTTGGCCTCAGCTTCCTCAGATCACTGGTCACCATGTATGCCTGTCTTTCCATGACTGAGTTGCACTTTGCTCTAAGGGTCAACCTTTGGCTGCCTACAGCTGTGGGTTGGGTCCCTTTGGATGGACTACTGGAGGGACATGGCAGGTTTGGAACCTTCTGGTCCCAGGTTTGCCCTTGCCTACCAGAGTCCTTCTGGGGAGGTCCCTACATAAAGGTATGGGGATCCCTCAGTGTGTAGAGGAATTTTCACCTGGCTAGGGCTACTAGACTGGGTGCCCCTAATCTGCTGATGGGGGCTTCCTCTGGACAGGGGGCCCTGGGGGTCCACTGACCTCCCTGACCTCTGCAGCCCTGGGCTGACTGAGGCAGGGTAGAGAGGGAGCAGGTTACCTGCTCCAGACGGGGTACCACCTTGGAAGGGTCCTCTGCCATCAGGGGTGTCTTTTGGGGGAGAGTGGGCCATTCTTTCAGGCTCCATCTCTCCAAATTCTTGGGCTGGGGCTGTGGCCATCACAGCCCCACTAACCTTAACAGGGACGCCCAACATCCTAAGATGGGTTTGGTGTTCCACTTCAGCCCAGGCTGAAATTTCCAGATCATTGCCCATCAGGCAATCTACAGGTAGGGTTGGGGACACTGCCACTCTTTTTGGGCCTGTGACCCCCTCCCAGCTGAGATTGACTATGGCCATGGGGTGATCTGTTCTGACACCATCAATGTTGGTCACCTGGTATTTAAACTCAGGTAAAAGCTGGTGAGGGGGACTAGTTTCCCTGCCACCATGGTGACACTAGCCCCTGTGTCCCTAAATGCCACAGCTTTCTGACCATTAATTATTGGCTCCAATCTGTACCTGCCCAATGCTATGGGACCCATGGTAAAGGTGGCAAATCCTATACCACCATCAGAGTCAGAGGAGTCTGTTGAGGGGTCCCTGTCTAAACTAGGGGCCCACCTCTGTTCCTCTTGCAAAAGCACCTAACTTTTGGGTGCACTACTCCCAACTGGAGGATTACTACTGGTAGTACCAGGAGGGGTGGTAGTAGTTGTGGGAGGAACATTTTCTTTATTGCCAATCCTGGGGCAACTGGGATCAGTTTTCCAGTGCCCAGGCTTTTTACAGACATGGCAATAGGGTTTCTTTTCAGGAGAGGAAGGAGTTTGGGACCCACCCCAGAAGAGGAATTTTGGGGCCCTGTAGGGGACTTATCCTTAGATTTATCCCCACCTTTCTCTTGGGACTTAGTAGAATCTTTCTTCTGGTCACCACCCTGATTTCTAGTTTTTACTCTGGTTCTGACCCATTTGTCTGCCTTCTTTCCCAATTCTTGGGGAGAGGTCAGATCAGAGTCCACCAGATACTGGTGCAAAAGCTGGTTTTGACAATTATTAAGGATCTGCTCCCTCATAATCAAATTGTACAATCCTAAAAAGTCATGCACTTTGTTGCCATGTATCCAACCTTCCAGAGCCTTTGTAGCACAATCTACAAAATCAACCCAGTCTTGAGTCTGTGCTTTTTGGGTGTCTCTGAACTTCAACCTGTACTGTTCAGTGGTTAGGCCAAACCCATCAATAAGAGCACTCTTCAAGACCTTGTAATTATCAGCATCCTCCTCTCTAACAGTGAGGAGCTTATCTCTACCTTTGTCAGCAAAGGAGAGCCACAAGATTGCTGCCCACTGCTCTTGAGGGACCCTCTGTACTTTACAGGCCCTCTCTAAAGCAGTTATCCATTTGTGGATGTCATCCCCACTCTGGTAGGGAGGGACAATCTTGTTTAGGTTTCTATGGTCATAAGACCTTTCCCTATCTCTAGGGATATTGTTGCCACCATGGGACTCTAGTCCCAACTTTCTTCTCTCTCTAAGGAGATCTAGGGATTCTCTATCTAAAGCCAATTGCTTCTTCCTGATCTCCAGTTGAGTTTCCTCATACTGGACCAGTCTCTTTCTTCTCTCATGAGAGGATTCCCTCCTGTGAGAAGAAACAGAGCTCCCTATTGAGGTGCCAGAGTGGTTAGACTCCTGAGAAGGAGACCTAGACTTTCTGAGCACACTCATAATCCTTCCTGGGGGGACAAAGGTGTGGTTCTCTAGATCCTCATCTTCATCTTCCCCAGAAGGGATTGGGTTTTCCAGGTCAGGGTCATTGTCACCCTCCTGGTCAGTTTCAGAGGGGGCTGGGGGTAGTGGTACCCCTGGCCCCTTCCTCATCTGCTGGCCCACCCTCTGCTCCTACCCCTTCAGTCTCTGAAGACTTACTAAGATCATAAGCCACCAACAACTCCTGGAGGTATTGGGTGGTGGGACTTTGGCCTGTCCTCAATTTCCTCACGTTACACAAAGCTCTCAGTTCCAAGAATGGGAGTGTGTCATACTTGGAGGGGGGAAGCTCAATGGCTTCCTGCAGGGTATCTTTGGATCCTGCTTTTAAAGACATTACTAGTGTGGTGTGGTGTATGCACTACCTACTCTAGTGTGGCCTACTAAACTCTCTTGAGTTGTAGAAAGGGTTGTGCTATCCCTTAACACACAACTCTAAGTTCAGTAGAACTTACTGTATTCTAAGCTTAAATTATATGTACCTTAGGTACCCTTAGTGGTTTTCAGTTGATCAATTCAATTGAGATTATCTGGTAAAACAATAGCAAGCTGGAATCCCACACGCTGCACACCAATGTGAGAAGTTGGCCTGGCATATGCTGTCCACTAATTATAGTGGGCACCTTGCACCAGTCCAAATCGACTCTTATGGTAGATAGGTTAAAGACAACCTTATTGAAAGCTATCCTAGTGGTAGCTATGGAGAGCAGCCTTCAGGCTAAGTCTTGAAGGAATGTAAAGCAGCTTGTTTTACCAGTCTATAATCTCTTGAGTGACCAAATGAAAGAGCACCACACCAGGTATATATTCAAAATATATGTATTTATTACTAAACACACCCCTCTAGTCTCTTTATGAGGCTAGAGTTCGAAGTACATAGGTTATAAGATCTTAAATCACAGTAATAGCACAAATACACGTTTGGGCCCTAGGGGCGTACCAAACCATATACCAATAAAATGGTATGCGAACCACGACTGAACTAGACACTAGGCCTAGAGCCTCTAGAAGTGCTTGGACCACAAGGAACCACCCAAGGTAGTGACACAGGGGACCCACGGGAGACGCGTGCAGTGTAAATACACAACCGCGATACGCCGTTAACTTCTATGGAGAAAGTCGGGATCGGGAAAATAGAGGAAAGGGACACTTAAAAGAGGACTAGGACAAAACCCTTTGAGATCTAGGACTTTGAAGAGTCTCTACCCACGGGAGCACTGGAGTACTCGTGTTACCTCACCCAGGGAAGCCGGGTGCATAGGTGCCTTTCGGGGTCGGGTTTCGTCGTCGATTCGAATGGCGATCTGCTGCAAAGTGCTGCTGGCGGCCAAGAGAAAAGTGTCCGGGTGGATCCAAGAGTGGATCGGAGTTCTGGTGAACCTGAAAGCAGAGGGGACAGAGTCTGGGTCACTAGCCAGTGACCAGGAAGGCGATGGACAGATGCCCACCGATGTCGAGTGCTTCAGGTGCGTTGACGGTCGTCTCGTTTCTGCAGCCACGAGGTCCAGGAGGCGTTGTCGGCGACCAGGAGCAGGATTCGGGCTGGTACACGATGTCTGTCGAGTGCTGCAGTATCGGCGACCGGATTGGACCCAACAAGCCTTGGCAACGGCAAGTCTCGATGTAGCTGAAGATCGTCGATGGTGCAGACCAGCAAGGTCTGGGGAACTCACCCAGCAAGGGTAAGTCAGGGCAGGCCTGGAGCAACCAGGGTAGCCCTTTGGTTTCTTTAGAAAGTCTTCTGGGGACCCACGAGCCGGCTGGCAAGGGATCGCGAATACACCTTGGGCGGAATCACTCAACAGGGGCCCACGGTCACTCGGGATGGTGTAGGCCTCTGATCTTCGGAGGGATTCCTGCTGGAGGTTGGGACCAGACGTGGTCCAAAGCACAGGTTCGTAGAACGTTGTGAAGGGGTTGCACTCGACAATAGTGCACGGTACCCAGGGGTCGCGGTTCCTCGTCACTCGTGGGGTCCACTTGCCTCAGCTTCGCTGGGGACTCACGATGGCCTTGGAGAAGTCAGGAAATCCACTTCTTGGGCTGCAGGGACTTCGGACTCCGGCGGGAGCGGCGTAGTTTGCGACCGTCGTTATCGTTTTTGGTGCCTGCCAAGCAGGGGAGTCACTCCTTGACCCCAAGGGAGATTCTTCCGTCCTCTAATCGTGATGTAGAGCGTCGAAGGTCCAGGATTCAGTTTCAAAGTTTAGTCCAGGGATATCTAAAGTCCTAAGGACTGGGTTCCTACCTTTATTCCAAAAATAGGGGATGGACTACTCTGTGGCCCCACCTATGGGTGGGTCAGGGCAGAGGGTGGCTACACCCCTTTCCCTTTGTCCAGTTCGCGCCAAAGCAGGGGCTGCAAGCCCTGATCCGGTTTGAACTGGGGTATGCACAGGGACACCAAATGTGCCCCCAGTGCAGGACTTCAAAGCACTCTAAGAGTGCACCCACCCAGCCCCAATACACATTATCCTGTCTGGGGAGGTGGTCACACCTCCCTGCAACAGGAAACCTATTGTCCAGGCCTCCCTGCCGGAGTTTCGTCCAGCAGCAGGAGGCCAGACTTGTGTCTGTGGCAGCAGCATCCATTTTGTGATGCCAGGGCTTCAGAAAGAAGTTACCGGGTAAGCCAGAGTTAACATGTCTTTCCCTCTAGAAGGGTGGAATGCTACCCCCGCCGCCAGGATTGGCGGGGGGTAGTATTCCAAGATGTTTGACACCAAACACGACATGTTTAGGTGCAGCCATTCCAAAGTTAGCATTTTACCGCGAGGATATAATGCGCTTAAGAGTATATGGTCAGGCTGCACTACAAACAGCATCAGAGATGGTCTCCGAACGCTGCAGAGGGGCCCTGCTCATGCAGGGGCACCCTCTCACATAGGAACCATGCACTCTGCCTTTAGGATTGATAAGGCCTGCCTTAGGAGTGACTTATAGGTTTATATGTGTGTATGTATTTAGTGATATAGGTAACCTATATCACAGTAAGGGGTGCATGCACCACCTTACCCAGGCTGCAGTAGCAGACCTGTGGTGTCAGTTTGGATGGCCTTCCAGGGGTGGCATAATACATGCTGCAGCCCCTGGCAGGCCTCTGAGGTACCTATGCCCTTGGTACATAGTATACCATATACTAGGGACTTATAAGGGCACTCCAGATTCCAATCAGAGATGTGCCTAAGGCACATGGAAACCTTTTTACAGAGAAAGCAGATAGACTGGGGCCCTGAATAGCAGGATCCCAGTCCAACTAAGTCATAAACCAGCAAAACACCATAAAAAAAAGTGGGGGCAACCATATAGTCAGATTCCACCTTCCTACACCTATCATACATGTGCTGGCCATAAGGCTCTGGTCATACAAGGGGTCGTCAGATTTATAGCAACATATTTTTCTTTTTCTTTTTTTAGAGCCCAAACAAAACCAAGTCCGAGTCCTGAAGAGAATCCTTGAATTGTTGGGGATTTGAAACGCGTTGGCTGTTGAGTGTGGGGGAAGGTAGAACAGGGTGTGCCACGAGGGGACTGAATAGAAATGATTTCCCCCTTTTTAGGTCTCGCATAGGCAGTGCATGCACTGCCTCTCCGAGGCATTAAGTAATAAGTATTAGTGGTGAAACTCCATCCATTGTGTTTCTATTTGTTTTGTCACTTGCTATTGGTTAAATCTGGCATTGCTCTTCTTATCTCGCTCATTGATTGGCTGTTGGTCCGATACCTCACTTCCGTTTTGCTTCCGTTTTGCAGGAAGCAGCACTGACCAACTACAGTTTCGTTCCGCTGGTGGGCTGTAATCTTTTTATTTAGGGACTACTTCCTTGTTACTTTCTGCCACCACTCGTCGCAAAACAGTGAGGAAGAACCCGTTTTTAGGTCTCGGCCTGCACCAGCGCTTGCGCTGGTCTGGCCGAGAGTTTTAGTAAGTGGGTTTTGGAAGTGCAAACACTGGCTTTCGACTGGCGACCAGCTTGCGTTCACGATGGCGTGCACGCGCAGCTGCCATCTGGGTTTCCTATCTCTTCCTCATTTCCTCGTCATGGCTCATTAACTCTCTGGACTCTGATGTTTCAATCGCAGCAGCAGCTCACATTACCAACTGACGGCCCTGGACTACAGTCACATGAAAAACAACAGCGATTAGCATTGAAATGCAAGCTTTTTTTGTCTAGTTAGAAATATTGCTTCGGTGGGTTGATTTCACCTTATATCGCTATTTGTTTTATATTGGGAGTCACAGCCTAATTACCAGTATTTTTGTCTCACTCTGTTTTTTTTTAATATTTATTTGCGCAAAGCACAAAGCTATATTTAAGGTTACTTCTTCACTCTATTTAAACTCCACACCCCCCACTCTTATTGTCTCTCTCCTTCTCTCTCTCTCCCCTCTCTAATTCTCTCTCTACTTAATTAACTCTCCCCTCTCTATCTTTTTTAGCCTTTCATTCTCTCACCCCTTTATCTGTTTCTCTTTCAAACTCCTTCATTCACTCTCTCTCCCCTTCTTTCTCTCTCTCTATCCCACTCCACTCTTTATTCTATGTACACCCTTTCTCTCTCTTTCTCTCTCACCACCCTCTCTAATTGGGCATTATATCTTCACTCTATCTCTCACTCGGCAACACCACAGCATCACTCAGAATCACCACAGCATCACTCAGCGCAACTACAGCATCAATCAGAGCCAGCACAGCATCACTCAACGCCATCACAGCATCACTCAACGCCATCACAGCATCACTCAGTGCAACCACAGCATCACTCAGTGCAACCACAGCATTACTCAGCACAACCACAGCATCACTTAGCGCCACAACAGCATCACTCAGAGCCACCACAGCATTACTCAGCAGCACCACAACATCACTCCGCGCCACCACAGCATCACTCAGCACCACCATAACTTCACTCAGCGACACCACATCATCACTCAGGGCCAACACTGCATCACTCAGCACCACAACAGGATGACTCAGCACCACCACAGGATGACTCAGCACCACCACAGCATCGCTCAGCACCACCACAGCATCGCTCAGCACCACCACAGCATCGCTCAGCACCACCACAGCATCCCTCAGCGCCACCACAGCATCCCTCAGTGCCACCACAGCATCACTCAGCGCCACCACAGCATCACTCAGCGCCACCACTGCATCACTCAGCGCCACCACAGCATCACTCAGGGCTACCACAGCATCACTCAGGGCCACCACAGCATCACTCAGGGCCACCAGAGCATCACTCAGCATCACTCGGCACCACCACAGCATCACTCAGCGCCAAGACAATATCACTCAGCACCACCACAGCATCACTCAGCACCACAGCAGTATCACTCAGCAAGACCTGAGTATCATTCAGCATCACCTCAGCATTGTCTCCGCAACAGTCACCACCACCACCACTACCACCTCAGCATCACTCAGCACCACCTCAGCCTGCTCTCGGAATCTGGCATCTGTTGATTCTCCTCTAGCGTCTGGCCGCTGCTAGTGTTATAATACAGGTACTAGTTCCCAACCTTCACCCTCCGATTGTTTATGCCCCCTCAAAAAAAAGCTTTAACAAACAACCATTGCAATAGGCAGAAACAAGTTGCCAGCATTGCAAGAACAAAAGAAAACTGAGGAAATGTTTTATTGTAAATACTTTTTTTAATATGGTCGTTCAGTTTTACATAATGCCTTCTTGGTCATATATAAAGTAACAAAAATGCTTCTGACACTTTTTTATTATAACTTTTCAGCATGCCGCACAGCAGCCACACTTCTCTACAGCACAGCTTGAAGACATTGGCAAAGTCAATAGCTCTGGCTAAACACTTATAAGGCCCCAAAGGCGAGACGTATTGGCTATGCCAATGCTTGTTTTATTTTGCGTTTTCATTTTAATCTGCACGGTAGCAACCTCCCGCAGTTGCCTCTGACCCTGAATATCCTCTCATTGCTTGCCTCTCTGCCCCCACTGTCTCACGAGACTCTTCTCACATGCATGTATGTGTGTATGTAACGGGGATAACATTGTTTATGGTGTGTGCCTCGAGCTCCGGGTGTCTAACACCTCCTCGCTGTCTGTGTGCCTCGGCTCGTGCTCTCTGTCTCAAACTCCCCGCGCGCTCTGTGTATGCCTCAGGTTTTGTATTTGCTCCATGTAGTACCCCGCGCTCTCTACTCCTCCCACTGCCGATGACCCACACAGCTCCACTCTCATAAAGACTCCACTGCACTGGCGTAGCAAGGGGGGGGCGGAGGGGGCGGTACGCCCCGGGCGGCACGAGATTTGGGGGCGGCAGGTAAATTTATCGCTAGCCCCCCCCCCCCCCCCCGCTCTTAGGCGCTCGGCGGCGGCAAAAGGCAGGGACCGCCACGGGCGTCAGAGTGCCTAGTTACGCCACTGCTCCACTGACCCCCGCCGTGGAGACGGCTGCTGGCGGGGGCAGTCTCTTGCCATCACTGATCAATGAAACAAGATCGTGATGTAATGTGCTGTTGTTCAGCAATGTAATTGCCTTTGCTTCAGCCTTGTACACCTCAGGCATAAAGCACATCACAACATGAACGACAACCACGAAGCACAGTGTCTGTAATGAAAAATATCTTTTAATGCCATTTAACAAAATTAAAAGGGCTGGGAGCTGGAAAACAACAAAATAATACTTCCAATGTGAATGGTGATACTAACCTTTTAAATAGCAACGCCCATGAAGTGAAGGGCTTAATAACCAATGTTTTTATTTCTGAAATCAAAATAATAAAAGTGCCAAAACCCCCACTTTTATTTAGGACAGGTTCATTGTGCATTGACAAATGTGTGAGGCTAAATGAAAGCATCCAAAAGAGTGTCAAGTGAAACACGTGTGGTTTACTTATCAAGTGGTGGACGTCCACAGCACACCACATTATGAATGAAACCGGAAATCACAGTGGAAGACACATATACCAGCTACGTTGACTTCACTAGTGCAGACACGCACCACCTATATTGCCTTTTCTTTGCCATCTGTGACTCAAGCAGTGTGAAAAAGTCATCAATAATGCATTATCCAATGTTGACACTTTATTCTATTTTAAATGTTGCATATATATTTCAAATAGTCCCAAAAACTCCCAAAGCCAATAGTAACTTAGGGCCAGATGTAGGTGGCGAAATACCGGTCGGTAACGCCGAAATTCGGAGAATTTCTGCGTTACCGACCGGTATTTGGCTGAGTGCAATGTAGGTGAGTTCATACCTACATGCAAAATAAGGAATCGCAAAATAGCGATTCCTTAAATGCAATGTACGTAGCACTAAAAATAGTGCACTTGAGCATTAAGGAATCGCTAATTACCACCAACTGCAAGTTGGTGGTAAGTAGCGATTTCCTTTCAAAAAGCACTTTTTTGCTTTTTAGGTCTCGCCTGAGCCAGCGCATGCGCTGCCCTGGCGAGAGTTTTAGTAAGCGGGTTTTGGAAGTGCAAACAGCAGTGGCTTTTGCTGGCGATCAGCTTGCGTTCACGCGAGCGTGCACGCGCGATCAGGCGCCATATGGCTTCCCTCGCCATCTGGCTTCCCTCGCGATTACTTTCACTTTCGTGGCCGCACGGCCGTGTCAGTTTCACGGCCGCGCGGCCATTGCTTGTTTCCCTTTATTTTTAGTAACCTGTAATTCTATAGATTTCTTCACCGCATCGATATTTCATTGCATTGTACTTTTGTTCATGTTTCCATTGGGAGAGGAGCGCTTCTTCCTGCAGTGTAAAACCGTTATCTTCATCTTTAACCCTTTCAAATCCTTGATTCGGTTTTCCTGGAAAGCGGGTGAGGTTTCTCTCCTAGGGTCGGCGAAAGTGAATCAGTCGGCTGTGCACATTGATGTGAAATATGGAAATCTACCCTGGAGTATGCAGTCCCCGGAATCGGTGCGTTAGAAACACGAGGAAGTGTTTGTAACTACAAAGGCCGGTCCGTGTGTATTAGACACCGGTTGTTACTGTGTATCAGTTCGTCTCCAAACAAAGACCCGGGTGGCACATGTCATCCATGACACCACCACCCCAGGGTCACTCCGCATGGGGGGTGGCACATGACACCCACCACCACCACCCCTGGGTCACCACCGCACCGGGTGAACATCATACATGACCCACCCCGGGGTCACTGCCGCACGGGAAGCTCTTGTCATACTAGCCCCCCCATGTGGGGCGCTCCCAGATGTCCTAAAGCACGAGTAGATGCAACAGTGAGGGCTGCAACAGTGGGGGCTTTAAATATGATTTCTTGGTGTTTTTTTCCGGCGGGGGGGTGTGTTGGAGTGAGAAGTGATTTGCATTTTCGCTCACTTTGTCATACAGAGTTGGGGTCGCCCTCGCTCACTTTACTGTTGGTGCGGGGGTTCCCTCTCCATGGGGGCGCTCCCTCCATTTGTGGCTCCGTGAAGCGGGGAAGAACCCCCCCTCCCCGGCTGCAGTGGTGGGGGAGGGTCACAGAAGCGCACTGGTGGATTAATGGCAGCAGTGACCCCACTCCTGAGGAATGTCAAACCTCGCTGCCCCTGTCCCGCCCCCCCCCCCCCCTGTCACCCTGCTAATTTTTCCACTGCGGTTGGCTTCTTTCGGGGAGCAGGATACTGGAGGTTTCCGGATCCCGAGAACTGCCGAGAAAATCTGCTCTCTACAATAATAGCGCTTGCTTCCGGTCTTACCCTTCCAAGCGCCATAAAATCGCCCGATTCAGCAGTACTGGTACTTATTTTAGCAATCTCGGATAGATGAAAGGCTGAGTGAAAACTGGAGATTACTGCGCACACATTTATACAGTGGCTGTTAGGACAACGGGATTGCTTTGCATTTGAGGCAACATCCCTTCAAAAAACATTGCATTGTCAACAGTGTAGTGAAGAGGCCAGAACTGGAATTGCTGTTTTCCTATCCTGCAGGGCTGGCTGAAGCTGGAATGCGGAGCCGCTGACCTGCATTTTTCTTTCTACAGCATGCCATGCCTCCGGAAAGTGTGGAAATGTTGCTTCCTTATTTTATTGAAGGAGGAGTTTGCATTGCAATTTCTATGGTCTAAGCCTCCCAATGCAGCTGATCGACTAAAGGTTACACCATCATGCTGGTACGAAGTGGACAATACACGATTCAACCTAGTCTTAATCTTATATAGTTAAACCACTGTGGTTTATGCCTTGGTTCTCATTTACCACACCACTCTCCCACCCTATCCCCAACTCCCATCTTCAATATGAACCATACTACTACACAGCGTGACAAGGTGTCCACCGGGGATCACCTGACCCTAATTCTGGACTCTTTTTCTAGACCCTTCATTAAGTGGATTTTGGTGGTTTCTGATGCCAAATTGTTTTGCAAGTTAGTTTAAATACATTTTCTGCGTCTGTTGCACTCTGTACAGACTTTGGCAAGCAGTTGTGGCAGTGCTAACCCGGCGCTTTTAACTGGAGTAGAGCCCAACAGATTTAGCTTTTACTGGACTAGTCAGGGGAACACTAGAGCACTGTTAGTATTAAAGTATAATCAACCACAGTATTCAAAGAACAATAGTTGAATCGACATTGCTGTTAACCTGTAATCTCCATGTGGCTTCTCTCTCCCTTCCCTTAACCAACTAACCGGTGCACTCACCCCTGTGCCTTTTCACAGATAATCATGGTATTGACATGGACCAGGGCTCTGAGTGTACTGACCTATCACTAATGATCAACACATTTATTTTTAACAATTGTAAGGTTTACCTTACAGTCCTGAGACGTGCGTGGCTGGATGTAGTTCGCCAGTATTTTCCAAAGCTCTATTATATGCATATAGGAAATAAAGAATTGAATGTGACAAACAGCATGATTATGATGGTGTGTACTTTTAGGTGTAAAAAGTCACTCCTGCATTCCAATGGAAGCACTTCCTGCCGATGAATAAACCTAAGTGCTAGTAGCATGTGGTGAGAAGTTATAATACTCCTCTGTGTGCATCCGAAATCCCACTCTATATATTTTAAAGTATTGGCAATACGCCTAGCAGACGGCTGTCGAGCGGAGCTAAACCAAAAAAAACAAGCAATGGCATAGCCAATAGGTCTCGCCTTTGGGGCCTTATAAGTATTTAGTTATGCAGCACAATATCCTTGGTGCAACAACATCAACTGTTGCATGGCTAAACACTTATAAGGTCCCAAAGGCGAGACTTATTGGCTATGCCAATGCTTGTTCAAATGTGCCATGTGGCACACATCCATGCCCTTAGGGCATGTACGTGCGCCACATGTGCACACATGCACATTTCAGGGGTGCAACAGGGTCCTGGCACCCTTGAAATACCTCCCGCTATTAGCGATTCGGTAATACCGAATCGCTAATAGTGAATATCTTCCCATTCATTCCTATGGGCCTCCTAGCCCATAGGAATGAATGGTTAGGTATTCCTTAATAACGAATCTCAATTACCGATTCGTTATTAAGGAATGTTAAGGAATCACTAATATTTTAGCGATTCCTACCTACATTCTATTTAGCGAGTCCTTAATAGCGATTCGGTAAAAATTGCTATTAAGGACTCGCTAAATTGAAGTTACCTACATCTGGCCCTTAGTTTTTAAACCAAATAACTAGACGAGAAACTCGGACGCAGAGATGATGTTGCGATATGAGGTGCCTTAACCTTATCCCTTCTCAAAATACATCAATAAATATACGAGTTCACAGTAGCGGTCGGTGGTGGGAGTGCCGCCGGGCGCTGACGTGGGGCGGGGGGTAGTAAACTACGGATTACGGCGGATTACAGGTAAGTAAACATATAAATAAATAAAACGAATTTCGTTTCTCGCGCTGCATCGCAATTGGCGATGCAGCGCGAGAAACAAAATTTGTTTTATTTATTTATATGTTTACTTACCTGTAATCCGCCGTAATCCATAGTTTACTACCCCCCACCCTGTCCCTCCCCCGCCCCACGTCAGCGCCCGGCGGCACTCCCACCACCGACCGCTACTGCAAGTTCATTTCTTTGCCTCTCCCTGTAGAACTTGGACGTTTGCATTCCTCACGAATTCTAGACAAGAGGCATTATTAAACTTGTGAAAGCGACAATGTAAACATAGACACAGCGAACCGACTGGTGCAGTGCCCGTGTGTCTTGTATTGTGAAATTGTTTTAAAGGTAATTAAGAGTACTTCCGCTCTGACTTGTGAAAGAATACTACTTCCGCTCTTAAGTGGGTTTATGTTTTGATCACGAAAAATAACAAGCATTTGCAATGCAATAGGTCTCGCATTTACACGAGTTTGAGCTATTGACATTGTAAATGACAATGCCTTTTATTTTTGTTTTCGTTTTTAAAACATAAATAAAAGGCATTGTCATTTGCAATGCCTATAGCTTAAACCCGCGTACATGCGAGACCTATTGCATTGCAAATGCTTGTTCTAGGTTGTCAACACCCTGAAGTAGGATATGCATCCCCACCCTCCCACAGGCAGGACAGTAGACATGTGTCTTTGAATGAGCAATTGTCCGCCTTGTGTTTTCAGTGCAAATGCAGGACTGGTTTAATTTCAGGCTGGCACACATCATTTATCGATGTTTGTCTTGTGATCATTGGTTTGCTGTATATATTTTTGTCATAAATAACGTTCGGTATTATGTATGTGTTGTATATATTGTCTCACAAAAGAAATGGTTCTTAAGCACGTATATAAATGTGTTGCAATTGTGTGATTTACTAATGTGGTGTTTCCTTTTAAAAGACATGTCCAATTGATTTATGAATGTCTTTTTGAATTATCAAAACTAAGCAGAATAAATGCTCAAAAAAACCCTGGTGAATATGGGCATGACCCAGATTTATGGGAAGATCCGGTTGGTAACACGTTTCCCTCCCAAAAAGTTTTTAAAGAGGCCTATTGGACCATGATTAAAGAAAATAACATGCGATCCACCAGAAATCATTTACTGACCAGTACCTTTTTGGAACATAAGCCAGAGCCCATGTTTGAAAACTTTTGGAACTACATTACTAAGCCTGGCGACAGGAAACTTTTTTACCAGTTTCGAGTGGGTACCTTACCAATTAAATCCTCTACTGCCAAATGGAAAAAGATCTTAGATAGTAAATGTGTATTTTGTCAGGGCCAGGATGAAACGTTACCACATATCCTATTTCTATGCCCGGCCTACAACTCTCCACGGAGCAAATGGCTAAAACCAATTTGCTCTAACTTGGGTACTAGGTCATGTGCTACTGCTCTAAGACTATTGAAGACCAGCACACAAGAGCCCATTGTGATAGCCCTAGCAACATTTTTAAGTTGGATATGAAGAATACGGTCCATTTTTTAAAAAGTAACAGCTGCCATTGATTAGTTCTAACCCTCTGTATGATGCTCTGATATTTACCTGTTGTTTTTTAGTTTGTATTGGGCTCTCTTTAAGTACGATGTACGAATGAAATGATAAGTAAATTACTCTTGGTGTAAGTACAGCAGACCATGAAGATATAACTTTTATAAAGAATTATGTGTTTTTTAATTGATGGTTTTAGCATGTTTTTATACTTCTGTGTATTACCAACTGTTAGACCTGTCAGCCCTAGGGTGGTCTTTCCCTGTTTTTTTTCCCTTTTGCGCCTCATTTTTGCCATTATATTTTTACTGGACCTAGGTCTCTGGGCACCTTGCCACTGCTAGCCAGTGCTGAGGTGCAGGTGCTCTCTCTCACTCAAGATGGCTGCCACAGGCCCCTGCTACTGCAGAGGGGCCTTACACGCATACACACTAGTAGCCAGGGTCAGGCTGGGGTATAGGGATACAGTATCCATTCCATCCCCGCCTCTGGGCCACATAGCCAGGCATGTAGAAGGTTCCAGAACCTTCCGGGCTGTGGGAGGAGTTATGTTTGCCGCCTTTGGGAGAGTCACCTGACCTAGGAGTATAAAAGGCTTGGAGGGAAAACTTTCTAGTCAGTTGATGAGGCACCACTGAACCTGGGAGAACCTCCACCGGAGTATAGGCTTTAGGGCCTAGGGGGGAGACCTACACTACTGCTGCTGACAGGGCTGAGGCCCTGCTGGAGTAAGATAGCTGAGGAACGCCCACCACCCACTGACCTTGCCCAGTGTGAGGGGACCCAGGGAACCACCTTCAGCGTGCGGGGAGGAACATCAAGCACTCCCAGACCACCAACTCATTCCCCCCCCCATGACAAGAAACTTCTGACAAGAAACTTTGACAAGAAACTTATACTAAGGAACTTCTGACAAGAAACTCCTAACCAGAAGTGCCTAAGAAGCAACCAAGCTGGAGCAGTCGCAAGACACCTTAATTTGAGGAGGCCTGACCGTCCAGCCAGGCCTGAAGCCTAAACTGCCCAACTGGGGATCACCAGGTAAAGCGCCGTACCCTGAAGCGCTAGACCTTCACCCCCTCACTATTCCTGCCTACTGCTGGGCTGCCCCCAAGTACTTTTCCAGTCAGCCCTGCCCACAGGCTGCTGGTGCGCCCTGTTTTCTGTCACCCCTCAGGTCACTGACCTTGTGTGGAGATCACTGCCACGGCCGTCGCCGCCTGAGGAGAAGTGCCGTGAGGTGAGGTGCGCCGTTGCGCCCTCACCGAAGGGAGCGCTGAGGTGAGGGAAGCCCCTCAAGTTTCTGTGGTGAGGTGCGCCGTCCGCGCCCTCACCGAAGCCTCCACATATTGCCCCCATCGCCGCCGTCGCGGCCGAAGAAATTGCCACCGGGCCCTGGGCCCTCATCGCCGCCGTCGCGGCCGAAGAAATCACCCCCCCGCCGCCGTCGCGGCCGAAGAAATTGTCACCGCCGCCGTCGCGGCCGAAGAAATTGCCCCCGCCGCCGTCGCGGCCAAAGAAATCGCCTGCGCGACCAACGAGGCCTCCAGGCCCCGCCGACACCGTCTCCAGGCAACCGGGGACGCCGGGCGTGCTCCCAGGAAGGCCGCGCAACGATTGGGCTCCGGCCCCGGTCACGCCCCCAGCGCCGACGGAAGCCCAGGAAGAGCCCCGGCCGTGCAGAGGGAGACGGGGAGCCGGCCGGAGAGGACTGCCGGCTCCCGCTCCCTTCCCCAAGACCCTGAGCCTGCGCACAGACCTACCTGAACCCGGGGGCCGGAGGAAGGTGATCCCGGCCCCCGCAACGTGCCGCAGCTGCATCCCCTGATCCCGGGGCCGGAGGAGGGTGATACCGGCCCCCGCAACGTCCCGACAGTCCGGCCTGAAGGCCGAAGACCTCGACCGGGCCCCGCCTCCAGAACACGGGCCGGGCCTGGGGAGTGCCAGTCGCAAAGGAGCGCAACCAACAAACCAGCGAGAGGTGAGCCCAGGAGGCCCCTAGGGCCACAAAACGCCACTGGGGGCCGGGGGCCACCATTAACCCTATAATTAATTGGGTACACTTTCCCCATGAGGCGAGGCCCCGGAGAGGAGTGGGCCTACCCTAGAGTTAACCCCTAAGGGTCATAGAAGCCCCAGGATACTGGACATGTTGAGGGGTTCCCGACAGTATTTAATAACTTATTGCAGATGCCTATTGTAATTACTGCCTAGGCCATGCTTTTAACTGCGAAGTCTTTTACCACAGGGGAAAGTATTTAATTGAATTGAGCTGAAGTGTACACCGCCAAGAGTTGAAGTGTTTTATGTTACAGGTGTACTGGAATTGCGACGCCCACTGTACTGAATGTGGGCGCGCCTAGATTAATGCAGGCCTATCTAAATGTAAAGTGAAAAGCCTTCTTTTAAGTAATTGAATATGCTAAAGTGAGCTGCATGTCTAGGCCCCTGTTTTATTAACGTACCTTGAGATCATTATTAAGTGCTACGTGTAGGAGATAATTCCTGCGGCCTCTTAGTGGCCTACAATGTTGATGAGCTATGATGCTTTATTTAAAATGTGCACCAGTTGAGTAATGCAATGAATTTAAATGTAGATCTGAATTAATCTGCCTCATCTGATGCTACCTTGATTTATATATAAAAGATCTTGATTTTAAATACACAAGCCTGGTGTGGTGTCATGTTATTGCGTTCGCATTCCTGAGTCAAAGTGAGAGTGTGCTGCACAACTGCCTTACACATTGCCTTCGCAGTGCTTTCCGCTCGCGCCATGCTACCGTGTCGGACTCGGTAAACCCGGTTCCAACACCAACAATCACAATGTATTATGTCTTTATTTTAGAAATTATGTTTTTATCTAAGATTATTTATTATGTTATTGTAAATATTCTGTGTGTCTTTTATGATCAGAATGATCGAAATAAAGACTAAATTGAATTGAATTGAATTGAAACTGTAATGCCTGGGATTTCTGACCTTTGCCTTCCAAGAAACACTACTGCTATCCATTTGGAGATTTCATCCTGACACATACACCGGCCTACAGTAGCTCTCCCCAAGGTCGAAAGCCATCTGCGTCCTTATCAAGACGCCCAACATTTTTAATTTACGACTGTAATGCATTTTAACAATGCAGAAATCGGTTTATGGTACCTCACAAAATATGTATAAATCCAGCCAAAACTTTGTACACTGTGAGGCTTTCTTCAGACGCATTCTGTTGAGACTCTACCGGCCGCTCCGTTTAATTAACCAACGTGTTCCTGTTTTGCCAAATGCCTCTTGTCTTTTCATTTCTTTGAGGTGAATTCATATCCGAGCTACAGTTTCACACCAGCAGAGGCAGTCCCATGACCCTCACAAAGTAACAGCAATGTCAGTGGGACTGGCTTATAACTGGAAATGCATTTTCAATGAATGGTACGTTTGTGTGTGTGGCATTGTGGCTGGGCATGTAGGTGAATGCAAAAAGGAGACAGTGTATGAATGAATAGGTGAATGAATGTAAGGGTGGATGATTGACTGCTTAATGGAAATTGGCTGCACAGATAGAAGCATCCAGACACTTTTACTTATAAACTTTACCTGTTTGCTTTTCCAATGCTTGTCACTATAATTTTCACAGTAACTTGTTGGGTGCAGACATCAACATCGCTGAAGTTAACTGAGGGGTTGCCCACTGTTGGAACCGGGTTTACCGAGTCCGCCACGGTAGCATGGCGCAAAGCGGGAAAGCACGCGAAGGCAATGTTTAAGGCAGTTGTGCAGCACACTCTTACTTTGACTCAGAAATGCGAACGCAATAACGTGACACCACACCAGGCTTTTGTATTTAAAATCAAGATCTTTTATAAATAAATTAAGATGGCATTAGATGAGGCAGATTAATTCAGATCCACATTCAAATTCATTGCATTACTCAATTGGTGCACATTTTAAATAAAGCATCATAGCTCATCAACAATGTAGGCCACTAAGAGGCCGCAGGAATTATCTCCTACACGTAGCACTTAATAATGATCTCAAGGTACGTTAATAAAACAGGGGCCTAGACATGCAGTTCACTTTAGCATATTCAATTACTTAAAAGAAGGCTTTTCACTTTACATTTAAATAGGCCTGCATTAATCTAGGCGCGCCCACATTCAGTACAGTGGGCGTCGCAATTCCAGTACACCTGTAACATAAAACACTTCAACTCAATTCAATTAAATACTTTCCCCGTGTGGTAAAAGACTTTGCAATTAAAAGCATGGCCTAGGCAGTAATTACAATAGGCATCTGCAATAAGTTATTAAATACTGTAGGGAACCCCTCGACATGTCCAGTATCCAGGGGCTTCTATGACCCTTAGGGGTTAACTCTAGGCTAGGCCCACTCCTCTCCGGGGCCTCGCCTCATGGGGAAAGTTTGCACAAGTAATTATGGGGTTAATGGTGGCCCCCGGCCCCCAGTGGCGTTTTGTGGGCCCTAGGGGCCTCCTGGGCTCACCTGTTGTGTTGGTCGTTGGTCGCGCTTCAGGGCGACTGGCACTCCCCAGGCCCGGCCCGTGTTCTGGAGGGCGGGGCCCGGTAGGGGTACCTCGGCCTTCAGGCCGGACTGGCTGGACGTTGCGGGGCCGGTATCACCTTACTCCGGCCCCGGGATCAGGGTATGACTGCACAGCACGCTGCGGGGCCGGTATCACCTTACTCCGGCCCCCGGGATCAGGTAGGGTAAGTGCGCTGGCTCAGGGTCGCGGGGGAAGGGAGCGGGAGCCGGCAGTCCTCTCTGGCCGGCTCCCCTTCTCCCTCGGCACTGCCGGGGCTCTTCCCGGGCTTCCGTCGGCGCTGGGGGCGTGACCGTGGCCGGCGCCCAATCGTTGCGCGCCCTTCCTGGGGTCACGCCCGGCGACCCCGGTTGCTCGGCAACGGCGTCGGCGGGGCCTGGAGGCCTCGCTGGTGATCGCGCTGGCGATTTCTTGGGCTGCGACGGCGGCGGGGGCAATTCTTCGGCCGCGACGGCGGCGGGGACAATTCTTCGGCCGCGACGGTGGCGATGAGGGCCCAGGGCCCCGTGGCAAATCCTTGGAGGCTTCGGTGAGGGCGCGGACGGCGCACCTCACCACACACACCTGAGGGGCTTCCCTCACCTCAGCGCTTCCTCCGGTGAGGGCGCGACGGCGCACCTCACCACACGGTGCCTCTCCTCAGGCGGCGGCGGCCGCGGCGGTGATCTCCACACAAGGTCAGTGACCTGAGGGGGACAGAATGCAGGACGCACCAGCAGCCTGTGGGCAGGGCTGACTGGAAAAGTACTTGGGGCAGCCCAGTAGTAGGCAGGAATAGTGAGGGGGTGAAGGTCTAGCGCTTCAGGGTACGGCGCTTACCTGGTGATCCCCAGTTGGGCAGTTTAGGCTTCAGGCCTGGCTGGACGGTCAGGCCTCCTCAAATTAAGGTGTCTTGCGACTGCTCCAGCTTGGTTGCTTCTTAGGCGCTTCTGGTTAGGAGTTTCTTGTCAGAAGTTCCTTAGTATAAGTTTCTTGTCAGAGTTTCTTGTCAGAAGTTTCTTGTCATGAGGGGGGGAATGAGTTGGTGGTCTGGGAGTGCTTGATGTTCCTCCCCGCACGCTGAAGGTGGTTCCCTGGGTCCCCTCACACTGGGCAAGGTCAGTGGGTGGTGGGCGTTCCTCAGCTATCTTACTACAGCAGGGCCTCAGCCCTGTCAGCAGCAGTAGTGTAGGTCTCCCCTAGGCCCTAAAGCCTATACTCCGGCGGAGGTTCTCCCAGGTTCAGTGGTGCCTCAGCAACTGACTAGAAAGTTTTCCCTCCAAACCTTTTATACCCCTAGGTCAGGTGACCCTCTCAAAGGCGGCAAAACATAACTCCTCCCACAGCCCGGAAGGTTCTGGAACCTTCTACATGCCTGGCTATGTGGCCCAGAGGCGGGGATGGAATGGATACTGTATCCCTATGCCCCAGCCTGACCCTGGCTACTAGTGTGTATGTGTGTAAGGCCCCTCTGCAGTAGCAGGGGCCGGTGGCAGCCATCTTGAGTGAGAGAGAGCACCTGCACCTCAGCACTGGCTAGCAGTGGCAAGGTGCCCAGAGACCTAGGTCCAGTAAAAATATGGTGGCAAAAAGGAGGCGAAAAAGGGAAAAAAACAGGGAAAAACCACCCTAGGGCTGACAGGTCTAACACGCGTCCCCCAGCCGAAAGAGGGGAGAGCTTCCCAACCTCTAGGGAGTTCTCTTCGCTAAGGCGGAAAAACCGGGAGAGACCGTCAGCGTTGGCGTGGTCTACACCGGGTCGATGTTCCACCCGAAAGTCCATCCCCTGGAGGGAAATGGACCACCTCAACAATTTGGGGTTTTCGCCTCTCATCTGCATGAGCCAGCGAAGGGGTCTGTGGTCGGTCTGGATCAGGAAGTGACAACCAAAAAGGTATGGCCTCAACTTCTTGACAGCCCAAACCACAGCAAAGGCTTCTCGTTCGATGGTACTCCACCGCTGTTCCCGGGGGAGTAGTCTTCGGGAAATGAAGGCCACTGGCTAGTCTTGGCCATCGTCATTCAGCTGCGAGAGCACAGCTCCTATGCCATGCTCAGAAGCGTCTGTCTGTACAATAAATTCCCGTCCAAAGTCTGGAGTCCTGAGAACCGGTGCGGTGCACATTGCACGTTTGAGGGTCTCAAAGGCTTCCTGGCAGGCAGCCGTCCAGATGACTCTGCGTGGCTGCTTCTTTGAAGTCAATTCCGTCAATGGGCCCACGATGGTTCCATATCCCTTGACGAACCGGCGGTAATACCCCGTGAGGCCGAGAAAAGCTCGGACTTCTGTTTGGGTCTTGGGGGGCTCCCAGGCCAAGATGGTCTCAATCTTGGCTTGGAGGGGTTGCACCTTACCTCCGCCCACCAGATGTCCCAGGTACACGACAGATCCCTGTCCAATCTGGCACTTGCTGGCCTTGATGGTTAGACCAGCCCGTTGCAGAGCCTGTAGCACCTCCTGGAGATGCTCCAGATGCTCCAGATGGTCCTCCCAGCTGCTACTGAAGACAGCTATGTCATCCAGGAGGCCAGACAGCACCTGGTTCACCAACCGCTGGAAAGTGGCTGGAGCATTTTTCAACCCGAAGGGCATCACCCGAAATTGAAAGTGGCCCTCGGGGGTGGAGAACGCAGTCTTCTCCCTTGCTCCTTCCGCCATGGCTATCTGCCAATAGCCTGACGTCAAATCAATGGTACTCAAATATCGGGCTGCTCCCAGCCGGTCAATGAGCTCATCCGCCCGCGGGATCGGGTGAGCGTCGGTCTTAGTGACTGAGTTGAGTCCACGGTAATCCACACAGAACCGAAGTTCTGGTGTGGTGCCCGGTGGGGCCGCTTTCGGCACCAACACCACCGGACTAGCCCAAGGGCTACTGGAAGGCTCAATCACTCCCAGTTCTAGCATCTTGGTAACCTCACCCTGGATACTAGCCTTGACTTTATCGGACAGCCGGTAAGACTTGGTTTTTACTGGCGGACTGCCCCTGTGTCCACATCATGGGTACACAGGTGCGTGATTCCAGGCGTGAGGGAGAACAACGAGGCGTACTGCCCCAAGACCTGGCGGCAGTCCCTCTGTTGCTCTGGGGTCAAGGATGGGGCGAGGACCACTCCTCTACCGAACCATCCTTCTCATGGGCCGCCAGAAGGTCTGGAAGAGGCTCACTCTCCTCCTCCTCACTTCCATCTGTTATCATTAGGAGAGTGAGTTCTGAACGCTCCTGGTGGGGCTTCAGGCGGTTGACGTGGAACACCCTGTGGGGTTGACGTGGGGTCTTCACATCGACGACATATGTGGTCTGGCCTCTCCTTTCCAAGATCTCAAACGGCCCAGTCCACCGGTCCTGGCGGGCGCTAAGCTCTCCTGGCTCCATGACCCACACCTTCTGTCCAGCGTCTAACTCTACCGTCCGCGCGTTCCGGTCATACCATTTCTTCATGACGGCTTGACTTGCCTCTAGATTGTCCGAGGCCTCCTTCCACAGCTTGGCCACTTGGCTGCGGAATGCCAGCATATAGCTGACCACATCACGGGGAAGCTTCGAGGAAGACTTCTCCCACCCCTCCCTGACAAGACTGAGGGGCCCCGAACGGGGTGGCCATAGAGCAGCTCAAAGGGGCTGAAACCGACCCCCTTCTGCGGCACCTCTCGGTAGGAGAAGAGCAGACAGGGTAAGAGGACGTCCCACTTCCTTCTCAAGTCCTCGGGTAGGCTCCTGATCATCCCCTTCAAGGTTTTGTTAAAGCGCTCCACGAGCCCGTTCGGTCTGGGGGTGGTAAGGATGGAGAACCGGTAGGTCACTCCACACTCTTTCCACATGGCCTGCATGTAGGCCGACATGAAATTCGTGCCCCTATCTGACACCACGACCTTGGGGAATCCCACTCGGGTAAAAATCCCCATCAGGGCCCTCGCCACCACCGGTGCAGTGATGGTCCTCAGAGGGATTGCCTCCGGGTACCGGGTGGCGTGGTCTACCAGCACCAAAATGAACCTATGTCCTGCAGAAGTCGGCGGGTCCAATGGCCCGACAATGTCAATCCCTACCCGCTCAAAAGGGGTATCGACAACTGGGAGAGGTTCCAGAGGGACCTTCACTTTAGTCCCTGTCTTGCCGCTCGCTTGGCAAGTGGTGCAAGTCTTGCAAAAATTGTCAGAAGTGACGCGCATCCTGGGCCAGTAAAAATGTGGGACCAGACGCGCAAACGTCTTGTCTTGGCCCAGGTGTCCTGCTAGTGGTATTTCGTGTGCCAACTCTAGCAGAAAGGCTCGGTAGCATTGGGGGACCACTACGGCCCTTGATGACCCATGCACCGGAGCCTTAGGCTCACTGTAGAGGAGACCATCCTCCCAGTAGACATGGTAGTTACCAGTCTCTGTTCCAGCTGCTTGGGCTTCGGCCTGTTGCCGCATGCCTTCAAGCGTAGGGCACTCCTTCTGCGCCCTGCAAAATTCCTCCCGGGTAGGCCCTCCTTCCACCTGCCACTCTGCAGGGGTCGGCAGGTCCCCCACGGGAACACCAACCACCTCAGCGGACTCCGGGGTCACCTCCGCGGGCTCCCCATCCATCTCACCGGGTGTCTCCTCCTGGACATCTCCTCGTCCAGCAGTGGGCTGGGCCATTCTTTCAGGCTCCATCCCCGGCTGAGTTCCTTGTCGGGCAGCCATGGACCGCGTGACGGCGCAAGTCCATCCTGGTAATCCCAACATCTCAGCATGGGCATTGAACTCTACCTCCCTCCAGGCAGTATGTTCCAAGTCGTTGCCCAGCAGACAGTCAACTGGCATGGCAGGGCTCACCGCAACCTTCAACAGACCTGATACTCCTCCTCACTCAAAGGGAACTTGGGCCACGGGGTAATGTCCCAGGCTATTATCAGCCATAACAACCGGGTGGAAATCCTCAGGAATCACCTGCTCTGGGGACACCAGCTGACGTCTCACCATCGTCATGCTGGCACCTGTGTCCCTCAGAGCCTCCACCTCCTCCCCGTTCACCAGGACCCTCTGCCGATACTTGGCAGTGTTCGCGGGTACCTGAACCCGTGGGATGATCTCTCTATCCCCCAGGGAAACTAAGGTCAAGCCTGTCCACTCACCTCCCCTACCTAGGGACAACTCCTCCCCAAGCGCTACACTGGCCACCCCGGGCTCTTACCTCCTGTGGGGGCTGGGGTTCTCTTGCGACACTGGGGATCCCCTTGTAATGTCCAACCTCCCCGCACTCACTAGCACCGGACAGTTCTGGGCTGCTGACTCCTGTCAGGATAAGTGGGTTTCTGGGATCCAGATTGGGATGGGGAACCTACCCCCTCTCCCAGGCGGTCTATTTTGGGGACCTTTAAAGAACTCCCTCTTTTATCTCCCCCTCTTTCTTCTGGGGAGCCCCTGTCCACCTTTCGGGGTCCGCCCCGGCTCCCTTGCGGAACACCCGAGTGCTGACCCACGTGTCTGCCTCCTCCGCAAGCTCCCTAGGATTGGTCAGCTTGCGGTCCACCAAGTACTGGCACAGCTCCGGAAAACATTTCTCTAGGAGGTGCTCTCTCAAGAATAGGTCGTACAGCCCTTTGTAATTGTCAATGTTGCTGCCACGCACCCACCCCTCCAATGCCTTCCAGGCATTATCAAAAAAATCCACCCAGTTTTGTGTGTGAAGCTTGTGGCTGTTGCGGAACTTTTGGCGGTACTTCTCTGGGGTGAGGCCAAACTTCTTGAGCACGGCCTCCTTCATGATTGGGTAGTTAGTCTGCTCCCCCTTATCCAAAGTTAAAAGTGTGTCCCTTACTAGTGGAGGTATGTACCTATAAAGACCTCCCACCCAGTAGCTCTCAGGAACTCTATGGGCCACCAGAGCCACCTCGTAGGCCGCCAACCACTTGTCGATGTCATCACCTACACTAAAACTGGCCATCACCTCTCTGGGTAAATAGAATTTGGGCTCCTGTGGAACCCCAGCAGGTACGCTGCCACCATTCATTTTGCCCTGCATCTCCATCTGCAAGGTCCGGAGCTCTAGTTCCTTCAGGCTAAGCTCATGTACAAGCTTCCTTTCCTCCATGGCTAGCCTTGCCTGTTCTCCTTCTCTTTCCATCCTAGCAAGTTCTAATGTTAATTGCCTTTGCTCCCTTCTGTCCTCAAATTCCTCTGGCGACAAACTTCCCCCTGACGCACTACTGCCTGCCCTGGAACGTCTTCCTGGCAACAGATTCTCGCTAACATCAATGTGCAGTAGGTCCAGTTCTCCTGGGTTGTCTGCCTCCCCCTGCTCCTCATCCCCTCTTCCCTCCGGGTGGGCCATTACCCATGCCCTCAAAGCTTTCTGAAGCACCTCCTTCCTGGCGCCTCGCTTGACGGCCACCCCCCTCTCTAGGCAGAACTCGTTGAGCTGTGTCACCGTATACCTTTCTAGGTTGGCTAACTCAAACTCCATCCTCCTAGGTGGGGTCCCAGACAATTTAAGGAAGGGGTTCTAAACTGTACGTAACAGGTCTAACGCAGAAATGTACACAATCGGCAATTACCAAAGAATTCCTAGCACTTTCATTACAATAGGTGTCTAATTGCGGCGCACACTGAGTCACTGTAGGGTGCTGCACAAGCACCAGTCCTTATCCCACCGCTGCCACCAAATGTTGGAACCGGGTTTACCGAGTCCGCCACGGTAGCATGGCGCGAAGCGGGAAAGCACGCGAAGGCAATGTGTAAGGCAGTTGTGCAGCACACTCTTACTTTGACTCAGAAATGCGAACGCAATAACGTGACACCACACCAGGCTTTTGTATTTAAAATCAAGATCTTTTATAAATGAATTAAGTTGGCATTAGATGAGGCAGATTAATTCAGATCTACATTCAAATTCATTGCATTACTCAATTGGTGCACATTTTAAATAAAGCATCATAGCTCATCAACATTGTAGGCCACTAAGAGGCCGCAGGAATTATCTCCTACACGTAGCACTTAATAATGATCTCAAGGTACGTTAATAAAACAGGGGCCTAGACATGCAGTTCACTTTAGCATATTCAATTACTTAAAGAAGGCTTTTCACTTTACATTTAAATAGGCCTGCATTAATCTAGGCGCGCCCACATTCAGTACAGTGGGCGTCGCAATTCCAGTACACCTGTAACATAAAACACTTCAACTCAATTCAATTAAATACTTTCCCCCTGTGGTAAAAGACTTTGCAGTTAAAAGCATGGCCTAGGCAGTAATTACAATAGGCATCTGCAACAAGTTATTAAATACTGTAGGGAACCCCTCGACATGTCCAGTATCCTGGGGCTTCTATGACCCTTAGGGGTTAACTCTAGGCTAGGCCCACTCCTCTCCGGGGCCTCGCCTCATGGGGAAAGTTTGCACAAGTAATTATGGGGTTAATGGTGGCCCCCAGTGGCATTTTATGGGCCCTAGGGGCCTCCTGGGCTCACCTGTTGTGTTGGTCGTTGGTCGCGCTTCAGGGCGACTGGCACTCCCCCAGGCCCAGCCCGTGTTCTGGAGGGCGGGGCCCGGTAGGGGTACCTCGGCCTTCAGGCCGGACTGGCTGGAGGTTGCGGGGGCTGGTATCACCTTACTCCGGCCCCCGGGATCAGGGTATGACTGCACGGCACGTTGCGGGGGCCGGTATCACCTTACTCCGGCCCCCGGGATCAGGTAGGGTAAGTGCGCGGGCTCAGGGTCGCGGGGGAAGGGAGCGGGAGCCGGCAGTCCTCTCCGGCCAGCTCCCCGTCTCCCTCTGCACTGCCGGGGCTCTTCCCGGGCTTCCGTCGGCGCTGGGGGCGTGACCGGGGCCGGCGCCCAATCGTTGCGCGGCCTTCCTGGGGTCACGCCCGGCGACCCCGGTTGCTCGGCAACGGCGTCGGCGGGGCCTGGAGGCCTCGCTGGTGATCGCGCTGGCGATTTCTTGGCCAGCGGCGGGGGCAATTCTTCGGCCGCGGCGGGGACAATTCTTCGGCCGCGACGGCGGCGATGAGGGCCCAGGGCCCTGTGGCAAGTCCTTGGAGGCTTCGGTGAGGGCGCGGACGGCGCACCTCACCACACACACCTGAGGGGCTTCCCTCACCTCAGCGCTTCCTCCGGTGAGGGCGCGACGGCGCACCTCACCACACGGTGCCTCTCCTCAGGCGGCGGCGGCGGCGGCGGTGATCTCCACACAAGGTCAGTGACCTGAGGGGGACAGAATGCAGGACGCACCAGCAGCCTGTGGGCAGGGCTGACTGGAAAAGTACTTGGGGGCAGCCCAGTAGTAGGCAGGAATAGTGAGGGGTGAAGGTCTAGCGCTTCAGGGTACGGCGCTTTACCTGGTGATCCCCAGTTGGGCAGTTTAGGCTTCAGGCCTGGCTGGACGGTCAGGCCTCCTCAAATTAAGGTGTCTTGCGACTGCTCCAGCTTGGTTGCTTCTTAGGCGCTTCTGGTTAGGAGTTTCTTGTCAGAAGTTCCTTAGTATAAGTTTCTTGTCAGAGTTTCTTGTCAGAAGTTTCTTGTCATGAGGGGGGGGAATGAGTTGGTGGTCTGGGACTGCTTGATGTTCCTCCCCGCACGCTGAAGGTGGTTCCCTGGGTTCCCTCACACTGGGCAAGGTCAGTGGGTGATGGGCGTTCCTCAGCTATCTTACTACAGCAGGGCCTCAGCCCTGTCAGCAGCAGTAGTGTAGGTCTCCCCCCTAGGCCCTAAAGCCTATACTCCGGCGGAGGTTCTCCCAGGTTCAGTGGTGCCTCATCAACTGACTAGAAAGTTTTCCCTCCAAACCTTTTATACCCCTAGGTCAGGTGACCCTCTCAAAGGCGGCAAAACATAACTCCTCCCACAGCCCGGAAGGTTCTGGAACCTTCTACATGCCTGGCTATGTGGCCCAGAGGCAGGGATGGAATGGATACTGTATCCCTATGCCCCAGCCTGACCCTGGCTACTAGTGTGTATGCGTGTAAGGCCCCTCTGCAGTAGCAGGGGCCGGTGGCAGCCATCTTGAGTGAGAGAGAGCACCTGCACCTCAGCACTGGCTAGCAGTGGCAAGGTGGCCAGAGACCTAGGTCCAGTAAAAATATGGTGGCAAAAAGGAGGCGAAAAAGGAAAAAAAACAGGGAAAGACCACCCTAGGGCTGACAGGTCTAACACCCACCCATGTATGACCGGGGCTGATGCACTGCTCACCCATGTTTGACAGAAGCTGATGCACTGCTCACCCGTGTATGACAGAAGCTGATGCGCTGCCCACCCATGTATGACAGGAGCTGATGCTCTGCTCACCCATGTATGACAGAAGCTGATGCACTGCCCACCCATGTATGACAGAAGCTGATGCACTGCCCACCCATGTATGACAGAAGCTGATGCACTGCCCACCCATGTATTACAGAAGCTGATGTGCTGCCCACCCATGCATGACAGAAGCTGATGTGCTGCCCACCCAGGTATGACAGCAGCTGATGCCCTGCTCACCCATGTATGACAGAAGCTGATGCACTGCCCACCCATGTATGACAGAAGCTGATGCTCTGCTCACCCATGTATGTCAAGAGCTGATGCTCAGCTCCCCCATGTATGACAGAAGCTGATGCCCTGCCCACCCATGTATGACAGAAGCTGATGCACTGCCCACCCATGTTTGACAGAAGCTGATGTGCTGCCCACCCATGCATGACAGAAGCTGACGTGCTGCCCACCCAGGTATGATAGCAGCTGATGCTCTGCTCACCCATGTATGTCAAGAGCTGATGCTCTGCTCACCCATGTATGACAGAAGCTGATGCACTGCCCACCCATGTATGACAGAAGCTGATGCACTGCCCACCCATGTATGACAGAAGCTGATGCACTGCCCACCCATGTATGACAGAAGCTGATGCTCTGCTCACCCATGTATGTCAAGAGCTGATGCTCAGCTCACCCATGTATGACAGAAGCTGATGCACTGCCCACCCATGTATGACAGAAGCTGATGCACTGCCCACCCATGTTTGACAGAAGCTGATGTGCTGCCCACCCATGCATGACAGAAGCTGACGTGCTGCCCACCCAGGTATGACAGCAGCTGATGCTCTGCTCACCCAGGTATGACAGCAGCTGATGCACTGCCTACCCATGTATGACAGGAGCTGATGCACTGCCCACCCATGTATGACTGGAGCTGATACACTGCTCACCCATATATGACAGAAGCTGATGCACTGCCCACCCATGCATGTCAGAAGCTGATGAACTGCCCACGTGTATAACAGAAGCTGATGCACAGCCCACCCATGTACGACAGGAGCTGATGCACTGCTCACCCATGTATGACAGAAGCTGATGCGCTGCCCACCCGTGTATGACTGGAGCTGATACACTGCTCACCCATATATGACAGAAGCTGATGCACTGCCCACCCATGCATGGCAGAAGCTGATGAACTGCCCACCGTGTATATCAGAAGCTGATGCACAGCCCACCCATGTACGACAGGAGCTGATGCTCTGCTCACCCATGTATGTCAAGAGCTGATGCTCTGCTCACCCATGTATGACAGAAGCTGATGAACTGCCCACCCTTGTATGACAGAAGCTGATGCACTGCCCACCCATGTATGACAGAAGCTGATGCACTGCCCACCCATGTATGACAGAAGCTGATGCACTGCCCACCCATCTATGACAGAAGCTGATGCACTGCCCACCCATGTATGACAGAAGCTGATGCACTGCCCACCCATGTATGACAGAAGCTGATGCACTGCCCACCCATGTATGACAGAAGCTGATGCACTGTCCACCCATGTATGACAGAAGCTGATGCACTGCCCACCCATGTATGACAGAAGCTGATGCACTGCCCACCCATGTATGACAGAGGCTGATGCTCTGCCCACCCATGTATGACAGAAGCTGATGCTCTGCTCACCCATGCATGTCAAGAGCTGATGCTCTGCTCACCCATGTATGACAGAAGCTGATGCTCTGCTCACCCATGTATGACAGAAGCTGATGAACTGCCCACCCGTGTATGACAGAAGCCGATGCACTGCCCACCCAAGTATGACAGAAGCTGATGCACTGCCCACCCATGTATGACAGAAGCTGATGCACTGCCCACCCATGTATGACAGAAGCTGATGCTCTGCTCACCCATGTATGTCAAGAGCTGATGCTCTGCTCACCCATGTATGACAGAAGCTGATGAACTGCCCACCCATGTATGACAGAAGCTGATGCACTGCCCACCCATGTATGACAGGAGTTGATCCTCTGCTCACCCATGGATGACATAAGGTGATGCACTGCCCACCCATGTATCTGAGGCACTAAGGAACTGCTCATCCTTGACCCGCATGAGCAGATGCGCTGCTGACCCTGGTGCCACAGAGCTGAGGCGCTGCTCACCCTTGTGCCACAGAGCTGAGGCGCTGCTCACCCTTGCCCTATAGAGGAGTTGCACACTGTGGTACCACAGGAGCTGAAGCACTGCTCACCCTTGTGCCAAATAGCTGAGGCGTTGCTCACCCTTGTGCCAAAAGAGCTGAAGCACTGCTCTCCCTTGTGCCACAGAGCTGATGCACTGCTCACCCATGTATGACAGAAGCTGATGCGCTGCCCACCCGTGTATGACAGAAGCTGATGCTCTGCTCACCCATGTATGACAGAAGCTGATGAACTGCCCACCCTTGTATGACAGAAGCTGATGCACTGCCCATCCATGTATGACAGAAGCTGATGCACTGCCCACCCATGTATGACAGAAGCTGATGCACTGCCCACCCATCTATGACAGAAGCTGATGCACTGCCCACCCATGTATGACAGAAGCTGATGCACTGCCCACCCATGTATGACAGAAGCTGATGCACTGCCCACCCATGTATGACAGAAGCTGATGCACTGCCCACCCATGTATGACAGAAGCTGATGCACTGCCCACCCATGTATGACAGAAGCTGATGCACTGCCCACCCATGTATGACAGAGGCTGATGCTCTGCCCACCCATGTGTGACAGAAGCTGATGCTCTGCTCACCCATGCATGTCAAGAGCTGATGCTCTGCTCACCCATGTATGACAGAAGCTGATGCTCTGCTCACCCATGTATGACAGAAGCTGATGAACTGCCCACCCGTGTATGACAGAAGCCGATGCACTGCCCACCCAGGTATGACAGAAGCTGATGCACTGCCCACCCATGTATGACAGAAGCTGATGCACTGCCCACCCATGTATGACAGAAGCTGATGCTCTGCTCACCCATGTATGTCAAGAGCTGATGCTCTGCTCACCCATGTATGACAGAAGCTGATGAACTGCCCACCCATGTATGACAGAAGCTGATGCACTGCCCACCCATGTATGACAGGAGTTGATGCTCTGCTCACCCATGGATGACATAAGCTGATGCACTGCCCACCCATGTATCTAAGGCGCTAAGGAACTGCTCATCCTTGACCCACATGAGCAGATGCGCTGCTGACCCTGGTGCCACAGAGCTGAGGCGCTGCTCACCCTTGTGCCACAGAGCTGAGGCACTGCTCACCCTTGCCCTATAGAGGAGTTGCACACTGTGGTACCACAGGAGCTGAAGCACTGCTCACCCTTGTGCCAAATAGCTGAGGCGTTGCTCACCCTTGTGCCAAAAGAGCTGAAGCACTGCTCTCCCTTGTGCCACAGAGCTGAGGCGCTGCTTACCCTTATGCCAGAGGAGCTCAGGTGTTTCTCGCCCTGGTACCACAGAGCTGAGGCGCTGCTCACCCTTGTGCCACAGAGCTTAAGTGCTGCTCACCCTTGTGACACAGAGCTGAGGCGCTGCTCATCCTTGTGCCACAGTGTTGAGGCGCTGCTCACCCTTGAGACACAGAGCTGAGGCGCTGCTCACCCTTGTGAAAAGAGCTGAGGCGCTGCTCACACTTGTGCCACAGAGTTGAGGCACTGCTCACCCTTCTGCCAGAGGAGCTCAGGTGCTCCTAACCCTTGTGCCACAGAGTTGAGGCGCTGCTCACCCTTGTGCACAGAGCTGAGGAGCTGCTCACCCTTGTTACACAGAGCTGAAGCGCTGCTCACCCTTGTGACATAGAGTTGAGGCGCTGCTCACCCTTGTGACACAGAGCTGAGGTTCTGCTCACCCTTTGCACACAGAGCTGAAGCGCTGCTCACCCTTGTGAAACAGAGTTGAGGCGCTGCTCACCCTTGTGACACAGAGCTGAGGCGCTGCGCACCCTTGTGCACAGAGCTGAAGCGCTGCTCACCCTTGTGTCACAGAGCTGAGGCACTGCTCACCCTTGTTACACAGAGCTGAAGCACTGCTCACCCTTGTGTCACAGAGCTGAGGCGCTGCTCACCCTTGTTACACAGAGCTTAGGTGCTGCTCACCCTTGTGTCACAGAGCTTAAGTGCTGCTCATCCTTGTGACACAGAGCTGAAGCGCTGCTCACCCTTGTATCAGAGGAGCTCAGGTGCTCCTCAGCCTGGCGCCACAGAGCTGAGGCGCTGCTCACCCTTGTGTCACAGAGCTTAAGTGCTTCTCACCCTGGTGCCACAGAGCTTAAGTGCTGCTCACCCTTCTGCCAGAGGAGCTCAGGTGCTCCTCACCCTGGCGCCACAGAGCTGAGGCGCTGCTCACCCTTGTGCCACAGAGCTTAAGTGCTTCTCACCCTTCTGCCAGAGGAGCTCAGGTGTTCCTCACCCTGGCGCCACAGAGCTGAGGCGCTGCTCACATTTGTGACACAGAGCTGAAGCGCTGCTCACTCCCAGTGACACGGAGTTGAGGCGCTGCTCACCTTGTGCCACAGAGCTGAGGCGCTGCTCACCTTGTGCCACAGAGCTGAGGCGCTGCTCACCCTTGTGACACAGAGCTGAGGTGCTTCTCACCCTTGTGCCACAGAGTTGCGGCGCTGCTCACCCTTGTGCCACAGAGGTGAAGCGCTGCTCACCCTTGTGTCACAGAGCTGAGGCACTGCTCACCCTTGTTACACAGAGCTGAAGCGCTGCTCACCCTTGTGTCACAGAGCTGAGGCACTGCTCACCCTTGTTACACAGAGCTGAAGCGCTGCTCACCCTTGTGTCACAGAGCTGAGGCACTGCTCACCCTTGTTACACAGAGCTGAAGCATTGCTCACCCTTGTGCCAGAGGAGCTCAGGTGCTCCTCAGCCTGGCGCCACAGAGCTGAGGCGCTGCTCACCCTTGTCACACAGAGATGAGGCGCTGCTCACCCTTGTGTCACAGAGCTTAAGTGCTTCTCACCCTGGTGCCACAGAGCTTAAGTGCTGCTCACCCTTCTGCCAGAGGAGCTCAGGTGCTCCTCACCCTGGCGCCACAGAGCTGAGGCGCTGCTCACCCTTGTTACACAGAGCTGAAGCGCTGCTCACCCTGTTACACAGAGCTGAAGCGCTGCTCACCCTTGTGACACAGAGCTGAGGCACTGCTCACCCTTGTTACACAGAGCTGAGCGCTGCTCACCCTTGTTACACAGAGCTGAGGCACTGCTCACCCTTGTGACACAGAGTTGAGGCGCTGCTCACCCTTGTGCCACAGAGCTGAGGCACTGCTCACTCTTGTGCCACAGAGCTGAGGTGCTGCTCACCCTTGTGCCACAGAGCTTAAGTGCTTCTCACCCTGGTGCCACAGAGCTGAGGTGCTGCACACCCTTGTGCCACAGAGCTGAGGCGCTGCTCACCCTTGTGACACAGAGCTGAGGCACTGCTCACCCTTATGCACAAAGCTGAGGCACTGCTCACCCTTGTGCCACAGAGCTGAAGCGCTGCTCACCCTTCTGCAGGAGGAGCTCAGGTGCTCCTCAGCCTGGTGCCACAGAGCTGAGGCGCTGCTCACCCTTGTTACACAGAGCTGAGACGCTGCTCACCCTAGTGCCACAGAGCTGAGGTGCTGCTCACCCTTGTGCCACAGAGCTGAAGCGCTGCTCACCCTTGTGACACGGAGTTGAGGCGCTGCTCACCCTTGTGCCACAGAGCTGAGGTGCTGCTCACTCTTGTGCCACAGAGCTGAGGCGCTGCTCACCCGTGTAACACAGAGTTGAGGCGCTGCTCACCCTTGTGACACAGAGCTGAGGCGCTGCTCACCCTTGTGCCACAGAGTTGCGGCGCTGCTCACCCTTGTGCCACAGAGCTGAAGCACTGCTCACCCTTGTGTCACAGAGCTGAGGCACTGCTCACCCTTGTTACACAGAGCTGAAGCACTGCTCACCCTTGTGTCACAGAACTGAGGCGCTGCTCACCTTTGTTACACAGAGCTTAGGTGCTGCTCACCCTTGTGTCTCAGAGCTTAAGTGCTGCTCACCCTTGTGACACAGAGCTGACGCGCTGCTCACCCTTGTATCAGAGGAGCTCAGGTGCTCCTCAGCCTGGCGCCACAGAGCTGAGGCGCTGCTCACCCTTGTTACACAGAGCTGAGGCACTGCTCACCCTTGTGTCATAGAGCTTAAGTGCTTCTCACCCTGGTGCCACAGAGCTTAAGTGCTGCTCACCCTTCTGCCAGAGGAGCTCAGGTGCTCCTCACCCTGGCGCCACAGAGCTGAGGCACTGCTCAGCTCACCCTTGTTACACAGAGCTGAAGCGCTGCTCACCCTTGTTACACAGAGCTGAAGCACTGCTCACCCTTGTTACACAGAGCTGAGGCACTGCTCACCCTTGTGACACAGAGCTGAGACGCTGCTCACCCTTGTTACACAGAGCTGAAGCACTGCTCACCCTTGTTACACAGAGCTGAGGCACTGCTCACTCTTGTGACACGGATTTGAGGCGCTGCTCACCCTTGTGCCACAGATCTAAGGCGCTGCTCACTCTTGTGCCACAGAGCTGAGGCCCTGCTCACCTTTTTGCCACAGAGCTTAAGTGCTTCTCCCCCTGGTGCCACAGAGCTGAGGGGCTGCACACCCTTGTGCCACAGAGCTGAGGCGCTGCTCACCCTTGTGACACAGAGCTGAGGCGCTGCTCACCCTTATGCACAAAGCTGAGGCACTGCTCACCCTTGTGCCACAGAGCTGAAGCGCTGCTCACCCTTCTGCAGGAGGAGTTCAGGTGCTCCTCAGCCTGGCGCCACAGAGCTGAGATGCTGCTCACCCTTGTGACACAGAGCTGAGGCACTGCTCACCCTTGTGCCACAGAGCTGAGGTGCTGCTCACCCTTGTTACACAGAGCTGAGCGCTGCTTACCCTTGTGAAACGGAGTTGAGGCGCTGCTCACCCTTGTGACACAGAGCTGAGGCGCTGCGCACCCTTGTGCACAGAGCTGAGGTGCTGCTCACCCTTGTGCTAGAGGAGGTCAGGAGCTCCTCACCCTGGCGCCACAGAGCTGAGGCGCTGCTCACCCTTGTTACACAGAGCTGAAGCACTGCTCACCCTTGTGCCACAGAGCTGAGGCGCTGCTCACCCTTGTGCCACAGAGCTTAAGTGCTTCTCACCCTTCTGCCAGAGGAGCTCAGGTGTTCCTCACCCTGGCGCCACAGAGCTGAGGCGCTGCTCACATTTGTGACACAGAGTTGAGGCGCTGCTCACCCTTGTGCCACAGAGCTGAAGCACTGCTCACCCTTGTGACACGGAGTTGAGGCACTGCTCACCCTTGTGCCACACAGCTGAGGCGCTGCTCACCCTTGTGACACAGAGCTGAGGCGCTTCTCCCCCTTGTGCCACAGAGTTGCGGCGCTGCTCACCCTTGTGTCACAGAGCTTAAGTGCTTCTCACCCTGGTGCCACAGAGCTTAAGTGCTGCTCACCCTTCTGCCAGAGGAGCTCAGGTGCTCCTCACCCTGGCGCCACAGAGCTGAGGCGCTGCTCACCCTTGTGCCACAGAGCTTAAGTGCTTCTCACCCTTCTGCCAGAGGAGCTCAGGTGTTCCTCACCCTGGCGCCACAGAGCTGAGGCGCTGCTCACATTTGTGACACAGAGCTGAAGCGCTGCTCACCCTTGTGACACGGAGTTGAGGCGCTGCTCACCTTGTGCCACAGAGCTGAGGCGCTGCTCACCTTGTGCCACAGAGCTGAGGCGCTGCTCACCCTTGTGACACAGAGCTGAGGTGCTTCTCACCCTTGTGCCACAGAGTTGCGGCGCTGCTCACCCTTGTGCCACAGAGGTGAAGCGCTGCTCACCCTTGTGTCACAGAGCTGAGGCACTGCTCACCCTTGTTACACAGAGCTGAAGCGCTTGCTCACCCTTGTGTCACAGAGCTGAGGCACTGCTCACCCTTGTTACACAGAGCTGAAGCGCTGCTCACCCTTGTGTCACAGAGCTGAGGCACTGCTCACCCTTGTTACACAGAGCTGAAGCATTGCTCACCCTTGTGCCAGAGGAGCTCAGGTGCTCCTCAGCCTGGCGCCACAGAGCTGAGGCGCTGCTCACCCTTGTCACACAGAGATGAGGCGCTGCTCACCCTTGTGTCACAGAGCTTAAGTGCTTCTCACCCTGGTGCCACAGAGCTTAAGTGCTGCTCACCCTTCTGCCAGAGGAGCTCAGGTGCTCCTCACCCTGGCGCCACAGAGCTGAGGCGCTGCTCACCCTTGTTACACAGAGCTGAAGCGCTGCTCACCCTGTTACACAGAGCTGAAGCGCTGCTCACCCTTGTGACACAGAGCTGAGGCACTGCTCACCCTTGTTACACAGAGCTGAAGCGCTGCTCACCCTTGTTACACAGAGCTGAGGCACTGCTCACCCTTGTGACACAGAGTTGAGGCGCTGCTCACCCTTGTGCCACAGAGCTGAGGCACTGCTCACTCTTGTGCCACAGAGCTGAGGTGCTGCTCACCCTTGTGCCACAGAGCTTAAGTGCTTCTCACCCTGGTGCCACAGAGCTGAGGTGCTGCACACCCCTTGTGCCACAGAGCTGAGGCGCTGCTCACCCTTGTGACACAGAGCTGAGGCACTGCTCACCCTTATGCACAAAGCTGAGGCACTGCTCACCCTTGTGCCACAGAGCTGAAGCGCTGCTCACCCTTCTGCAGGAGGAGCTCAGGTGCTCCTCAGCCTGGTGCCACAGAGCTGAGGCGCTGCTCACCCTTGTTACACAGAGCTGAGACGCTGCTCACCCTTGTGCCACAGAGCTGAGGTGCTGCTCACCCTTGTGCCACAGAGCTGAAGCGCTGCTCACCCTTGTGACACGGAGTTGAGGCGCTGCTCACCCTTGTGCCACAGAGCTGAGGTGCTGCTCACTCTTGTGCCACAGAGCTGAGGCGCTGCTCACCCGTGTAACACAGAGTTGAGGCGCTGCTCACCCTTGTGACACAGAGCTGAGGCGCTGCTCACCCTTGTGCCACAGAGTTGCGGCGCTGCTCACCCTTGTGCCACAGAGCTGAAGCACTGCTCACCCTTGTGTCACAGAGCTGAGGCACTGCTCACCCTTGTTACACAGAGCTGAAGCACTGTTCACCCTTGTGTCACAGAACTGAGGCGCTGCTCACCTTTGTTACACAGAGCTTAGGTGCTGCTCACCCTTGTGTCTCAGAGCTTAAGTGCTGCTCACCCTTGTGACACAGAGCTGACGCGCTGCTCACCCTTGTATCAGAGGAGCTCAGGTGCTCCTCAGCCTGGCGCCACAGAGCTGAGGCGCTGCTCACCCTTGTTACACAGAGCTGAGGCACTGCTCACCCTTGTGTCATAGAGCTTAAGTGCTTCTCACCCTGGTGCCACAGAGCTTAAGTGCTGCTCACCCTTCTGCCAGAGGAGCTCAGGTGCTCCTCACCCTGGCGCCACAGAGCTGAGGCACTGCTCAGCTCACCCTTGTTACACAGAGCTGAAGCGCTGCTCACCCTTGTTACACAGAGCTGAAGCACTGCTCACCCTTGTTACACAGAGCTGAGGCACTGCTCACCCTTGTGACACAGAGCTGAGACGCTGCTCACCCTTGTTACACAGAGCTGAAGCACTGCTCACCCTTGTTACACAGAGCTGAGGCACTGCTCACTCTTGTGACACGGATTTGAGGCGCTGCTCACCCTTGTGCCACAGATCTAAGGCGCTGCTCACTCTTGTGCCACAGAGCTGAGGCCCTGCTCACCTTTTGCCACAGAGCTTAAGTGCTTCTCCCCTGGTGCCACAGAGCTGAGGGGCTGCACACCCTTGTGCCACAGAGCTGAGGCGCTGCTCACCCTTGTGACACAGAGCTGAGGCGCTGCTCACCCTTATGCACAAAGCTGAGGCACTGCTCACCCTTGTGCCACAGAGCTGAAGCGCTGCTCACCCTTCTGCAGGAGGAGTTCAGGTGCTCCTCAGCCTGGCGCCACAGAGCTGAGATGCTGCTCACCCTTGTGACACAGAGCTGAGGCACTGCTCACCCTTGTGCCACAGAGCTGAGGTGCTGCTCACCCTTGTTACACAGAGCTGAAGCGCTGCTTACCCTTGTGAAACGGAGTTGAGGCGCTGCTCACCCTTGTGACACAGAGCTGAGGCGCTGCGCACCCTTGTGCACAGAGCTGAGGTGCTGCTCACCCTTGTGCTAGAGGAGGTCAGGAGCTCCTCACCCTGGCGCCACAGAGCTGAGGCGCTGCTCACCCTTGTTACACAGAGCTGAAGCACTGCTCACCCTTGTGCCACAGAGCTGAGGCGCTGCTCACCCTTGTGCCACAGAGCTTAAGTGCTTCTCACCCTTCTGCCAGAGGAGCTCAGGTGTTCCTCACCCTGGCGCCACAGAGCTGAGGCGCTGCTCACATTTGTGACACAGAGTTGAGGCGCTGCTCACCCTTGTGCCACAGAGCTGAAGCACTGCTCACCCTTGTGACACGGAGTTGAGGCACTGCTCACCCTTGTGCCACACAGCTGAGGCGCTGCTCACCCTTGTGACACAGAGCTGAGGCGCTTCTCCCCCTTGTGCCACAGAGTTGCGGCGCTGCTCACCCTTGTGCCACAGAGCTGAAGCGCTGCTCACCCTTGTGTCACAGAGCTGAGGCACTGCTCACCCTTGTTACACAGAGCTGAAGTGCTGCTCACCCTTGTGTCACAGAGCAGAGACGCTGCTCACCCTTGTTACACAGAGCTGAAGCATTGCTCACCCTTGTGTCACAGAGCTGAGGTGCTGCTCACCCTTGTTACACAGAGCTTAGGTGCTGCTCACCCTTGTGTCACAGAGCTTAAGTGCTGCTCACCCTTGTGACACAGAGCTGAAGCACTGCTCACCCTTGTGCCAGAGGAGCTCAGGTGCTCCTCAGCCTGGCGCCACAGAGCTGAGGCGCTGCTCACCCTTGTTACACAGAGCTGAAGCGCTGCTCACCCTTGTTGCACAGAGCTGAAGCGCTGCTCACCCTTGTTACACAGAGCTGAGGCACTGCTCACCCTTGTGACATAGAGCTGAGGCGCTGCTCACCCATGTTACACAGAGCTGAAGCGCTGCTCACCCTTGTTACACAGAGCTGAGGCACTGCTCACCCTTGTGACATGGAGTTGAGGCGCTGCTCACCCTTGTGCCACAGAGCTGAGGTGCTGCTCACTCTTGTGCCACAGAGCTGAGGCGCTGCTCACCCTTGTGCCACAGAGCTTAAGTGCTTCTCACCCTGGTGCCACAGAGCTGAGGCGCTGCACACCCTTGTGCCACAGAGCTGAGGCGCTGCTCACCCTTGCGACACAGAGCTGAGGCACTGCTCACCCTTGTGCCACAGAGCTGAGACGCTGCTCACCCTTGTGCCACAGAGCTGAGGTGCTGCTCACCCTTGTGCCACAGAGCTGAAGCGCTGCTCACCCTTCTGCAGGAGGAGCTCAGATGCTCCTCAGCCTGGCGCCACAGAGCTGAGGCGCTGCTCACCCTTGTTACACAGAGCTGAGGCGCTGCTCATCCTTGTTACACAGGGCTGAGGCGCTGCTCACCCTTGTTACACAGAGCTGAGGCGCTGCTCACCCTTATGCCACAGAGCTGAGGTGCTGCTCACCCTTGTGCCACAGAGCTGAGGCGCTGCTCACCCTTGTGCACAAAGCTGAGGCACTGCTCACCCTTGTGCCACAGAGCTGAGGTGCTGCTCACCCTTGTGCCACAGAGCTGAAGCGCTGCTCACGCTTGTGCCACAGAGTTGAGGCGCTGCTCACCCTTGTTACACAGAGCTGAGGCGCTGCTCTCCCTTGTTACACAGAGCTGAGGCGCTGCTCCCCCTTGTGCCACAGAGCTGAGGCGCTGCTCACCCTTTTGTCACAGAGTTGAGGTGCTGCTCACCCTTGTGTCACAGAGTTGAGGCGCTGCTCACCCTTGTGCCACAGAGTTGAGGCGCTGCTCACCCTTGTGCCACAGAGTTGAGGCGCTGCTCACCCTTGTGCCACAGAGTTGAGGCGCTGCTCACCCTTGCGCCACAGAGCTGAGGTAGGGTTGTCACGTGGCCGCTGTTCACTGCATGGCCAGTATTTAATGTTCTGACCAGTACAAACATTTTTTGGGTTGATTTAAACAACATGCTTTTTACTCCTCCCCTCAGGGGACAAGAATAACACATTCTGAGGTCCCCCAAGAGGAAGGTTTAATCATTTTCCTTCTCCTCTGCCTCTCTGATCCCACACCTTCATCTTCCCATGAGCCCCTTCCCAAGGGCGCCCTGACAGTCTTGGGGGGTTGTATCCCACACCGCTGCCTCTCCAGGGGAGTGCTGTGATGAGGCCTATGAAGCCCAAGGCTTTAAGTAGGCCAGGTCCCTCCGGGTCTCACATGCAGTACTAACTGAATATTGGCTTTGAAACGGGTCCCTATCGGACCCTATACTCATGTCCTTATGTTTGGGGCAAAAAACACTGATCGATTTCTGAACAATGAATGTAAAAATCGTTAAAGTAATCCATGTCAGCGTTTTACTTCCTGTTTATTTTTCATGTTTTACTTAATCTCGCATTCCCAAAAAGTGTTTGCTGTTTCCAGGATGTTGTGTTTCTGTATTTCTTTGTGTAGCATATTACTCTCGTATAGTGCACACTTTGAACTGGGTCGGATTCAGGTGTTGACAACGGGCCCTGGTTGACAGCGCTGGGGTTTAGTCTGAAGGCAGGTGTGTTTGTCACAGTACCTGTCAGTGGATTAGGAAGGTGTTCAGAATATATGGTCATCCAATCCTTGGCCTCTCTGCGAAGTGCACAGAGCATTGCTCGCGTATTCCAGTTGCAATTACGATTCTGTGTAAATGAATGTGAAAAAGGCACACAGGTGACAAAATATTGACAGGCAAAAGTAAAATAAAATGTACTGAGTGGGTGCGTTGTGTGTTTGAGGTGGTGAAGTGAAGGTGCTGCGAGGAAGCGCATTCAGAAGAGAGTGAAAGAGAACGCTGAAGAGGAAAGCGATGAGGAATAAGATATGCAGGTGAAGGAGACGTGAAGAGACAAAGGGCGACGTGTCTTGCATCGAGGGAACATAACTGGAGTGATTGAGACACTTTGAGCACCGCTTCCCCTTCCACAGGAGTCAATAATGTTCAATTCAGAGTCTCACAAGTTCACAATTAAAACATTTAAAATATTAAATATTTACAAAACAACATTGTTGTTATTCATTTATCTTAAACAGCCAACAACCAATGACAAAGCCAATAGTCCTGGCTGGTGCATGTCAGCTTTCAGCTGTGCAATAACAGGAATCTAAAAGAGGCATCTAAGTACCAGTCGGATGGCACACTATGGGAATTACAGAAATAAAGTTTGCATGTTTAAGTCACGCCCTAATTACATAGGCCATGCCTCTTTTAGTGATCCCCCCAACACTTTTTCATCCCACTTAAAGCCCTGATGAAGCATGCCACCCTTGGGTGGGTGAGGGCCTTCGTCCTTTAAGTCTAAGCTGGTTAGCCAGACCTCCGACCACCTGCACCTTTGGAGTTTCTTTGATATTTATGGGAATTGTGCTTTGAGGTCCTTTTCTGCCCCTCTCCTCTGCCCCCTTTACCTCTAGTGATTTCACAATATCAAATGAGCAAAATCGGGAAAAGCCGGTATTTTTTCCCCTTATCTTTACACACTGTACACAGTAAGGGCCAGGTATACCCAGGGCTTGCGTTGGTGACACAAGGGCAACACAAGCCCTTAAGTGAGATCTACGATGCCACGCAGAGCCACCTTGCATGGCATAGTAAATGTGGATTAAAGCAAACCGTCTTGTGTTACTCGTCATTGTGAAGGCGTTCCATGGGTGGAGCGTGGGCGTTCCATGGGTGGAGCGTGAGTGTTCCATGGGTGGAGCGTGGGCGTTCCATGGGTGGAGCGTGGGCGTTCCATGGGTGGAGCGTGAGTGTTCCGTGGGTGGAGCATGAGTGTTCCATGGGTGGAGCGTGGGTGGAGCGTGGGCGTTCCATGGGTGGAGCGTGAGTGTTCCGTGGGTGGAGCGTGAGTGTTCCATGGGTGGAGCGTGGGTGGAGCGTGGGCGTTCCATGGGTGGAGCGTGAGCGTTCCATGGGTGGAGCGTGGGCGTTCCATGGGTGGAGCGTGGGCGTTCCATGGGTGGAGCGTGAGTGTTCCGTGGGTGGAGCATGAGTGTTCCATGGGTGGAGCGTGGGTGGAGCGTGGGCGTTCCATGGGTGGAGCGTGAGTGTTCCGTGGGTGGAGCGTGAGTGTTCCATGGGTGGAGCGTGGGTGGAGCGTGGGCGTTCCATGGGTGGAGCGTGAGCGTTCCATGGGTGGAGCGTGGGCGTTCCATGGGTGGAGCGTGGGCGCTCCATGGGTGGAGCGTGAGTGTTCCGTGGGTGGAGCATGAGTGTTCCATGGGTGGAGCGTGGGTGGAGCGTGGGCGTTCCATGGGTGGAGCGTGAGTGTTCCGTGGGTGGAGCGTGAGTGTTCCATGGGTGGAGCGTGGGTGGAGCGTGGGCGTTCCATGGGTGGAGCGTGGGCGTTCCAAGGGTGGAGCGTGGGCGTTCCATGGGTGGAGCGTGGGCGTTCCAAGGGTGGAGCGTGAGCGTTCCGTGGGTGGAGCGCGAGTGTTCCATGGGTGGAGCGTGGGCGTTCCATGGGTGGAGCGTGGGCGTTCCATGGGTGGAGCGTGAGTGTTCCGTGGGTGGAGCATGAGTGTTCCATGGGTGGAGCGTGGGTGGAGCGTGGGCGTTCCATGGGTGGAGCGTGAGTGTTCCGTGGGTGGAGCGTGAGTGTTCCATGGGTGGAGCGTGGGTGGAGCGTGGGCGTTCCATGGGTGGAGCGTGGGCGTTCCAAGGGTGGAGCGTGGGCGTTCCATGGGTGGAGCGTGGGCGTTCCAAGGGTGGAGCGTGAGCGTTCCATGGGTGGAGCGCGAGTGTTCCATGGGTGGAGCGTGAGTGTTCCGTGGGTGGAGCATGAGTGTTCCATGGGTGGAGCATGAGTGTTCCATGGGTGGAGCGTGAGTGGAGCGTGAGTGTTCCATGGGTGGAGCGTGAGTGGAGCGTGAGTGTTCCATGGGTGGAGCGTGAGTGTTCCGTGGGTGGAGCGTGGGCGTTCCATGGGTGGAGCGTGAGTGGAGCGTGAGTGTTCCATGGGTGGAGCGTGAGTGTTCCATGGGTGGAGCGTGAGTGTTCCATGGGTGGAGCATGGGCGTTCCATGGGTGGAGCGTGAGTGTTCCATGGGTGGAGCGTGAGTGGAGCGTGAGTGTTCCATGGGTGGAGCGTGAGTGTTCCATGGGTGGAGCGTGAGTGTTCCATGGGTGGAGCGTGGGCGTTCCATGGGTGGAGCGTGAGTGTTCCATGGGTGGAGCGTGGGCATTCCATGGGTGGAGCGTGAGTGTTCCATGGGTGGAGCGTGAGTGTTCCATGGGTGGAGCGTGAGTGTTCCATGGGTGGAGCGTGGGTGGAGCGTGGGCGTTCCAAGGGTGGAGCGTGGGCGTTCCGTGGGTGGAGCGTGAGTGTTCCATGGGTGGAGCGTGGGAGGAGCGTGGGCGTTCCAAGGGTGGAGCGTGGGCGTTCCATGGGTGGAGCGTGGGCGTTCCATGGGTGGAGCATTGGCGTTCCATGGGTGGAGCGTGGGCGTTCCATGGGTGGAGCGTGAGTGTTCCGTGGGTGGAGCATGAGTGTTCCATGGGTGGAGCGTAAGTGTTCCATGGGTGGAGCGTGGGCGTTCCATGGGTGGAGCGTGAGTGTTCCATGGGTGGAGCATGGGCGTTCCATGGGTGGAGCGTGAGTGTTCCATGGGTGGAGCGTGGGCGTTCCATGGGTGGAGCGTGGGTGTTCCATGGGTGGAGCGTGAGTGTTCCATGGGTGGAGCGTGTGCGTTCCATGGGTGGAGCGTGGGTGTTCCATGGGTGGAGCGTGAGCGTTCCAAGGGTGGAGCGCGAGTGTTCCATGGGTGGAGCGTGGGCGTTCCATGGGTGGAGCGTGGGCGTTCCATGGGTGGAGCGTGAGTGTTCCATGGGTGGAGCGTGGGCGTTCCATGGGTGGAGCGTGAGCGTTCCGTGGGTGGAGCGTGAGTGTTCCATGGGTGGAGCGTGGGTGGAGCATGGGCGTTCCATGGGTGGAGCGTGAGCGTTCCATGGGTGGAGCGTGGGCGTTCCATGGGTGGAGCGTGGGCGTTCCAAGGGTGGAGCGTGGGCGTTCCATGGGTGGAGCGTGGGCGTTCCATGGGTGGAGCGTGGGCGTTCCATGGGTGGAGCGTGAGTGTTCCGTGGGTGGAGCATGAGTGTTCCATGGGTGGAGCATGAGTGTTCCATGGGTGGAGCGTGAGTGGAGCGTGAGTGTTCCATGGGTGGAGCGTGAGTGTTCCGTGGGTGGAGCGTGGGCGTTCCATGGGTGGAGCGTGAGTGGAGCGTGAGTGTTCCATGGGTGGAGCGTGAGTGTTCCATGGGTGGAGCGTGAGTGTTCCATGGGTGGAGCATGGGCGTTCCATGGGTGGAGCGTGAGTGTTCCATGGGTGGAGCGTGAGTGGAGCGTGAGTGTTCCATGGGTGGAGCGTGAGTGTTCCATGGGTGGAGCGTGAGTGTTCCATGGGTGGAGCGTGGGCGTTCCATGGGTGGAGCGTGAGTGTTCCATGGGTGGAGCGTGGGCATTCCATGGGTGGAGCGTGAGTGTTCCATGGGTGGAGCGTGAGTGTTCCATGGGTGGAGCGTGAGTGTTCCATGGGTGGAGCGTGGGCGTTCCATGGGTGGAGCGTGAGTGTTCCATGGGTGGAGCGTGAGTGTTCCATGGGTGGAGCGTGGGTGGAGCGTGGGCGTTCCATGGGTGGAGCGTGAGTGTTCCATGGGTGGAGCGTGAGTGTTCCATGGGTGGAGCGTGGGTGGAGCGTGGGCGTTCCATGGGTGGAGCGTGGGCGTTCCATGGGTGGAGCGTGAGCGTTCCATGGGTGGAGCATGAGTGTTCCATGGGTGGAGCGTGAGTGTTCCATGGGTGGAGCGTGAGTGTTCCATGGGTGGAGCGTGGGCGTTCCATGGGTGGAGCGTGAGCGTTCCCACGTATCCACCCCTCGTTTGTGGCGCATTCCCACATTTGCTAACACCAGTAAACCTGGGAATGCACCAAATGCTTCGCCGCACCAGGAGGCGTAACGAAGAGGATTATCTTTATTTCTCCCCGTTGTTTCCTCTTTCTACGTGTGCTGAATTCTGCAACACACATAGAAAGGGAAAAAATGCCTCAGAAGATTGTTTTTGTGCAGGAAGATGTCCCTTCCTGCACAAAAACAATCCTGCTAGTGACATAGGCATCCTTGCACCCTGGTGCAAAGGTGCCAGCATTGGCGTTAGGCAGCCACAAGTGCGCCACCGCAGAGAAAGAGCAGGAACGCGTCATATTTGAGTAAATGTGGCGCATTCCTGCCCTCTCCATTCGGCACAGTGCAGAGGGTTGTCTTGCTGCGTTGCGCTGCATCAGATGTTATTAAATCGACAGCTAAATATCAGAAACAGGCAGAGTAAAATGTGTTCTAGAGCTGCCTTAATGGTCTTAGACTGATAATTACAGTAAACAAAGAAAAGCCAGATAAAAAATGTACACAGGCGATTATATGGAAAGTTCTATTTACGTTTCATGTTCAGGCCTTTGTGGAATCTTAAAAAGGGAGCACAGGGCTGATGTGTTCCCTGGGGAAGCTGGTGTCCTGCCCTGAGCCGCAAACCCTTGCACCACAGACCTTGCAACAGTTCCTCCAACCTTGCTTCTACCGCAAAAGGAACTGTCTCTCTGCTCAGGTTGAGGCAACAGGAAGCTGAGTACAAGGGACTTCTCTCTTTGTGTTTATTGACTGCACCAGTGGCTTCCCCATGGGCTCTGGTACACTGTGGCTGAAGCATCCAAGGGGCACCCCCTAGAGGCCATCTGTGGTACTGGCAGCTGCCCCTCTAGTACAACCTTGCAAACTCCAACATTTACTGTTAGAAGTCCAGTGCTCACGGGGAAGCCTTCCATGATGTTATGTAAGACCCCAATATTAATGGTTAACACTGCAGTGATATATGAGCAACACCACATACCACACAGGTAAAACTAAACAGTACTCACAGATAAAACTGCACTGCGCCAGGCAGAGCGAAAACTACAGAAATATGGTGTAGGAAACTAGGGTTCTGTTGCTTTGCCCCCACCCACCTACTTGTTGCCTGATATCTGATACACACTGACTGAGTGTATACTGGGTCCCTGCCAACCAGGTTCCCAGTTCCTGTGTTCTTTCCCAAAACAGTACCATTGTTTCCACAATTGGCACACCTATAAGTCCCTTGTAAAAGGTACCACTGGTACCAAGGGTCTTGTGCCCAAAGAGGGTCTCCGAGGGCTGCAGCATGTATTGTGCCACCCTCAGAGACCCTCACCAAACACATACACCCTGCCATTGCAGACTGTGTGTTTTGGTGTAGATAAAACTTAAAAGTCGACATGGCACACATCCCTGAGTGCCATTCCCACCAACACTGCCTGTGGCATAGGTAAGTTACCCCTCTAGCAGGCCTCACAGCCCTAACGCAGGGTGCACTAGCCCACAGGTGAGTGCATAGCTGCATGAGCAATATGCCCCTATAGTGTCTGTGCCCATTCACAGACATTGTAAGTGCAGTAAGCCATGAGTACATGGGCTGGGAGTTTGTCATTACGAACTCCACAGCTCAGCTCCATGATGGCTTTACTGAATGCTAAGGAGTTTGGTATCAAACTCCTCAGCGTAATAAACCCACACTGATGCCATTATTGGGTTTATTACAAATTGCACTCAGAGGGCATTTTAGAGATGCCCCTGAAAAACAACCAAGTTCCTCGTGTCCAGCTGACTGGTCTGCACCAGCCTGTCACAAACAGACATGTTTCTGACCCCCTGAGGTGGGAGTCCTTGTGCCTTTGTGGGTCAGGGACAAAGGCTGCCTGGGTGGAGGTGCTTCTCACCTATCCCAATCAGGAGCAGCATTCAGGGCAGTGAGCCTCAAAGGCTTTCTGCCCTTTGTAATGCTGACCAGGGCCTCTCCAGCCAGTGGAGAAGCCCGCCGGTCTCAAGGTCGGCAGGAAAATTAGTAGTCAGGAGAGGTGTGTCCCCTGTCAGCCAGGGCAACCCCTACGGTGTCCAGAGCTGAAGTGACCTCCTCCTTAGGAAATCCTCCATCTTGAATGGAAGGATTTTAGCCAATCAAGTTAGGGGATGCCCCCTCCCCAAAGAGAGGGGACATTCAAAGGGGGTAGTCAGGCGATTACCCATTGGCTACCATCTGCCAGTACCCGTAACACATCTAAATTCAGCATTTAGGGGCACCCCTGAATCTTGATCCTCAGATTCCTGCGACCTACGAAGAAGAAGGATGAATAAGACACCATTCAGCAGAGCTTGAAGACATCGACTTTTTTGGCCCCAGCCCTATCGGCCCGTCTCCAGCTTGAAGAGCCTGCAAAGAAGACTACACCTGTCCCGTGTCTAGCGATTTCCAAGAAACCCAGGAAGACTGCCACTCTTCAACAAAGGCCAGATCTCCCGAGGACTGCAGCCCTGTCCAGAAAACTTCAACTTCAAGAGCTCCGGATCCCGGTGGATCCACGACCTCTGCCCACTCTGCACGCAACGCCCAAGTCAAGGTGTAAGTATACTCGAGCCTTGTGTTAATTGAGATGGTCTTAGGATTTCCCAGACGCTGTGCCCATTGCTTGTCGTTCAGTGTGATGGATAATTCCTCGTCCCAGTAAGCCTGTGAAGTCGTTAACGGAGGTGTCCTGTCTTGGCGTAGAAAAGTGTAAAGCATTGTGAATGCTCGGTGAGCTGTGCCATGTGTGAGGAGTGTTTGGAAGAGCTTGGACTCTACTGCTTCTGCATGTATTTTTTTCTCCATATCACGCGTAATTGATTAGCTAATGTGGCATACAGTTGGAAGGAGCCTGGGGGTATCCCGTAATCATCTACTAAAGGGTCAAATGTAATGAGAATGGAGTCTGTGAACCTTTCTCCCCATGTTGTGAGTCCTGCGTTTATCCATTCTGTGGCTTCTGGTCTGTGGCCGTGTGCGGTGTAACCCGGGGTCACCGAGAGTGGCAAAGCTGTAGCGTATAGGAGTGGGGGGTTCGTCTTATGCAAGTATTGAGGCCAGCAAAGCTTGGCCATGGGCATCAATAGATTACCCGGTCTCTTCAGTATCGCGGTCTCAGCACCAAGGAGCCACTCTAGTATCGTGTTTGAGCGAGTCACGCTTGCCCATTGCCCCAATTCAGATATATTTTGGCGTGCTATCCAACGCCTTGGCCATGGTAACTGTACAGCTGCGTAGTAATACTTGTACTTTGGGGCTCTTAGGCCTCCCTCTGATAACGGTGCGTATTGTTTCATGAGTGAGACCCGTTTCCTGCTCGTAGCCCATATTAGAGATGTCAATAGTGACCTCAAGTCCTGAAAATATTTTTGGGGTAGTTGTAGTGGGAGAGCCGTGAAAAAATACAGGTGCCTCGGCAAAAGTAGCATTTTGTAGATGGCGATAAGGCCCATGGGTGATAACGGCGGTCCTGGCCAGAACAGTAGGGAAGATCTGGTGCTGGTCAGCGCTTTACCCAAGTTTCTGTCCAATAGCTCCGCAGGTGAGTGATAAACTTGAACGCCTAAGTATTTAAGTGCAGGACCTACCTTAAACTGAACCTTGTCCGGTGTTGGTCTAAACCCCTGAAGTCTGGAAGAGTAAGTCGTGTACTTACCTGTTAATGCATCTACCTGTTTTCCTTTCATAGCATTACTTTGCATTTATCCCATTGCATTTAACTGTCTTTTCCAAAGTTTGCTACTGTTTTTGATTGACAAAGCAAAAGTATTTCTCATAGTGTAAAGTATTTCTATTGCCTTTTGAAAGACAATTCCTACTGCATTTTTGAAAAGTATTACCACTCTTGAAACTGTAACTTACCTGCAACTGAGTTCCTCTTGGTTCTAAAATAAAATAACAAAGTAATAACTTTTTATACAAAACAATTGGTCTTGGATTCAGTCTTTGAGTGTGTGTAACAATTTCTTGCCTGAGTGTGTACAACAAATGCTTAACACAGCCCTCTGATAAGCCTAACTGCTCGACCACACTACCACAAATAGAGCTTTTAGTATTATCTACTTAAGCCTCTGGGGATGCACTGGACTCTGCACACAGTATACCTTACTTTGATATAGTATATACAGAGCCCGCTCCCTACATATAGGGGCACATTTATCAAGAAATCATGCAGCGTTGGCACAGGGAAAAGGCAGGAATAAGTCTTATTCAACATTGTACCGCCCATTCTTGTCATTTCCTTGCGCAAGTGCACAATGTGCTGCCTAGCGCCAACGCAGGCGCCCTTGCACCATAGTGAGGGTGCCTGCATTGTAAGTAGGATTGTTTTTGTGCAGGAAGTGGCACCTTCCTGCACAAAAACAATCCCCTGAGGCATTTTCCTCATTCTGCAGCACACATAGAAAGAGGAAAAAATGAAGAGAAATAAAGAGTCCTTGTTGTGCCTCACCTAGGAAGGCGCCGCGATGTGACGCATTCCCAGGTCTACCAGGAACGGTAAATCTGAGAATTGGGTGGAGCGTGGGAACACCCACGCTCCACCCATGGAACGCCCACGCTCCACCCATGGAACGCCCACGCTCCACACATGGAACGCCCATGGAATGCCCACGCTCCACCCATGGAACGCCCACGCTCCACCCATGGAACGCCCACGCTCCACCCATGGAACGCCCATGGAACGCCCACGCTCCACCCATGGAACGCCCACGCTCCACCCATGAAACGCCCACGCTCCAACCATGGAACGCCCACGCTCCACCCTTGGAACTCCCACGCTCCACCCATGGAACGCCCACGCTCCACCCTTGGAACGCCCACGCTCCACCCTTGGAACGCCCACGCTCCACCCATGGAACGCCCACGCTCCACCCTTGGAACGCCCACGCTCCACCCATGGAACGCCCACGCTCCACCCATGGAACGCCCACGCTCCACCCTTGGAACGCCCACGCTCCACCCATGGAACGCCCACGCTCCACCCTTGGAACGCCCACGCTCCACCCATGGAACGCCCACGCTCCACCCATGGAACGCCCACGCTCCACCCATGGAACGCCCACGCTCCACACATGGAACGCCCACGCTCCACACATGGAACGCCCGCCCACGCTCCACACATGGAACGCCCACGCTCCACACATGGAACGCCCACGCTCCACCCATGGAACGCCCACGCTCCACCCATGGAACGCCCACGCTCCACCCATGGAACGCCTCCCTGGGGCGATCTGTCCTGCGTTGCGTTACTCTAGATTTATCAAGCCACTCAGGGCCAGGCAAGGGGTCCTTGCGTAGCTTGATACATCTAACTTAGCAGTTGCATCGCTCTTGCGTCCAGTTTCGTGGTGCAAGGGCGACACAGCTCTTTGATAAATATGCCCCATAGTGTAGAATATTTAATTCTAATGTTTCCTGCATTTTTTATATGGTGCTGTGTATTGTACAGTAGTTGTCAAAGCCATCAGAGCGCCTCTTTTCTTCGACACTGTGGGGAGCATGCTGCAGCAATGTGTCACAACGGTCATCACTGCCTTCACCCCTCCATGAAGGGGGGGGGAGAGGCATGGCCTTTCTGTGGGATTATCCCATGACAAGCGTGCACATAAGTGGCACGTGACTGCTGTTTCCCAGTAGCAGGTAAGCCTTGCACAAGGATGAATGTTTTCAGTTTGTCTACGTGTGACATTTCCAGTTATCAAGTGTGCTTATGAGTGACATTTTAAGGTCATATGTGTGAAACGCTCAGTGGCACTGTATCGTACATGGAACAAAGAATTTATAGCATAACCGTGAAGCAAAAGAAGTATGGGAGAACACTCATTTTGTGAAATAGTCTAGAAATGGCCTTAAAACAGACCATAATGCAAAGTGATAGTGTATAAGAAACAAGGACAGACTGAAAGTTTGAGTCCACCAAGGCACCGGACCACTTGCCAGATATGTCATGACTTACAACTTTCTCATCATGCCCCCATGAGAGCACAAATACACATCACATAAATAAGCAACCAAACACACGCACACACACATGTGCACACACAAACAAATGAACACATGCACATAAAAACACACACACACACTTTTGAAATACCACGTTATAGAAATACCATATACATAAATGCATACATGCATTCATACAAGCATACATACATACATACATGAGTACATACATACTTGCATGTGTGCATACACACATACATGAATACATACATGCATACATGCATAGATACATGTATACATGAATACATACATGCATACATACATGAATACATGCATAGATACATAAATACATTCATACATACTTGTATATTATCTACTGGCGGTCGCCAGTAGATAGTTATGGTTAGGACCTATTATCCATAGGAAATTCGTAACATTCTTTTCCCAATAACTTTGGCGCCGGTTGACGAATCTTCATAAAATTTTCAAAACTTATGGCCCGCTCTGGTCCGCTCCTATCTTGAAAGTTTCAAGGTGATTCATCAAGCGGGGGCCGAGAAAAAAGGGGGGTCCCAAAACGTGTTTTCTCCATGTTAATTCCCATAGGAAACTTTAGACACGGCTACAGCCCGAACTGCTGAACGGAATTACACCAAATTTGGCAAAAAGGTAGTGCTTGGTTCAGAAAGCGCACTTTTTTTTTAAATGGTGGAAATCCGTTCAGTAGTTGCGGAGAAATTCAAAAAATAAGAGTCAAAAAATCAATTTCCCATAGGAAACTTTATGCAAGGCTACAGCCAAGACTGCTGAACGGAATTACACCAAATTTGGCAAAAGGTAGTGCTTGGTTCAGAAAGCACCCTTTTTAAAAATGGTGTAAATCCGTTCAGTAGTTGCTGAGAAAATCAAAAATAAAAGTTTCGATATTTAGAGGCACGGAGGATTTGCGGACCTTCCCGATCACGAGCTGCATTATAATTGGCTGTCAACACTCCAAACCAGGAAGTGTTGCCAGCCATCTTGTGCCTCGGTAGAACCGAGGCACAAGAAAAGAGAAAAAGAAACGCGCAAAACAAGAAAAGGGGGCAGGGTAGAAACACCCTGACCCCCTAGGCCTGCTCAGGGCACAGAAAAGCATTTTTTTTTTTTAAATCGGCAAAATGCGCGCCGGATCCGCGAATCCGGCCGCGAGGAAAAAAAAACAAAGCGCGGGCTCCCGCGCTTTGTTTATGTTTAGCCCCCGGGTGGGCCAAGTCCCGAGGGCATGCGTAAATTTAATAGCGGGGGCCCAGGGAGGCCCCCGCAGCCCTGGGGACCGCCACCGCCCGGGGCTTGTTTTTTTCTTTAAAAAACTACCTGTGTGGGGGGCTCGAGCCCCCCACACGCCCCGGGGCACTAACTATGCAAATGTGGGGGTCTGTTATGGACCCCCGAGCCCCGGGGACCACCACCTCCCCGGGGCTGTGCACACGAGGAGAAGGCCTCGAGGCCCCCCTCCTGGAGCCCTTGATGGCCCTGGGGACCGCCACCCCCCAGGGCCGGCTCCTGCAGTGTCCCGGTGTGCCCACCCCCGGGACACTGCTGTTTGCTATGGCAGGGCGGGAGAGAGGCTCCCGCCCTGTCATAGCAAACTTGCTTTGGATTTTGGAAGAGAGAGCAGGAAACCTGCTCTCTCTTCCAAAATCCAAAGCAGATTGCTTTTCCACACGGGGAGCTGCATGTTAGCAGCTCCCCATGTGGAAAAGCAATGCCGGCTCCCGCAGGACGCGGGGAGCCGGCGGGACCACCAGGTACCTCCAATAAGCGCCTCAGAGCTGCGTTGCAGAGTGGTGTAAAAAGGGGCGTGGCCTCTGAACACCTCTCTGCAACGCAGCTCCCTGGCGCATACTGGAGGTACCTGCTGGGCTAGTTGGCCCCCAGGGACCCTCAGGATTGAAGAGGAATTAATTCCCCAACTTAAAACGCGCCACAGGGCGTGTTTGCACACATGTCACCTCAGGCCCGCCCCCTTCCTTCACCACTGTGCAAACGCGCCCCCTGGTGAGTTGTAAGTTGGGGAATTAATTCCCCTTGAATACTGAGGGTCCCTGGGCGCCAACTAGCCCACCAGGTACCTCCAGTATGCGCCAGGGAGCTGCGTTACAGAGAGGTGTTCAGAGGCCACGCCCCTTTTTACACCTTTCTGCAACGCAGCTCTGTGGCGCTTACTAGAGGTACCTCGTGGGATAGTTGGACTCCAGGGACTCTCAGGATTCAAGGGGACTTTATCCCCCAACTCAAAACGAGCCACGGGGTGCATTTGCACAGTGGTGAAGGGAGGGGGCGGGGCCTGAGGTGACATGTGTGCAAACACACCCTGTGGCGCGTTTTAAGTTGGGGAATTCATTCCTCTTCAATCCGGAGGGTCCCTGGGGGCCAACTAGCCCACCACTTACCTCCAGTAAGCGCCACTGTGCTGCGTTGCAGAGAGGTGGCCCAGGCCATGCCCCTTTTTACACCACTCTGCAACGCAGCTCTGTGGCGCTTACTGGAGGTAAGTGGTGGGCTAGTTGGCCCCCGGGGACCCTCAGGACTCAAGGGGACTTAATCCCCCAATTTACAACGCACCAGGGGGTGCGTTTGCGCAGTGGTGCAGGGAGGGGGCGTGGCCTGATGTCACAAGTGTGGAAACGCGCCCTGTGGCGTGTTTTAAGTTGGGGAATTAAGTCCCCTTGAATCCTGAGGGTCCCTGGGGGCCAACTACCCCACCAGGTATGTCCAGTAAGTGCCACAGAGTTGCATTGCAGAGAGGTGTAAAATGGGGCATGGCCTCGGACCACCTCTCTGCAACGTAGCTCTGTGGTGCTTACTGGAGGTACATGGTGGGCTAGTTGGAACCAGGGACTTTCAGGATTCAAGGGGACTTAATCCCCCAACTTAAAACATGTCACGGGGTGCCTTTGCACAGTGGTGAAGGGAGGGGGCGGGGCCTGAGGTGACATGTGTGCAAACACGCCCTGTGGCGCGTTTTAAGTTGGGGAATTAATTAGCCTTCAATCCTGAGGGCCCCTGGGGGCCAACTAGCCTACCAGGTGCTTCCAGTAAGCGCCACTGCGCTGCGTTGCAGAGAGGTGGTCCAGGCCATGCCCCTTTTTACACCTCTCTGCAACGCAACTCTGTGGCGCTTACTGGAGGTACCTGGTGGGCTAGTTGGACCCCAGGGACCCTTAGGTTTCAAGGGGACTTTATCCCCCAACTTAAAACGGCCACAGGGCGTGTTTGCACACATGTAACCTCAGGCCCCCCCCTCCCTTCACCAGTGTGCAAACGCGCCCCATGGCGCGTTTTAAGAGGTAGTTTAAACCCCCTGCCCTATTATGTACTAGGGACTTACAGAGGAGGTCATGCTAATCACGCATAGTGTTCCCTAGTGTATATAGGTGTTTTCACTGTATTCTAAGTGTCTTTTAGCATAGCACTGGCTCTAGGCCTGGTTAGTCCAAGTCAGTTACCACCAGTACCCTTCTGAAAAGGTTGTGGGCACAGGATGACTTTGGAACAAGGCCTCTTTCTGCTCCTCTGTTGGTTCTTTCTGCACATGTCTTGCTTCTTCCTGCATTTTTCTTCGTCTTTGTGGACTTCTGTTTCTTTCTACATTTCTTTTGCTTCTTTCTGTGCGTTTTTTCTTCTTTCTTCACATGTCCTACTTCTGTAGGCATAGTTAGAAACTAGCATTTGAAAAACCTTTGAAATTCACTGAAAAAACCATAGGTTTCAGGCACGTTATAGTTAGAAATTAGCATTTAAAAAACCTTTGAAATTCACTGAAAAAACCATAGGTTTTAGGGAAAGTTATAATTAGTTGGACATTTCACTCGTACAAAACCAGAGAAATTCCCCCGTTATAGTTCAGCTAACTATAACTCGCGCCCCCGCAATGCACTGCTGATGACGTCACATATTACATCACTCATGTCATGTCATTTGAGATGTCATCAGTGATGTCATCAGTGATGTCACTGACCATGTCATGAGTGATGTAATATGTGACGTCATCAGCAGTGCATTGCGGGAGCGCGAGTTATAGTTAGCTGAACTAACTATAACAGGGAATTTCACGAGTTTTGCACGAGTGAAATGTCCAACTAACTATAATGCCCCTGAAACCTATGGTTTTTCTGTGACTTTCTAGGTGTTTTAATGCTAATTTCTAACCATAATGCCCTGAATCTATGGTTTCAGTGAATATATATATATTTATATATTCACTGAAAAAACCATAGGTTTCAGAGACGGTATAGTTAGAAATTAGCATTTAAAAAACCTTAGAAATTCACTGAAAAAACTACAGGTTTCAGGGACGTTATAGTCAGTTGGACATTTCACTCATACAAAACCAGAGAAATTCGGCCGTTATAGTTAGTTAAGCTAACTATAACTCGCGCACCCGCAATGCACTGCTGATGACGTCACATATTACATCATTCATGACATGGTCAGTGACATCACTGATGACATCTCAAATGACATCACTGATGACATCATCCAGTGACTCTGTGTGTCTGTAAAGTTTAAATATGTTTTATATATATATATATATGCCAAGGTGTATTGAAGAATGAGTGGGTGTATAAGTGTCTGAATGGATGATTTAGTAGGTGCGTGACTGACTGTATAAGTGAGTGATTAATCATGTCTTACTGAATGCATGGGTTAGTGACTAATCTGTGTGAATGTCTGTATTAGTCTGTCAGTTGGTGTGTAAGTGGCTGCATGAGTTGGTGAGTAGCTACATGAGTGTCTATATGGGTTATTGATTGGTTGTCTGAGTAGCTGTATGGGTGCCTCAGTGTCTTTTCAGGGTGGGTGGGGGTGTGTGACTCTATGCATAGATGTGTGAGTAGGTGATTCACTGGGTGTATGGGTTCAAGAGTGCATCTGTGAAGGGCTGTATGGGTGGGTGAGTGTGTGTATGGGTGTGTTGGTGAGTGAAAAGATATCTCAGTGGTACATGTGTGAGTAACTACATATGTGAAAGGCAGTATATGTGAATGTTGGAGTATATAAATGACCATATGTGAGAGTGAGTGATTGTGAGAGTGCCTGTATGGATGAGTGTGTGCTTGTATCAGTGATTGTATAAGAGAGTAAGTATGTGTTACTATCTGTATGAATAGGTGAGGTGGTGTGTGTTTAACTCTATAGGTGAGTAAATGGGAGTGTGATTGATTCTTTGCATGACTGACTAGGTGTGTGAGTAACTTTGTGGGAGATTGGCAGTGTGTGAGTGTATGTATAGGTGTATGAGTGCATATAACAGTGCTGTATTGATGAGTGACTGAATGTATGAGTGACTGTATGGGTGAATGAGTGAATGTGTGTGTAGACCTAGGAATCTGTGAGTGGGTATGTAGTAATTGGTATTGGTGTTTCTATGGTTTTGAAAATGGTAGTCTGTATTTTAGAGTGGGTGTATCAAAGGTTATATTTGGGTGTGAGGAGGTGCATCAGATTATCATGTGGATGATGTCATCAGTGATGTCATCAGTGATGTCATTTGAGATGTCATCAGTGATGTCATCAGTGATGTCACTGACCATGTCATGAATGATGTAATATGTGACGTCATCAGCAGTGCATTGCGGGGGCGCGAGTTATAGTTAGCTTAACTAACTATAACGGCCGAATTTCTCTGGTGTTGTACGAGTGAAATGTCCAACTAACTATAACGTCCCTGAAACCTGTGGTTTTTTCAGTGAATTTCTAAGGTTTTTTAAATGCTAATTTCTAATTATAACGTCCCTGAAACCTGTGGTTTTTTCTGTGAATTTCAAAGGTTTTTTAAATGCTAATTTCTAACTATGCCTACAGAGGTAGGACATGTGCAGAAAGAGGAAGAAAGGCGCAGAAAGAAGCAGGAGAAATGCAGAAAGAGGCAACAGAAGTCCAGAAAGACGAAGAAAGGTGCAGAAAGAAGCAAGAGATGTGAACAAAGAACCAACAGAGGAGCAGAAAGAGGCCTTGTTGCAAAGTCATCCTGTGCCCCCAACTTTTTGCTGACGGGTACTGGTGGTAACTGACTCTGACTAACCAGGCCTAAAGCAAGTGCTATGCTAAAAGACACTTAGAATACAGTGAAAACACCTACATACACTAGGGAACCCCTGTGATTGGCATGACCTCCTCTGTAAGGCCCTAGTACATAATAGGGCAGGGTGATTAAAACTACCTCTAAGTCAGAGGTGCAGAAAGATGCTTCTTTAAGTAGTAGTCACGTTTTCAGAGTGGTGGAGAAAGGGTGCTGGGCCTCCGACCAGCGCTCAGGAATTCCGCTGCATAGGACTTAGAGGCGGTACCAAGAGGGCTTCTTGGCCCCCAAAGCCCCTCAGGAGTAAATTGGACTTCATCCCCCATCCCGTAGTCTGCCAGGAGGCACGTTTGCAGAGTGGTGGAGAAAGGGGGGCATGTCCTCCTAGACGTCTTAGCAATCCCACTGTGTGGGACTTACTGCAGGTAACAAGAGGGGTAGTTGGCCCCCAAGGACAACCTTGGGGACCAACTACCCCTCCTATTACCTCCAATAAGTCCCACACAGCAGGATTGCTAAGTTCTCATAGCAGGCCACGCCCCCTTTGCCCACCACTCTGCAAACGCGCTCCCTGGCGCGCTCCGGGATGGGGATTGAAGTCCCCTTCGCTGCTGGGGGTCTTTTAGGGGTCAACGAGCCTAGGTCTTACCTCCAGTAAGCCCCACACAGTGGGTTTGCTGAGAGGTGGACAAAGGCCTTGCCCCCTTTCCCCACCACTCTGCAAACGCACCTCCTGGTTCGTTCTAAGTTGGGGTATTAAGTCCCCTTCATTCCTGAGGGTCCCTGGGGGCCAACTAGCCCACCAGGTCCTTCCAGTAAGCGCCACACACCTGGATTGCTCAGAGTGGTCCGAGGCCACGCCCCCTTTTTACACCACTCTGCAAACGCAGCTCCTGGCGCACTGCTGCTTGGGGGATGAAGTCCACTTGTGTCCTGAGGTCCTCAGGACACAAGAGGACCTCATCGCCCCACAAGCAGTGCACCAAGAGGCGTGTTTGCAGAGTGGTGTAAAAAGGGGCGTGGCCTCAGACCACCTCTATGCAACCCAGCTATGTGGCGCTTACTGGAGTTACCTGGTGGGCTAGTTGGCCCCCAGGGACCCTCAGTATTCATGGGGACTTAATTTCCCATCTTACAACGCGCCAGGGGGCACGTTTGCAGAGTGGTGCAGGGAGGGGGCGGGGCCTCCGGCGTGATGCAGGCTTTTTTATTTTATTTTTGTTTTGGAAGGGGGGCTGTGTGGCCCCCCTTCTTTTACTATTTTTGGGGCCCTGGGGACCCCATCCCCCAGGGCCTGACCCCTTTTGTTTTAAAAAAAAAAGAAAAAACAGGCAGGGGGCCGATCGGCCCCCCTCCCGAGGCCAATTTCGGCCCCGGGGACCCCATCCCCCAGGGCATGGCCTTCTTTTTTTAATGTATTTATTGGGAAGGGGGGCCGCGTGGCCCCCCCTTCCCAAGGCAACTATTGGCCCCAGGGACCCCATCCCCCGGGGCCGGCCCTTTGTGTTGGGGACCCTGGGGGGAGCCCCAATGCCCCCACGGTCCCGCCAGCTCCCCGCCTCCTGCGGGAGCCGGCATTGCTTTTGAGCAAGGGGAGCTGCTGACATGCAGCTCCCCTTGGTCAAAGCAATCCTGCTTGCTTCGTTGAAGCGAGAGCAGGTTTCCTGCTCTCGCTTCAATGAATCAAAGCAGTGTTTGCTATGGCAGGGCGGGAGCCGTGCTCCCGCCCTGCCATAGCAAGCGGCAATGTCCGAGGGTGGGCACCCCGGGACATTGCAGGAGCCGACCCTGGAGGGTGGCGGTCCCCAGGGCCATCAAGGGCTCCAGGAGGGGGGCCCCCCCATCATTTTCAAAGCCCCGGGGAGGTGGTGGTCCCTGGGGCCCGGGGGTCCGTAACGGACCCCCTATGTAAATAATTAGTGCCCCGGGGAGGTGGTGGTCCCCGGGGCAGTGTGGGGGGGGCAGGAGCCCCCCCACACCAATTTATTTGATTTAAGCCCCAAGGAGGTGGCGGTCCCCGGGGCTTGGGGGGTCCCACGAGGCCTCTTGCATATAATTAGCAATGCCCCGGGGAGGTGGCAGTCCCTGGGGCAGCGTGGGGGGGGCAGGAGCCCCCCACGCATTTTTGTTGAAGCCCCGGGGAGGTGGCGGTCCAAGGGGCTGCGGGGGGCCTGCGTGCCCCCGCATATTATTTCAAAAGCCACAGGGAGGTGGCGGTCCCCGGGGCTCCAGGGGCCCCCACAGACCCCGCATACAGTATAAAAATTGCCCCCGGGACCTGGCCCACCCAGGGCCTTGCAGATAACGAAGCGCGGGAGCCCGCGTTTCATTTTTTAATTATTTGTTCCGCCGGATTTGCACACCCAGCGCGAATTCGCCGTTTAAAAAAAAAAAATGCTTTTTTTGGGCCTTGGGGTCTTTCTGGGACCCCCTGAGCAGACCTGGGGGGTCAGGGTGTTTCTACCCTGCCCCCTTTTCTTGTTTTTCAACCTTTTTTCCACTCTTTTCTTGTGACTCGGTTACTGAGTCACAAGATGGCTGCCAACACTTCCTGGTTTGGAGTGTTGGCAGCCAATCAAAAGTCAGCTCGTGCTCTGGAGGAGTTGCAACTCCTCGGTGCTCAGATATCCATATTTACTTTTTGAATTTCTCAGGAACTACTGAATGGATTTACACCATTAAAACAAAAGAGTGCTTTCTGGACCAAAAGCTACCTTTTGCCAAATTTGGTGTAATTCCATTCAGCAGTTCGGGCTGTAGCCGTGTCTAAAGTTCCTATGGAAATTAACATGGGGAAAACGCGTTTTGGGACCCCCTTTTCTCGGCCCCCGCTTGACGAATCACCCCGAAACTGTCAAGACAGGAGCTGTCCGTAGCAGGCCATTAGTTTTGAAAATTTCACGAAGATTCGTCAACTGGTGGCAAAGTTATTGGCAAATCAAAAAATGCTTTTCCTATGGAAAATAGGTCCTAACTATAACTACCTACTGGCGACCGCCAGTAGGTAATATATATTATACATATATATTACCTACTGGCGGTCGCCAGTAGATAGTTATAGTTAGGACCTATTTTCCATAGGAAACCGCGATATTCTATTTGACAATAACTCTTGGCGTCGGTTGACGAATCTTCGCAACATTTTCAAACTTTAGTGATCCGCTCCGGTCAGCTCCTGTCTTGAAAGTCTCAGGGTGATTCGTCAAGCGAGGCCGAGAAAAAGGGGCTCCCAAAACGTGTTTTCCCATGTCATTCTCCATAGGAAACTTTAGACACAGCTACAGCCTGAACTGCTGAACAGAATTACACCAAATTTGGCAAAGAGGTAGGTCTTGGTTCAGAAAGAGTCCTTTTGTTAAATGGTGTAAATCCGTTCAGTAGTTCCTGAGAAATTAGAAAAGAAAATGTTTCGATATCTGGGGCAGCGGTGATTACGCGAACCCTCCCGACCACAAGCTTCATTCTAATTGGCTGCCAACACTTCAAACCAGGAAGTGTTGGCAGCCATTTTGTGACTCGGTAGAACCGAGTCACAAGAAAACAGTAGAAAAAACATTAAAAAGAAGAAAAGGGGGCAGGGTAGAAACACCCTGACCCCTAGGCCTGCTCAGGGGGTCCCACAAGGACCCCCAGGGCCCAAAAAGCTTTTAAACTGCAGAATTCGCGTTGGGGTCGCGAATCCTGCAGTGAAAATTTTAAAACAAAGCGCGGGCTCCCAGCGCTCGTTTCAGAAGCCCCGGGTGGGCAAGGTCCCGGGGGCAAACATTTATTTATTTGCGGGGGCCCGCAGGGGCCCCCGCAGCCCTGGGGACCGCCACCTCCCTGGGGCTATGTAAGTTATGTGCGGGAGGGCACGCGGCCCTCCTGCAGCCCCGGGGACCACCACCTCCCCGGGGCTTGTTTTTAAATCTGTGGGGGGACCTCCCAGGCCCCCCAAGCCCCGGGGACTGCCACCCCCGGGGCTTTACGTAAATATGCGTGGGGGCACATGGCCCCCCCGCTGCCCCGGGGACCACCACCTCCCCGGGGCAGTTTTTTTCTAAAAAATAAGTGTGTGTGGGGGGGCTCGAGCCCCCCCACATGCCCCAGGGACCACCACCTCCCTGGGGCTTTGTCAATTAAATGCGGGGGGCACGCAGCCCTCCCGGAGCCCCGGGGACCGCCACCTCCCCAGGGCTCTCTCCTTTTTAAAAAAAGAAATGTGTGGGGGGGCTCGAGCCCCCCCACATGCCCCGGGGACCACCACCTCCCCGGGGCTCCAAATATTCAAATTTGGGGGCCCGTAACGGACCCCCAAGCCCCGGGGACCACCACCTCCCCGGGGCTATGTAAATAAAGGGAGGGGGGCCGCGCGGCCCCCCTCCTAGAGCCCTCCATGGCCCTGGGGACCGCCACCCCCCAGGGCCGGCTCCTGCAGTGTCCCGGGGTGCCTACCCCCAGGACACTGCTGCTTGCTATGGCAGGGCGGGAGCTGTGCGGCTCCCGCCCTGCCACTAGCGAACTCTGCTTGCTTCATTGAAGCGAGAGCAGGAAACCTGCTCTCGCTTCAATGAAGCTAAGCAGGATTGCTTTCCACAAGGGGAGCTGCATGTCAGCAGCTCCCCTTGTGCAAAAGCAATGCCGGCTCCCGCAGGAGGCGGGGAGCTGGCGGGACCGTGTGGGCATTGGGGCTCCCCCCACGGTCCCCAACGGAGCAGCCAGGCCCCGGGGGATGGGGTCCCCGGGGCCAATAGAGCCCTCAGGAGAGGGAACACGCAGCCCCCCCTCCTTAAAAAATAAAAAAATTAAAATTGTGGCCATGTCCCGGGGGATGTGGTCCCCGGGGCCGAAATTGGCCTCGGAGGGGGGCCGCGCTGCCCCCTTCCCGTTTTTTTATTTTAAAAAAAAGTAAAAAACGGGTCTGGCCCTGGGGTATGGGGTCCCCAGGGCCCCAAATATTGTAAAAAAAGGGGGCCCACACAGCCGCCCTTCTACAAAAAATAAATTTTAAAAAAAGCCGGCATCGCGCCGGAGGCCCCGCCCCCTCAGTGCATCACTCTGCAAACACGCCCTGTGGTGCGTTGTAAGTTGGGGAATTAATTCCCCTTCAGTCCTGAGGGTCCCTGGGGGCCAACTTGCCCACCAGGTACCTCCAGTAAGTGCCACAGGGCTGCATTGCAGACAGGTGGTCCGAGGCCACACCCCTTTTTACACCTCTCTGCAACGCAGCTCTGTGGCGCTTACTGGAGGTACCTGGTGGGCTAGTTGGCCCTCAGGATTCAAGGGGACTTAATCTTCTAAGTTACAACGTGCCAGGGGGCGCGTTTGCACAATGGTGCAGGGAGGGGGCGGGGCCTGATATGGCAAGTGTGCAAACGCACCCCCTGGTGCCTTGTAACTTTAGGGATTAAGTCCCCTTGAATATGAACATGCCTTTGAAAAAATTAAAGACAAGAGAAGTTTGGCAAAATAGGAACCGTTGTTTAATTTAACGCAGCAGCCAGGAGATCAGGCATCAGAGTCAGGGTCTGTAGACTGTCTCAAAGCGCATCTGTTTCAGCCGTCATTTTATACATTCCATGAAGCATCATAAACCGATTTGTGCTTTCCTTTGGTGACAGAAATTTTGGACCTAGTCACAGGGCCATAAATCGAGATGTCTTATGAGAAGCGCATGTAGGCCTCGACTTTGTGATGGAACAATGCAGGGCCATAGGGTACGTGTTCAGATGTCAGGCATGGGGAATGCATGGTCACTGTGTGTAAATGTGCATGCTGTGTTCTGATTGACTGTGTGTTCCTAACTTAGTGTGGCATCTGACTTTATGGTGTTTTGGGAACGCTCACCCCTCCAGCCAAATGTATTTTATTGGGGCCAATTTGACCTTTGTGGTGTCGCTGTCTATCTGTGGTATCGATATGGTTTTTCCTGTTTGCGTATTTGTCTAAGGGTTACATGTCCCCCTACCTGTCATCTGTTAATCAGTTGCTTCAGGCATAGGTCGCAGGGCCTGCCTAACCATGTAATTCTGACTCAGGGTTGAGGGGGAAGTCACATCGGGTGAATTCAACAACGGAGATGCAAGTTCATTTTTATACGTACATATATCATGGTGTACATCGACATCGTATTTTCCAATACTACATTTTCCCCTCTAGTTGAATTTTCATATACATCATTTATCCCACACTTCATGACAGTCACATTATTCGAGGTTTGAAGTATATCTGTTGTGTCTACTACTAATGCCCTAGTTACTTGCATTCTACCTAACTTTACAGCAGGAAACCCCCAATTGCAGGACATCACACAAAAAAAGTACAACAATTAAAATTGGGAGCAGTGACTGGCACATTCTGATCATCCATCGAGGGAACCAGGAAAATAAATCGGAAAACCAGTCCTGTGCACCTCCCTTCTTCTCATGTCAGCTTGAAGATGATGCAGTGCTTGGATGGCAAGAGACAGTGTCCCGTTATCCATGTTGTTTCCAGGGATAAAAGGATGCACTGATCTTGGCACACACCCCACCCTTCACAGCAGTCATAAAGTCCAACACATATCGATGTTGCATCACCTTAAGGTGGATGACTCTTAGTTCTTCCTTGATAGCGTTTAGGCCGAGCTCAGTATCATTTATCATCTTAAGCAATTCCCACCTGGTTATTTGTAACCAGCGGGCGTTTGCTCTGTTTGCATGGTGAAGAAGGGTATGAACCCTCCTGTGTTTACTTGAGTCTCAGAAAACAGTCTGAACTCTTCCAGAATGTCCTGGTACTGAGCCCAGCCAAAGTAATCAGCAGTTCTTAGTTCTCCAGCCTGATGCGTTATTGTATTGTATTGTAATTGCATTTATATAGCGCTTACTACCCCTGACGAGGCATCGAATCGCTTTTTCGGCGAGTAGCACGCTACTCTGGAACCCATAAAGGATTAGTGTTGAGTTAGTATAGTGAAATATGAAAGTTATTTGAGTGGTGGATATTAGTCAGTTATTTGGATTGAGAAGGATAGCAGAGGGATAGAATAGGGAAAAGGTTTGCTTTTATATAGCGCTTTTTACCCCTGATGGGCTGTTGAAGTGCTTTTTCGGTGAGGAACACGCTACTCCAGAACCCATAAAGGATTAGTGGTGAATTAGTATAGTGAAATATGAAATTAGAGAAGTGGACATGTTAGTCTGTTATTTCGATTGAAAAGGAAAGTGGAGGGATAGAAGAGTGAAGGCGTTAGAGTTTTTTGTTTTTTGTTTTTGGAGGGCATAGCAGTAGTGGGAGGGTTGGGATGAGTAAAAATGTTGGCTGCTTGAACAGAGAAGGATGTGCCCCTGTTTTTTTTTCTTGTATCTTGGAATTTTGAGGCGAGGTGCCATTCTAGAGTGGAGGTTCCTTTGTTGAATCTATTTAGTGATTTTATTCCTGATGAAGAGCGGTCCCATTCCATGTATGGCTTTGTGGGTGATACAAAGCAGCTTGAACGTGGATCTTCTGGCAACCAGTAACCAATGCAGGGCTTTCAAGGCAGGGGAGATGTGGTCTTGCGGTTTGATATGTAAGAGTAGTCTGGCAGCCGAGTTCTGAATCCGTTGTAGTCTTTTCATAGTCGTTAAAGGTGATCCGTGGTAGAGGCTATTGGCGTAATCGAGTTTGGACAGAACAAGGGAGATGGTAGCTTGGACCTTGTGTGGGAATACCAAATGAGGTAAGATTCGTTGCAGAGTTTTTATAGTAACAAAGCTTGATCTTGCTAGTTTGTCTACTTGGGAATTCATCGATAGCTTGGAGTCCATGGTCATTCTGAGGTTTCTTACTTCCTTCAATACTTTAGGATCTATCTGCTGCTTCCTTAATTACCAGATTATACACCCCAATGTCGTCGGTTGGTGACGGCCTCAAAGGAAATGTGTCAACAGCCTCTTCTGCAGAATCTGTTTCTAGATCCTGCAATTGTGTCTCTTGATATTCTGAAGCCTCAGAACCTATGTACATTTGGTCTTTGTCCTCTCCGTAGAAGATTTCTTCTTCCTGTTCCTCTTGAGGCTCAGGAGTTAAGGGCGGCTCTATGTCTTTGACACTTTATTCCCCTTTCTCTATTATCGTCGAGCTCTTAGGGAATCAAAATTAGAGTTGTTTTCTTCTGTAGCAGATGCTGGAACAACTCGGATAGACCTTCTCCAGTGATGACCCAGTTCGGGGTGTGTTTGGTTATGAGAGTGCAGAGGCCCCGCCATCCGGGGACGAGCTGGGTGTAGGCAAACTCACCCCACTGCCATTAGGTATCCATTAACACGGAGGTGCCCCATTTCAGATCTGATACGTGGAGTATTGCTCCAAAATTGTCATTGTTTCATTGGTGCCAAGTGGGATTGTTCCTTTGACTCTTTGCCACCCCAGAGACCCCTCAGCAAGGCTATGCACTCTGCCATTGCTGGCTGCATGTCTTGGTGCAGATAAATCCGAAGAGGCGACATGGCACACAGCCCTGTGTGCATTGCTTCCCAAACACTGCATGAGGTATAGTTAAGTCACCCCTACTGCAGGCCTCTAGCCTTAAGGCAGGGTGCACTATATCCTATGTGTGGGCATACCTGCACAAGCAGATATGCCCCTACAATGTCCAGTCTATTCTGTGATGTTGTAAGCGCACAGGGAAGCCATAGAGAGTACAGGGGCTGGATACTTGTCAACACGAGTTTCCTAGCTCCATGATGGCTTCACTGATGCCTAAGGTGTTTGGTACCAAACATCTTGTCTTAATAAATCCTCACTGATGCCAGTGTAGAATTTATTAATACAATAACACAAGAGACCTTTTTAGAGGGTCCCAAGAAAATCCCCCAAGCATTGGTGTGGTTCCTGACTTGTTTTCGCCAGCCTGCCACTACCAGATATGTTCCTGACCTCATGGGGTGAGAGCCAATGCTCTCGGAGGACAGAAAAAAAGCTTGCTCTGAGTGTAGGTGCTTCACACCTCCTCCAGGACAGGTTGGCCTTCCTAAACAGGAAGCGTCCAAGGCAATGCCACCTTTGAAATCCAACCCAGAAACCTCCAGATTGTGGGGGAGGCCAAGCCCCCTTTCCTGCTCCACTTTGGTGGAAAGAAAGGTGGGTAAATTAGTTAGATTAGGAGGAAGGTCCCCACTTAGCCTGCAGCGGGCAGGCAATGTGAACCCCTCTCCTGAAATTCCACTATCTTGAGATGGTGAGAAAACCTCCTATCAGGGATAGGGTAGTGCCTCTTCCCACAGGAAGTGGTCACTAGATACACCATCTAGTGACCACTTCCTGTGGGAAGAGGCACTACCCTATAAAGGCAAGTAGCGTATTGGCTACTACGTGTCTCTCCTTGTAACACCCCTAAATTCAGTATTTAGGTGGCACCCCAAGAGCTGAATATCAGATTTGACGGGCAAGAGAAGACCAGGACAAACAAGTCCCGCTGCTCGAGAACTGAAGCCCTGCTACTGAAGAAAAAGGCACCAAATCCTACCAGCTGCACTAAGGACTCGCTGCTGCTTCCTGAAACCTGAGAGGACTCCAAGAACCCTGTAGCATGTCCAGACTTCGAGAAATTGCCATGAAGATCCCTTGGAGTGAAAGTATCACTCCCCTGCATACCGCATGCACTGATCCTGTGTAGTCTGTTTGTTGACTTACTGCTCCCCGACGACCTCGATGCAGCACCAAAGCAAGAAAAAGTACGACATGTCTGGAGGGTCAGATCTACCTCCGTACCAAGTTTGGAAGTCCTACTGGAGCCGCAGCATATCAATATCGGGGGTACCGGACCCCAACCAGCAAACACTGAGAACAAAAGACCATTCAGGACTCAGGAAATACCAGAAGCAAGCACCCAGTGAGGGACGTCAAGACACCTGAGTCCCACTTCCTGAGTGGCCCGGCTGTCCCGAGATCACCTCTCCAAGTTGTCTGCTCCTGATCCGAGAACCTCAAGACTCACGAAACCCGGCTGACCTGTTTGCTCTGCGCCCGGCCCACCAGTTCCAGCACCAACCAACCAGCCCTGCTCTCGTGGTACCCAGGCCTTTGCGACCTCCTCCTATTAAGGAGCCCTTCCGGACTTACCTATAACTCCCGCTGTGCAGTGCATTTTCAAGTGGCACCCTTAGTCTTTGCGCACCAGCTTCCAAGACCTCAGAACTCTGCTCCCGGCCGAGCTGGGATGCTCCCGAACTTCTCCTGCTGGAAGCTTGGTCCAGGTCCCGACATGGACCTAAAATGAGAAGGTGAACCCGATGATAGCATTGCCTGAATTTCTATGCATTTCTCTGCTTTTTCCCTATTGTTTCCATGGTGCGTAATTGCGCAAAGAATTGATATATTTATCGAACTTTGAAAATTCCAAACTCTGAAAGTGTTTATCCTAGAACTGTGTTTATGGTCTTAAAATTGATATAAAAATTGATGTTATTTTTACAAATTGGTCTCAGATTTATTCTTGAGTGTGTGTCTCATTTATTGCCTCTGTGAGTATAACAAATGCTTAGCACTACCCTCTAATACCCCTAACTGCTCGCCCACACTACCCCAAAAAGAGAATTAGTAATATCTACTTTAACCTCTGCCTGCCCTTTGGAGATTTCTCGCACTCTCTACATGTGTACTTCATTTTAGTACGCTGTGGAACGAGGCGGTTTCCTACAGGCACCGTGTTTGGCACCGTGTTTGGCTGCGCTGCGTTGCGTGGAGGTTTTGTAAATCTCCCCCTTAGTACATAAAACAACACATATGGAGAATAGCAACCTGTAAGAAAGTGCAATTGTTATATTCCAAACATTGTGAATTTCTAGCGGCAGCAATACCACGCATGCCATTACAATGCGGGTATTACTACGCGATGTCAATTACAACGACTACCATTACAACGCAAAATTTTACCACGACTATGCCTTTACCACGCATGCCATTTCAACGCAAAGGCATGCGTGGTAAAGGCATACTCATGGTAAACGTTTGCAAGGTAAGTGACTCCACCCTACCCTAAACCCTAATGTAGTACCACTGCATGACCCTCCACGACCCCCAGTCCTCTCCCTACAATAACACTACACTACACGACCCCCGACACTACCCTAAATTCTAAAACACTACCCTACACCACACAAACGCCACAACACTACCCTAAACCCTAAAACACTACCCCCCGCACGACCCCCAGTACGGCCCCTACACTATAACACTACCCTGCACGACCCCCCAGACACTACCCTAAACCCAAAAACACTACCCTACACTACACAAACACCACAACACTACCCTAAACCCTAAAACACTACCCCCAGCACGACCCTCCCCCTTCCCCCAGTCCGGTCCCTACACTCTAACACTACCCTGCACGACCCCGACACTACCCTAAAACCTAAAACACTACCCTACACTACACAAACGCCACAACACTACCCTAAACCCTAAAACACTACCCCCGCACGACCCCCAGTACGGCCCCTACACTATAACACTACCCTGTACGACCCCCGACACTACCCTAAACCCAAAAACACTACCCTACACTACACAAACACCACAACACTACCCTAAACCCTAAAACACTACCCCCAGCATGACCCTCCCCTACCCCCAGTTCGGTCCCTACACTCTAACACTACCCTGCACGACCCCCGCGACACTACCCTAAATCCTAAAACACAACCCTACACTACACAAACATTACAACACTGCTTCGACACTACCCTAAACCCTAAAAAAGTAACCCCCAACCCAAGCACAATCCCCCTTACCTCTCTCTCCTCGTGGTTCCTCTCTCCTGGTTCCAGCGTCGTCTGAGGGGCGGTGCACGTCGTTGTGAGGAAACGGAACAGTCTCAGTTTCCTCACAACGATGTGGATAGCCATTACATCGCATGTGTTGTAAAAGCACATGCGATGTAATGGTATGCGTAGTAATGGCTACGCATTGTTACATCGCATGCATTGTAACGCATGCGATGTAATGACTAGCGGGGTAACAGCCTCGTTGTAATGGCTGTTTACCGTTCAGCGGGAATGGCAACTTTTTCACATGGACATTAAGTCCTTAACAAGACACAACGTTCAACATAAAACACAGCTGCAATAATTTGCCAACACCACAACATCAAAAATATCCAAAATATCATGAAGGTAACATCTGAACACTGCAATGATGAGAGAGAGAGAGAGAGAGACAGAGAGAGAGAGAGAGAGGAGAGAGAAAGACAGAGAGACAGAAAGAGAGAGACAGATAGAGAGAAAGAGAGAGAGAGACAGAAAGAGAGACAGAGAGAAAGAGAGAGAGAGAGAGAGAGAGAGAGAGAGAGAAAGACAGAGACAGAAAGAGAGAGACAGAGAGAGACAGATAGAGAGAGAGAGAGACAGAAAGAGAGAGACAGAGAGACAAAGAGAGAAAGAGAGAGAGGGAGAGAGGGAGAGAGACAGAGAGAGACACAGAGAAGAAAAAAACTGACAGAACTAATTGTGACTTTGTAAAAAAAAAAAAAAAGCAGCCCGCTCCTAGTGCATGCCTCCCGATGACAAGGGGAGGTTCTGCCGATACATGGAACTATTTGAGCCTGATAGTCTCTGTCAATATTGGCTCAGGGACAAAGATAGAGGCAATTTACGTGGAGAAGAAGGAGCAACTACAGGCCCTCTTTGGCCAAGCACAAGCTACACCTCACTCTCCAAAAGAACGAACTTTTCCCTACCGACCAAATTACACCCTGTGTCACGCCCAGCGGTCATGTACACCAGCTGTGTCACACCCAGCGGTCCAAGCGAGTAGCACCTCTCACTTCTTTCAGATACTTCCAGTGTTAAAAAGCCGATAGCTCTAAGAAAACTCCTTTAGACTAAAAAATAAGATCGAGATGCTGGCCCTATGTCACACCCAGAGCCTACGCGTACTGCCGGTGTCTCACCCAGCAGTCCAAGCGGGACCATGTATCACACCCTGAGACAAGCATACCCTTTATATTTCGCCCAGTGGTCCAAGCGGCCTCTGCATCACACCCTGAGAGAGGCGTACTCTCTGTGTGATGCCCAGTGGTCCAAGCAACAGGCGATCCTCACTTTTCCTAGTTAGCCATACTCCAAATGCTGGGACTAGTGATAAGATGTAGTCTCTTACCCACTGACGTCGGCTTCAGGACGGACTTCCACAGATTCAGCAGAATTTTCAATCAATTGCGGTGTCTGCTCACCGATCTTGTTGCGCAGATGTGAATCTGTACGAGCGGGGTCCTTTTCCTTCAACTGCAGTCTGGCTCAAAAAACCAATCTCTCCTATCTGGCTCGCCAAAATGTTGCTTGAATATTAAATTTACCTTTGAAACTATGAAAGTCAAGAGGGGTAACACTTGTTTAATTAAACATAGCGGCCAGGAGATCAGACAACAGAGACAGGGTCTGAAGAATGTCTCAAAACACATTGGTTCCGGCCGTCATTTTATACATTACATGGAACATCATAAACCGATTTATGCATTCCTTTGGTGTCAGAAAATATTTTCCTAGTCATGGGACCATAAATCGAGGTGTCTGATAAGAAGGGCAGGTGGGCTATGACCTTGTGTGGTCACAATACAGGGCCAGTGGGTACGTGTCCAGATGTCCAGCAGAGGGAGCGCGTTATCACTGTGTGTAATATGCATGCTGTGTTCTGATTGGCTGTGTTTTACTAACTTAGTGTGGCATCTGACTTTATGGTATTTTGGGAATGGGTGCCCCTCCGGCCAATCGTGTCTTATTGGAGCCAATCTCCTGGGGCCTTTGTGGTGTTGCTGCCTATCTGTGGTATCGATTTGGGGTTTCCTGTTTGCGCGTTTGTCTAAGGGTGACATTTCCTTCCCCCGTGATCTGTCACTCAGTTGCTTCAGGCCTAGGCCGTAGGGCCTGCCTAACCACGTATTTTTGACTCTGGGTTGAGGGGGAGGACACATACGGTAAATTCAACAACGGAGATGCGAGTTCATTTTTAAAGGGTACATATATCATGGTGTACATCAACATTGTATTTTCCAATATTAACAAAGGTATTATAATCATAGATGTAATCCTATCCACTGTGTAGCCCCAGGCAGTGTCAACGCCAGATTGGAGGGACACGTGGTTCTTGGGTGAAGTGAATTGTTACTGCATTGTGATGGAGTGCTCTTTAAAGAGGTGTCTTTAGCTCATTCCTGAGCAGGGTTTGTGAGGCCCTGATAGATACAGGAAAGTTGTTTCAGATCCTGGGGACATTGACCGAGAAGGTCTGCGTCTGCTGTGTAGTTTTTTCTTCTTTGCACATTATTGTTCTCAGTCTGATGGTACCTGCTGCCCTTGTTTCCTTGGCAGTGTCGTCCTTCAGACTGAGGTTGGTGTCCAGGGTGAATCCACGTAACTTGGTGTTGTTTGAAAGTTGGGGTCCGAACTGCTCCCGGTTCACGTCGCTGACTCAGGTTTGGACTACAGCCCCTTGTGGGGCTGATCTTCAGATCGATGCTGAACATCCAGTTCTGAATGAGTGGCAGGCATTGCTTGTGGTGTAGAATGCCTTAAGCAGGGACACGTTCAAGTAATATGACCATTCCCTAGCAGGGCCCTGTGACTGCTAAGACTCTAGCAGTGACCTCTCCCTGCGGGGTACACCATAGGACCCCAGGAATGTTACCTTCCTTGAGCAGCGTTTCATGATTATAGGACTCAGCAGTATGAGCTTTGTACCAGCAGTGCCCTGTCAGAAGTGTCACCATAGCACTGTGAGTCCCCTGCCCTGCCCCCAGTGCTGTAGGACCCCAGCAGCGTTAGGTTCCTTCCATTAGTGACCTGACGGGAGCTGCAGGAAACTAGCAGTTTGAGCTTCCTCCCAACTAGAGATGGGCAAGTGAGACAAGACTGGAAGCTGGCTCCAGTTAAATATCTACCCTGGCCCTGTCGTTGCCCCATGGTACTAGGGCCCCTAAATGGAGCTGGACCCAGCACCTCAGACAGTGCCTCTATTCCTCCCTAATGCGCCATATTTACAGCAATACAGCGCATTCCTGTACTCGCATCGGCACAAAAAAAAGCGGCCTAGCACATTCGCAGGCACCTTTGCACCACGGTGCAAGAGTGCCTGTGTTGCAGGAATGATTGTGTTTGTGCAGAAAGGGACACCTTCCTGCACAAAAACAATTACTAATGGCATTTTGCTCCTTCTGTGTGCTGCAGAAAGGGACACCTTCCTGCACAAAAACAATTACTAATGGCGTTTTGCTCCTTCTGTGTGCTGCAGAAAGGGACACCTTCCTGCACAAAAACAATTACTAATGGCGTTTTGCTCCTTCTGTGTGCTGCAGAAAGGGACACCTTCCTGCACAAAAACAATTACTAATGGCGTTTTGCTCCTTCTGTGTGTGCTGCAGAGTGTAGCACACATAGAAAGAGCAAATAACGAAGAGAAAAATAAGTATTTCTCCTTGTGCCACTCTTACGCCTCCCCTCGGGAGGAATACGCTTTTGGCGCTGTCTCAGATTTACAGATCCTGGAAAATCTGGAGCAGTGTCAAAAAGCAATGGGTGTTGTGTGGAAACGCCCTCAGCAACACGCATTGCACACCCCTTTGCCGCAGAAAAGTGCGTCGAGGAGGACCATATTTACAAAGCGGCGTTATGCCACGCAACGTGGCTTAGCGCCGCCTTGTAAATATGGAGCAGGGCACTGCGCCACCGGAACATTGCAAAAGGTGGCGCTCCGCTGACCAATGCCCTTGTAAATATTCAGCCCAGTTGAAGAGCTGTAATCTGGGCGCCGCCTCTCTGGGATCTTCCGCACCAGCTATTGACAGGACAGATTCATTTCAGGAAATCACTTGACTTCACACTTTCATTTTCCTTGGCCAACTCATTTGAAAGTATCATAAAGTCCGTTTGTTCCTGTGTGCACACTATACAAAAACAAACTCTTATTAGGTTTAACTGAAATATGCTTCACATACATTAGTAGCTCTGGCCATATATACAGTGGTTATAACAAACTGACATTTCACGCTCACTGATGGCAACGTCATCAGGGCACCAGAGAATTGGAACAAATCACCTTCAAGATGGTAGGCTTCACTTCACTACAATCATAAGCACAGGCACATGTTGACACTGACACAATCTGCATGGCATGCTATGCACCCGTGACACCAAAGCACTTCCTAGATAGGCCATCCTCCAATCCCCTATCTATTTATAACTGTAAGCATCCTATCTTTCACCCCTTTCACACTACTACATGACTGGGCACAGCGACAAAACATGATAAGTGCATGTTTGGCATCTGATCTTCAAGCGTGACATGAAAACACCACTGATATAGATCATATTTAAGACATCCACTCGCCCAGCCAAGCAGTCCCAGGGACAGCATTTCACCCACCTATAACTGGGCTTCAGCACCTCTGCGGGGGTTGAATTGTCACACAAATGCAACAACAGTACAGTGCTGTAGAACGACCTCCTGCAACCGCCTTACAACAGGGGTGCTGATTTACAAGCCCGGTGTCTTTTCATGGCCTTGTAGATGTGGAGTGGGGCAACGCAGCGCATGCCGCTTCATTGCCTCACACTACGATGGGGAGGCATGCCATGAGAGTTAAGGTGGGTCCTCCCATGTAACACCCATGGCATTTAACACATTCCCAAATTTACAACAAGCTGTGAACGTGGGAATGTGTGAAAAGCCTACACATCCTCAGGGGTAGCCTAAGGGAGACGCAATGAGGAGAAATAGCATGTACGATGGACGGAGCGCTGAAACTTTTCAGACACTCACTCCCAGTCTCCTTGTGTTTGCTTTGTTCGCCCTAAGTTGGCAGGGTATGCCCAGACGTGGGTCCCTTTCTCACTTTGCCACTGGATTCAAGCTAGCCTGGCTGATGAGGGCTGTTAGCCCGAAACCGGTCCCAGGATGCTTGTTTCCGGTCCAGGGAAGACATGGCTTGGCAGTTCGGGCTGGACTGATCCCATGAGGCACAGGGTCAAGACTGATTTGCATATAGCTGTGTCTGAACTGGGGTGGCGGAGTGAGCTAAAGAACGATGATGGATTTAACCCAGATCTGTGACTGGGGGTGAGTGTCTGATAAGTTTCAGCGCTCCGTCCATCATCTCCTTGTGTTTGCTTAAAACCTGAAACCGCCAATTGTTGAAAGGTGGAATATTAGGTGGTCTGGCTGAGTGCCTTACCATGCAATATCCCCACAATACACAGAGGATGATCCTTGGATCCAACAACAATAATCCTTATCTCAATCCTGGTAGAAGAGAAGTCAGGCATTACCGGAGAAACTTGTGTTAAGCATTTTACAGTACCACTATGGTGCATAAGTAATTGAGATGACTAAAAAAAAATCAACACCAATTTGTAAAAATACAGTGTATTTTTATATAAATTTTGACACCAAAGTGAACTTTGCAACATACATTCAACCGGAGTTGTGGATTTTTAAAGTATTCAAAAATAAATGCAGTAAATCTGTCAAACTTGTTCTATTGAAATTAATAGGGAAACACAGATGACACTCGGTCACTTGCTGGGTGAGTTCAAACGAACCATCTTGTGAATAAGGTCATGCGGGTCCGTAGACCAAGTTCCAACAGTTGTAACTTCGTTTCCTTGCCCAGGGAGTCCGGGTGCAGAGGGGACTTGGCTGTCCTTGGTACTGAACAGGAGATGTCAAACTTGTAGCACTTGACAAAACCACTCTTGGAGATGGAGTTCCACTCTACCCACGGAAGGAAGAGGCCTTTGGGGTCCTAGGAGCTGGGTTCAAGAGCGGGATTTCTTCTCCCTTGCTCAGCAGCTCTGGGTGCAGAAAAAGCTGGCAGCTGTCAATCACCGAGGCAGGTCGTGAAAAAGATGCTTTACAACACATTCGACAACTCCAACTTCATGATGTAGGAACACAGCAGCAGGGTCATTGTCGACATTGGTCACTGTGAGTTGCTCTTGTGCTGGAGATGTCGGCTGGCAATCACCAAGCCTTGGTTGCTGCAAATGTAGTCCATGGTTACTTCGGCAGCTGGAGGTCAACAGTAGTGGAGGAGCAGCTTGAAACTTGGAGAAATCTTAGCTACCACACTGGACTTGCAGGTCACCACTTCTCTTTGGGATCACTCTCGACAGGCCCAGCGGGATGCAATTCTTCTCACACAGCATGTCGATTTTCCTGCAGCTTGCAGGGGATTGGTCCCACCAATCCAAGGGAGTCTTCTTCAGTTTCTGACGTCCACTGGAGTCCGTCTTACTGTAATTCACTAGTCATCCTGTGTGCGAGGAGGTGTCACCGCCTCCTCACACAGGTCCTTTGTCTCTGACCTCAGGGAGCGGCACACACTTCTTGCTGGAAGCAGTGAGCTTTTGCCACGGACACACGTCGAGCAGTCGGTTTCAGTATATGGTCTCTTCATGGCACTTAAGTGTCCTCTCTTTGTGCTGTGGCAGAGACCAAAGTCCTGTTGTCTGTGACGGTGTCTTCTTTGGGCCTTTTCTTGGATTCAAAGTCAGAACCTAGGTTCTGGTGCCAGGGGAGCCCCTTAAATCCTAGTTTAGGGGGTGTTAAGGGCATGAGGGACAGTGGGCAATGGGCTACTGGTCCCTGCTGCTAACCCGCCCCTGTAGTGACAATATCCTGTGGGTGTACATCACTGTGCTACCCAGAATACTTTATGTTAGGGTCTTCCAACATGGCAGAACCCTTCCTTGGCTGTACAGACCTCCTAGCCCACCCTAAAGGTATGGATAGTCTTTTGGAGATGTACACTTCCAGAATAACACATTTTCCTGCCTGGCTGAGCTGCAGGGCTGAAAGGACTTTGTTCTCGAGTGGGGGGGCAAGGTAGTTACACATTGTAGGAAAGTAGGATCTGCTTCCTATGGTTACCCCCACTTTTTGCTAAATGTGATACTGTTTTTGACTAGTCTGACTGGGATCCTGCTAATCAGGACCACTGTTCCCAATAAGGCGCGCGCCCCCGCGCGCGCACACGGAAGTCACCCCAAGCGCGCAGTGTGCTGTATTTAGCGTGCACATGACATCTGATCCTGCGAGACCATATTCATGTTAATTGCAGCGTCCGTGTGCGCTGCAATTAACATGAATACTAACTCAAAGGCCCACAATCAGCCCCACAGCTGTGCACTGTTATGAAAAGAAAAACAGTGTCTCAAACACGACGTGTGAATGCTATCCGAATAAGAGATCACAGTAACTGCAAAAGATTTCACAATATCAGCTAACATATATATTAAAAAGGATCAAATCAGAGGGGTGGTTTTCAAATGCTCAGGTACACGTTTGTGGGGGAGGAAATTAAATCGTTTGACTAGTGTAAATGGGATTTCCATCTACAAGAAACTTACCATATGCAATATTTCCAACTACGACACTGTTATGCAGCCTGGATATAGAGAGGCAGCATGTAAAAATCTCACTCAATAGAAATCAGTACTTTCACTGCAGTATAGGTCGCAACAATCTTTTTTGAAGCTCTCTGCTGCTCATTGGTGAGAAGCCCTGCATACAATGGCCATATATGAAGCAATGGCAGCGTGCACTGAACGGCTCCATCACGGAATGTTAATGGCAATTGTGGACGGATATATCGTTTTTATGTAAGAGTGTAAAGAACAGAGGGGCATATTATCAAGGGCTCTATCGCCGCTTTAGCGGGACTTTTTCCCGCTAAAACGGCGATAATTCAAACGCCCTATTAGCAAGCTGTCGCTAACTGCTGTTAGCGACAGCTTCTAGGCGATAGCGACCGGGTTGGGTGCCGCTTTGCATGCCAGCGATATTTATCGCTAATGGCATGCAAAGTAGGCGTTCCCAACCTAAAAGCGACTGGAAACAGTCGCTAAGGTCGCTATCGCCTATTAGCGAGGCAGGGAGGTGATTAACGAACCAGCGCTAAACACGTTTAGCGCTGGTTTGTTAACGCCTGGTCTCACCCTGACTTAGCCATGTAATCCAATGGGAGGTGGATTACATGGCTAAATCCCCTCGCCCTATCACCTAGCTAACACTGGTCACAGTGTGAATATCGCTTGTTTTCAAGCGATATTCACACTGTTCTCCAGGGTTTCTATCGCTTTGGAGATAAGCGTTGCTGATAGCACGCTATCTCCACGATAGAAACCTGCGATAGCCGGCGATAATTATCCTAGCGCTAACTGCGCTTAGCGATAATTATCGCCGGTTATTGCTAATAGGCCCCAGAGTCTATGTATAAGAATATGATGTTATGACATATCACCCCCATAAAAGTGAAGCATATGCATACTGGTTCATTGGGTCTATGATGGGAAAATTGTGGTATGGAAGGTGTGATTTACATATCTAGTGTCATGCCTGAGGTTAAAGATGTTTTGTAAAGAGGTTCGAAGTCATATTAAATTGGGTATCCGATCCAGGCTGACCCAGCGATGGTGCTACGGGGGATTCGGCCGAGATTAAGACTCTTCTTAAAATAGATTGAAGAAAAATTATGAATGGAACTCGCCTCCCAAGAATGGAAATGAATGGATACAATACAAGAGTGGGCGATTTAAGTATGGACAATGTTAGCGATGAAAAAAGTAACAGGGAACTGAATGATATGGAGAGTAAATACGATGCCATAAGGCGCCTATTGGTAAACTACCTGGAGGAGGGAAGTAGGTTTTTGAAATGTCCCCAATCACTGCGATCCCGGACATTAACCAACAGGTAAGATTTTGGTTTCTGTCACAGATATAGCAACGCCTAAGTTAGAAGCTTTATTAAGCTTAAGAAGCTAAACTGTGCTTGGTATTCTCTGTGTCAAGTGTTTCACCCATTGTTTGAGGGTGGGGGTATTTTGGGAAGTCATTGATGTATGTGCATATTCGGGAAATCAATAAAGTAGTTTGAAGAGAAAGGAAATAAATAACTAGATGGCTGAGCTTAAAGAGGATCCCTGCGGAAACCCGCAAGCCAAAGGGTAGAGTTGTTGAACAGAAGGGGATGCACCGGCCCCCTCTGCAGGCTCACCCCCAAACGTTTGGCCTTCACCCATCCAGACTTTCTGAATACGCTTTTATGGCATTAGGACTCCATGCACTTTGTCACTGCTAACCAGTGCTTGAGCGCTGCTGCTCGCTCCCTAACACATGGTACAATTGGCTTACACCGGATTGGCATATTTAATTTACTTATACGTTTCTAGTATGTGGATCTACATGTGCTCAGGGCCTGTAAATCAAATGCTACCAGTGGACCTGCAGCACTCACTGCGCCACCCACTTAACAGGTCTCGGGTCTGCCAGTGCAGCCTGTTGTGCAGTTTTAAAACTGCCATTTTGATCTGGCGAAAGAAGCATTTTTCCAGGCCAAAACCTTCCCTTTTAACACATATAAGTCACTGCTCAAGTAGGCCCTAGACACTGTTCCCAACAAGGCGCGCGCCCGCACCAAAGTCACCCCAAGCGCGCAGTGTGCTGTATTTAGTGCGCACACGACATCTGATCCTGTGAGACCGTATTCATGTTAAATGCAGCGCCCGTGTGCACTGCAATTAACATGAATACTTACTCAAAGGGTCACTATCAGCCCCACAGCTGTGCACTGTTAAGAAAAGGAAAACAGTGTCTCAAACACGACGTGTGCTTTAGCGCACGCTGTGTTTGAGACTCTGCTTTTCTTTTCTTAATTGTGCTCAGCTATGGGGCTGATTGTGACCCTTTGAGTTAGCATTCATGTTAAATGCAGCGCCCGTGTGCGCTGCAATTAACATGAATACTTACTCAAAGGGTCACAATCAGCCCCGCAACTGTGCACTGTTAAGAAAAGGAAAACAGTGTCTCAAACACGACGTGACCGCACACTAGCCTACAAAGCAAATTTGATAGCATAGCATATTCACAGTGCTTTCTGTAGCAGGTTGGGACCTCATAGCACTATAATACAGATGCCACTGTTCACCACTGCGCCAACCAGTAGTGAATTATGTTGCTCTCTGGTAAGACACAAAACATTTGTAGCAATTGCATTAAAAATGAGCAGCACCATATCATATTTCATGGTATACTGACAGCTTGGCCTTTGGACTCCTGAGCAGCTGGAAATCACCACACATCATTCACACACATACATAATATTCATTCTAACTGTGAAACAAATTAACCCCTGGTATTTTGGAAAAATAATATGCCTCTTGTGTAGATTAACTGGAGAAATTGCAGTGACCTAATACATAGCTGCCAAAGTTTGAGACTGCTTATGTGTGACATCGCATATACTCAGTCTTCCTATGTGTGACATATAAATGTCTTATGTGTGGCACTTTTAGTGATGCATATTAGAGAACCTAGAACTGAATAGAGAACAACAGTTATGTTTATGTAGTAAGATAGATTTAATAAACTAGCCCATGTTGTGGTATGAAAACGGTCTCAAAATTGGCCAGTGCTCCTAAGTGCCTACAGAAGATCACTGACCTACTTTCTTTTGTTACAGGGTCAGCTGCCAGATATATTTGGCATCTTAATAACCAATAAAATACTTGTTTTGGGAGCATGCCTATAGTTTAATAAAGTTTAAGTCTAGTACACACTTAAAACAGCTGCCCCGCCCCCGGGGACCTGTGTCTTGGATAGGCGAGGCCATGCGCGGACGCTTGAAAGAGAGAGGGAAAGTGAGCCCAATTTAAAATGAGTCCACTATCACTACTACCACGGCCTGTGATCGCTATAGCAACAAGTTCCCAAGCCAGAGCTCTGCAGTGCACGCAGATTAAGCGCCATGTGCCAGGCTGCTCGGAGCTCCTTACGATCATCACACAGCGTCGGGAGCTCTGTACGCGTGACGAATGCATTTCAGTGCGGTGATGCGGACCACCACACTGAAATGCATTAGTCTGACGCCTGATGCGTGGTACTTGGCAGGACTGCCAGTAGTTAACGATGCCGAATCATGTTGTGTAAAACGCACGGAGGCTTTTGGTAGTCTAATGAAGATGTTGGTTTGTTAGGCGAGTGAAATTGTTCCAAGGAAGGTGAGCTGTGATATGTTGAATCTGCTTCACAGCACTAGCTTTCGCGTTTTAGAGTGAGCACAGAAGAGTGAGGTAACCTTGTCTTCGGGGTGTGTTCCTCACATCAGACTTGCGTTGGAAGTTGAGGTGCAGCAGGTGCTGCAGCATCCAAGGGCCTAGAAGAGACTACATTTCTTAGGGGACACGGACCGCCTTGGGGAGAGCTGGGTCTGGCCTGGCTCTAAGAGCCAGATTACGAGCCGAGCCATAAAAGATGTAACTCGGGCAACAAATGTCAGGAAAATGGTAGACTGGACAATAGAAAAACATGAATTTTTCATCATATTAAAGTGTTTCAATGATGTGTAAACGATTATTTCATGGAACTGAGTGATGTTTATTGAAAGTAATATTTTTTTGAACATGAAACATTCAAGAATACCGCCGTAGCCTTACGATTTTGCCACAAATTATCCAAAACTTGTCAGCTTGCCATGTTCTTTATTCAGGGCTGACTTTAGCGCTGGTGGTGCCTGGTGCGACAATCTTTTCTTCCCTCCCATCCCCACCCACCCACCCTTTCCCCCTATGACCTCCTCCTCGGATTCCATCACTACCACACCGCACAAGTGCCCCATATCTTTTCATAGGCCCTTTCTCACTTACATTTCATTTGTTTTAACGCGCTTGTGGCTTTACTCATCCACTCAGCTACTCACATAAAAGACAGATCTGTTCTTTGCAGCAGGCATATTAACCCTCTGCGCTACTTTATGGGGAGTCAAAACTGCCACTAGATAAAACTTCGATCTCTCTCTCTAGCAGGAACATTAATCACAAGTGGCATTACGTACCTAGGAAAATGAATTTTCATTGATAAATGTCTTTTCTTGGTTCACTGAATTTAGATTAATGGGGAATTAGTAACAGAAAATGCACATACGATTCATGATGAAGAAAATGGGGAGAAAAGGAGTTTTTATACCGGTGAGACTATGCGAAGGCTTTAGAAATCCTCATAATGTAGGCACTTCCTTGCTTCCACAAAACATTTGCAAATATATACACGAAACACTTGTATGTTTATGCAAACATCTAAAACAATATTGAAATGCGGAAGAAAGGGTTTCACCACATGAAAGGACATGAAATTGGTGCAAAAATAGAGTGGGAATCAGACTTTTCACTAACCCTAAACTTGGTGGATTTTCATTTAGTGGAAAATGTTCGTTTTAGTGAAAAATGTTATTGTAGAAAGGAGACACTTAAGCCTTGAAAACTACAAAGATTGTGGTTGCCCAGGTCCACCCGGTTTTACTTTCTTGAATACTCAGAAAAGTGAGAATGCATGACAGGTTTAGGCATACTCCTATTACCTTATATTTCAGAATGTATTTGTAAATCCAGCCCAAATGCCCAAGCAAACAAAAAGCAAATACATTAAAAATAATATTTCACACAATTCATCTTTTCTGAGTGATTAGTCATCTTTGCACACTGTGAAACAACTAATGTACGGTAGCGTTCAATGGAATTGATAAATTGAGAGGCATTAACAAGAACAAAACCTTTCAAAAAGGAAAAAGAATGAAAACCGGTTGAAAAAGAATGAGACAATTGTGGCAGGTGTTGGAAACATTTAAAAACAATTGATAAAATGAGTGTGCACAATGATGATTGGCGTATTCGGAGCAGTATGGAGAGATAAGGGGGTCGAAGTGCGAACAGGATTTGAGGCTTACAGTGGGTAAATCTGTAACACGTGCATAATCTTATAACTGCAAAGAATAAAATAATGATTCTGCAACAAATGTATGAAGGGACTGGAGCTCAGAAGCCTGATGCTACTAGGAAGAAAGTGGAGAAACAAGAGGGAAGAAAGTGGAGAAACAAGAGGGAAGAAAGTGGAGAAACAAGAGGGAAGAAAGTGGAGAAACAAGAGGGAAGAAAGTGGAGAAACAAGAGGGAAGAAAGTGGAGAAACAAGACGGAAGAAAGTGGAGAAACAAGAGGGAAGAAAGTGGAGAAACAAGAGGGAAGAAAGTGGAGAAACAAGAGGGAAGAAAGTGGAGAAACAAGAGGGAAGAAAGTGGAGAAACAAGAGGGAAGAAAGTGGAGAAACAAGAGGGAAGAAAGTGGAGAAACAAGAGGGAAGAAAGTGGAGAAATAAAAAGATAAGGTTTCTGGCTGTACTGAGGTTCCAATTAAGCAGCCCAAATGAGTAGATTGCGCATGGAAGAGCGAGGCTATCTCATCGGAATACTAGTCTTTATAAATGAAATTTTCTTTACTGACCAAACACGGGCGCCGCAGAAGGCTTAGTGGGGCGGCCATGATTTCGGGTGAGGTCATGCCATTAATTGAACCACACCCTGGCCCAATTGCTTTGTACTAGTCATCTTTCATACGACGCGGATCATCGTCGAGGGAAGCTCTGAATTTGAGTGTATTTCTGCTCTCCTGTTAGTGATTCCAGTGAATCCAGTGATCCCACGCCCAGCAGCACTCATTTCTAGGGGCCGTTACATATTTTTCCTCAACAAACTTTCATCCAGGGCCACAGACAGAAAACAATGCACATCTTCTGAGCTAAGCTTTGAGACCCGGCACTTATTGTTTTACAAATTAAGCACTGTTTCCCGCAGTATTTGGCAATAGTTGAAGTTGCCAAAGGAAGATGAACGCTGCAGTCTACAGCAAGAAGATTCCATCTTTTCACAAAAATGAACTTTGAGAGGTTGACACAGCTGCACGTGACCAGCTTTCGCGGGTGGCACCCGGTGCAACATTCTTTTTTTGGTGCCCTCCTCTCACAGCTCTCTTTTCTACAAGTTCACCCACTGCCACTCTCCAAGAGTGCCCCTCATCTCTCCATAGACCCTCTCTCATATATATTTCATTTATTTTATAGTGCTTCTCATACCAGTGTAGGATGTCAGAGCACTTTACATCACACATAAATTACACAGAGATGAAGGCTTATACGTGTGTAAATCATAGTACAGGAAATGTTACATAAAACAATGGGGATTACAAGGTGTAGGAATACCATGTCATTCATGCTAGCAGAATGTATGTTTTTAGAGTGTTTTGTCTAGAGAAGCGCAAACTCAGGATTCTCAGTCAGTCATATTCACTTTATTTGGTTAATAAAAACCATAAAAGTACTCTACAAACATCTTATACAACAATATTAAAACATGTAGAAGGGTCATATTAGAGTAATCTTAGGCACCATAAAAATTCTGCAAGAAAAAGGTCCTCAGCCTTTTGGTTGTTTAAAAACTCGGGATTCTGAAAGCACACGTCGTGTTTGAGACTCTGCATTTCTTTTGTTAATAGTACGCAGCTGCAGGGCTGATTTTGTGCCTTTGCGAAAGTATTCATGTGCAGCGCCTTGTACATGCATAACTGCTGCAGCGATTAGCATAAATACTTTCAAAAAGGCTCACAATCTGCCCCGCAGCCATGCTCCTATTAACAGTGATGGCACTTGACTTGTGTGAACGGCCCTCTTCCACACTCCATGTTTGCCTGGATGTCACACAGTTCACAAACTATCTCTGTCGGGATATCCAGACATTACTCCGTAGCTTGCACATCAAATTTTAAATATGTTATGTCATTGTGTATATTTGTGATCTTGTATAGGCTCCTAACATTTCCCCACCCTATGAACAGTGCTCGAGTTGAGGATCTTTAGTAAAATCGTATTACGGTACCACCATTGGAGTCCTGTGCTTTTCTGAACCCGAAGTGTACTTGCCTGTGTAACCAATTCATGTCATGGCGTGTGTATCTAAATTAAAAACCTGCTTTAAGCCCATTCATGTGGCGCTGCATGTGTGGAAATGCACCGTCTTTTCACTTTTTTAAGCAAAAGTTTGGAGTGATATTTGGCGCTGCGCCCCCACGCGCGGTCTGGTTCCTGGCGCACATAGTCTTGGTTGCAGCGCACAGAGACCTTACACTGCCGCACACAGAGGCAAAAAATTAGAGGGAACATTGATCAGGACCCCAGTCTATCTGCTTTCTCCCCTAAATTGTTATTGTAAGTACTTAGGTACCTTCCAGATTGTATACTGGGGTACCTTTATCAGTCCCTAGTATACGGTACCCATGTACCCAGGGCATAGGTACCCCAGAGGTCCCCCCATAGGCTGAAGCATGTATTATGCCACCCATGAGAGGCCATGCAAAATGGAACTACAGGCCTGCCATTGCAGCCTGTGGAAGTTGGTGCATGCACCACTTACTTAAGATATAGGTTTACTATATCTAAGGGTCACTGCACTTAAAACCTATAAGACAACCCTATAGCAGGCCTTAACAATCCTGAAGGCAGGGTGCTTGGTTCTATGTGAGAGGGTGCCACTGCATAAACAGAACACCCCTGCAGCCTAGGGAGTCCATTCTCCCGGGTTGTCAGTGAGGCAGCCATTTACGACATATAGAGTGGCATTATGCGACCGCGTGATGACCAACTCTAAAACGGCTGAAAGTAACCCTATTGTGTTTGATGTCAAACATGTTGGAATCATACCCCCACACCAGTAACCGGTGTGGGAGGTATGATTCCACCCCTCAGAAGTGAGCTTCGTTGGGTCCCTGGTGTTCCCGGTACCAGCCTTCTAGTCCCGGGCAGCACAAAATGGTTGCAGCCGACCTGAGACACATTTCTGCCCTCCTGCTGCTGAGCCAAGCTCGAGCAGGGGAAGGCAGAACAATAGGCATCCTGTCACAGGGAGGTGTGACCACCTCCCAGACAGGATTTAGTGTATTAGGCTTGGGTGGGTGCGCTTGCCAGAGACCGAAAGTCTGCACTCTGAGAGTGCCTGAAAGTCTGCACTTGGGGCACATTTGGTGTCCCTGAGCATAGTCCAGTTCAAACCAGTCCTGGGAGCCGTTGGCTCCTGCTCTGGTGCAAAACTGGACAAAGGACATGGGAGTAACTGCCCCACTGTCCTGAGGGTCCCCTGAATCTGTCCAACCCTCTCCCGTGGGTACAAAAGGGCTTACCTGACTGTAGGACCCTAGATTCAACGTGGACAAGATTCTGAACCAGAAACCACAGAACTTCGACCATCTGGACGCTCTGGACTTCGCTTGGGCCTGACTTTGTCTCCCTCTCAGTCTGAAGCATCGACTGGCCTGTGCACCATACAGGATCCGTGCAGGACCAGTGGAGCATCAAGGACAACTGACGATATCTCCCTTGGAGTGAAGGAGTTGCTCCCCTGCATTCGCAGGCACCGCAACACTGCTGTCCGGTCTGCTGACCCTGAGCTCCTACAGACTCCGAAGGCTTCAGAAACACAGGAGGTGGTTTTCTACACCCCCCGGGGTCTGAGCTGCCCTCTCACCAAGTTTGAGGTCAGAATCCCTCGTGGGGGCTGCAATACCTGAACCCCTGTGCACTGTATAAATTTGCAAGTGCATTAGCTTGTTGCTGTTTCTCGAACAAGTGCATTGGGCTCCGAGTAGCCCCAACCTCTGACACCATTTCCTACCAAGAACTCCGGCCTCCTCACACCGAGTGCTTCGTGGGCTGCTGTTTGGTGAAATCGCTTGAGGTCCTCTTGCGACTCCTGTGCCTCCGGCCTGTGAGTCCATTTGAGGGTCAACTTTGCTTTTCTTGGGCTCGCCTGGTTGATCCAGGCCTGCCCTGACTCCTCTTGCTGTGGTGAGTCTCCTGGACCTTGCTGGTCCGAACTGTATCCATGAATGAATGAATGAATGAATGAATGAATGAATTGGCATTTATAGAGCGCATGGCTACCAGAAGGCCTCCCAGCACTAGGAATAGAGCCATCTCAGGTGAACCGGGTTTAAACAACCGGGAACAAAAATGTTTTCAGTTGTCTACGAAAGGACATATAGTCGTCCTCCAAGCGGATGTGATTTGGAAGGGCATTCCAACTCTTGGAGGCTATATAGGAGAATTGTCTACCACCACTCCTAGACCTATATATTCTAGGGACTGCAGCCAAACGTTTATTTCCAGAACGCAAGTCTCTGCTAGGACAGTGCGGAGTAACAATGGACTGCAGAATAGGGGGACCCTTGGAGGCGAGAATCTTATGAGTAATACATAGGGACTTGAACTGGATCCTCTCCGCCACTGGAAGCCAGTGAAGTGCGGCAATAGATGCTCGTGCAGATTCTCTATGAGGGGTCTGTAGGAGGAGTCTAGCTGCACAGTTCTGCACAGTCTGGAGCTTTTTTATCGTTGAACATGGGGAGCCCAGATACAAGGCATTTGCATAGTCTAGACGAGAAAGGATTAAGGCTTGGACCAGCAGCTTCCTTGCCTTAAATGGCAGCAGAGGAAGAATTTTCCTCGCCATCCTAAGCAGTCCGTAACAGGTTCCTGCTACCTTCCGGGATTGTTCCTTCATATCTAGCTTGTAATCAAGCCAGACTCCAAGGCTTTTTATTTGTTCTTTAGGAGGGGCATACTGTCCAGACATTTAGGCCATAAAGAGCCTGGAGCAAATGGGGAAGGTTTACCCAGAAACATCAAATCAGTTTTTGCTCCATTCAATTGCAAATATGAGCCCTCCATCCATGCTGACACTTTTTCCAAACAATCTGCTAACTTGATTTCCCCGTTCCCAGATTGATTAAGGGAAACAATCAGTTGAGTGTCGTCCGCATTTGTGACGATCTGTATGCCAAAGGGTTTAACGATATGGGCTAGCGGACTCATGTAAATGTTAAAAAGGGTGGGACTCAGGGACGAACCCTGAGGGACCCCACAACTCAATGACCTGCTTTTGGAGATAGAGTTGTCCTCAAAGACCTGAAATGAACGGTCGTCTAAAAAAGACTCCAGCCATCTCAGTGCAGTTCCCGTCACCCCAGCATCTCTAAGTCTAGAGATCAGCAGTTGATGATTAACGGTATCGAAAGCCGCACTTAGATCCAAGAGGACTATTGCCGCTGAGCCTCCGGCATCCAAGATTTTCCTTGCTTCCTCAACCACTACAATCAAAGCTGTCTCTGTGCCCTGATGGGGTCTAAACCCAGTTTGCGATGGGTGGAAGCAGTCATTTTCTTCCAAAAAGGTGGATAAAATGGAATTGACATGCCTTTCCGCAATTTTTGCAATCCCTGGAAGTAGCGAGATCGGCCGGTAATTCGCCATAATTTCAGGGTCAGACCCAGATTTCTTGAGCAATGCTCTCACCATGGCTCGTTTCCATAGGGAGGGAACAGTCCCTGATGCCAAAGAGAGATTAACCAGTTCTAAAATCGTGGGTGCAACTGTATCAAAAACTTGGTTCAGGACAGTGGGAGGGGCCACATCCCTAGGGGAGCCTGATTTTAATTTATTAAAATGGACTTTGAGGGATTTTATGTCCAGGGGAGGAATAACCACCAATGAAGTGACAGATGATTTCAATTCGGTTTCCAGCGTGAAGTCCTTTAAAGTTACTGGGGAAATGTTAAATAAATAGATTGAATTTTTTTTAAAAAGAACTCTGCTATATTATTGCAGCGTCCTAAAGTATCAGCAGCAGGTGGGGCTGAGGACGGGAGGCAAATTAGAGATTTGGCAATTTTAAAAATTTCACGAGGGGAATTGGAAGCTGAGGAAATCTTAGTTGCGTAATACAGGGATTGGGCTTTCCTGACTTCTAGCTTATACATTTTTGTAGCCTCCCTGTAAACGCCCTTACTCTCCTCTGAGAAATCCTTCCTCCACTGCCTCTCTGATTGTTTACGTTTTGATTTCAATTCTCTAAGCTTAGGAGTGTACCATGCAATGCTCTTAGGGCCCTTCTTAATAGTAGTCCACTTCTTGGGGGCCACCAAATCTAGAGAGCCTTCAATCCATTGGTTAAACTCATGGTTGGCTAAATCTGGATCGGCTTCCAATACCGGGCGGGTATCATTAAGAGTACTTGCCCATGCCTCGATGGAAAGCTTGGATCAGTTACGGCTAAGTTTCTTGACTGGTTCCAATGGTAGATCACTAATCAACGGAGACCATGAAAATGATATTAAATAGTGATCCGTCCAAGGTAAAGGGACAGGATTCTCCACTGCTAAATTATTAATATTGGTAAAAATGGGATCGAGTAAATGACCTTTTAGGTGAGTGGGACTATTCACTTTTAGATTGAGGGAGAGGGCACCTAGGCTATCGATCAATTCCTCCGCATATGGTGAGGAAATATCCTCAAAATGGACATTCAAGTCCCCCAATATTGAAAAATTGGACAGAGAACTCACTAGATTAGCTATTGTTTCAGGTAGATCGTTGTTGAAACGCCCAATTGCTCCTGGTGGTCTATAGACCAAGATCCCAGAGAAAGTACAAGTCTGCGAGAAACCAATGGCAAACGAAACACTTTCACAATCGGAAATCAAACCTGCTTTGATCCGACAGTTAAAAGTGTCTCTATGTATGATGGCTAAGCCCCCTCCTCTACTTAATGTCCGATTTTGTCTTTGAATTACATAACCTGGTGGAAGAGCCTGGACCACTGTCGGGTCTGATGAATTGGTGAGCCAGGTTTCTGTAAGAAACATCACATCCGGTTTTTCATCCTCCAGGATGAGCCGGATTTCAATGGCGTGTTTGGGAAGAGAGCGACAATTCAGCATACACATTTTAAAGGCAGTGGTGTAAAGGGAAGTCATGTTTACTGAAGGTATGGGATCAAGTACTAATGAGCAGTGAGGGCATTTATTATTAACAAAAGGTGGCCCCAAGCTATGATAGCATACCTGCGCCTCTCTTTCTCTAAGCTCCATCAGTTGACTTGCTGTGTAAGGGCAGGAAGGCCTCTTGGAAGAGCCAGGGGATGTAGCCCCTGGACCCGTTCGGGCGCGGACGGGCTTGCCTTAGGCGCGCCTTCGGCGCGCCAGCAGCGCGGTCGCGTCATCCGCCCCTTTTCAATGAGGGGCGAGCGTGAGGACCGTGGCAGCTAGAGCGCTAACCTCACCCTAACCCGGAAGTCTGCCTCCCCCCGGAGCATAAAACACAGCTCCTTGCCCAGCACGAAGTTGAGTTTACAAATTCAATTAACAGTAATAATTTTAAAATGTGCAAAATCGCAAGTTCGATTAAAAACCTTAAAAAGTCACACACACTTTGTTTGCTGCAGCCGAGAGTCGGACTGCACGCGTCACCTGATCGTCTCAATTCCGCTGCGCGGTCGCGTCATCCGCCCCTTTTCAATGAGGGGCGAGCGTGAGGACCGTGGCAGCTAGAGCGCTAACCTCACCCTAACCCGGAAGTCTGCCTCCACCCGGAGCATAAAACACAGCTCCTTGCCCAGCATCCATCCTTGACATTTTGCGTTGGTTGCCATTACCAAGGCTTGTTGGTGCTCCAGCCAGACACTGACCCCTCAGTACTCGACATCCTTTATGGGACAGCTCGCATCCGGCTCCTGGTTGTCCTCAACATCTCCTGGTCCCAGTAGCTGCAGAGTCAATAACTCCATCAACGCACCTGAAGCACCCGGCATCGGTGGGCATTCATCTACCGAGCCCCTGATCACTCCTGAGTGACCCAGACTCTCTCCCCTCTGCTTTCAGGTACTCTTCAACAAGAATTCACCTTTGGATTCCAACAGACACTTTTCTTCCTTTCAGGAGTGGCTCTTCTTCGAAGTCCTCCATTGGGTTCGACGGCAGTTTCCGACGCCACTTCAGACCTATGCACCCGGCTTCCCTGGGATAGGTAACTCAGGTACGTCCATATCCACGGGTGGGGTGGCTCTCCAACCTCCTAACTTCCACGGGGTTTCTTCGAAGTCCACTGGGAAGGGTCCTTAAACTCTAAAACTTCAACCGTGACTTTACCATAGAATTGTACTGAGCACTCGGTCGTGTTCCCACACTGCACCTGTCCTCCGTGGGATCTCTACTTACTTACCTTGGGTGGCTCCTTGGGGTCGAAGTGATTCTACGTCCTCTCAACACTGTCTTGACTCGAGTCGTGGTTCTTATCCCACTATTTTAGTATATGGTTTGTTCCCCCCCTGGGGCCCACTGTGTATTAGTGCTATTTACTGTCATTTCTGTGCTACAGTATTGTGAGCTTTGTGATTATCTCCGTGTAGGAGATACTGTGTTGTACTAGAGAGTGTTATATTAATAAATACATATTTTTATAACTACTGTCTGGTTCTCCTTTCATTTAACCAATACTATAAGGTTGCATTCTGGTAAAACAAGCTGCTTAACATTCATTCAAGACTGAGCCTGAAGACTGCTCTCCACAGCTACCACTTGGATAGCTTACTAAGGTTATCTTTGACCTCTTAAATCACCATAAGTGTTGTTTGGACCGGTGCAAGGTGCCCACTTTAATTAGTGGACAGCATATACCAGGCCAACTTCTCACATTGGTGTGCAGCGGTTGGGATTCAAGCCTGCATTGTTTTACCAGATAAATCTTTGTATTGATTAACTGAAAATCCACTAGTACTAGGTACATATAATACTAGCTTAAAATAAGTAAGTTCTACTGAACTTAGGGTTGGGTAAGTCAAGGGTCTAGCACACCCTTTCTCCAAGCTCAGAGAGTTTAGTTCCCACTAGGTTAGGTAGGTGCAACACCTCACCACACTTAGTATGTTTGCTAAAGGAGATGCCAGTGGCTCTCTGCCCTCTAGATACAGTGAGCTTTCATTCCAAGAATTGAAAGCCCTGTGTGCCTCTAGAAAGTTGAAGACAGGGAGAAGTCCCAACACTCAAAGCCTGGTAGAGGTATGACTGTTAGATGACCTAAGGAAGACACCTGGGTCAGATGAACAGGACAGAGTGGGTGGGACAGGGAATGAGGACATGTCAGGAGGTGACACCTTTTATGACCTAGAATCTAACCCTGACCAGGGAGAACCTGATGGTTCTCACCTGGATAACTCAGATCCTCAAGAGGAGAATGGAGGAGGCCATGAGAGCCCCCTCTTTACTCCTCCTGGAAGAGTGCAGAGTTCACCCAGGAGATCTAGATCTCCCTCTGCAGAGTCTAATCACTCAGGACATTCTGTAGGGACCTCTGTATCTAGCAAGAGGGACCACTCTTTTGATAGGGAGTACCAACTTCTTGAGCTTGAGAAAGCTAGGCTTAGGCTCAGGCAAGAGCAGTTGGCCCTTGATAAGGAGTCCCTAGAAGTCCAGAGAGCTCGAAAAAAGTTGGGACTAGAGTCCCATGGTGGCAGCAACAGTGTCCCTAGAGTCAGTGGCGTAACGAAACTTGAGGGGGCCCCCCTGCAAAGCACATGGAGGGGGCCCCCCACCGGCGGCCCGGCCCACCACCTACAGTGTTACATCTCGACATCTCAGTCCAGCAATTCCTCAGGTTAAACTCACAAGTGTTAGAAGTACCGCGTTTATCACAGATAGGTAAATAGACACATTGCTCCTCGTAGAATGCTCTGAGGCAATTCCTCTGGTTAAACTCACAAGTGGTAGAAGTACCGCGTTTATCACAGATAGGTATATAGACACATTGCTCCTCGTAGAATGCTCTGAGGCATTTGATAAAGGCAGCTCTAAGTTTTAGGGGGGTGACTGGCCAAACAGCCGGAATGTCTTTCAGGAATAACTAATACATGACTGAGACATACGTGAGAAATGAGAGCACAGCAAACATTATATCAGCCAAACTTAAAGCCACATTAAAGACTTTAGTATGTCACCAATGACGTAAAATAGGATTTAGTACGACAATGATCAACTAAAGTAGATAAACAAGTTAAAGCGGTAAGCGGATTAAGGAAACATTGCCTATTACAGGGATTATGATATTCATCAATATATACTGACTCCGTTAGAGCCCCGATGTGACATTAGACAACCACAAGTAGAAATAGTAAAATATAGATATAGTTTGGAAAGGCTTTCATTTTGCTTGTAGATTGATCTATTGATTTTATATTATATGCGGGCGAATTTCCTTCAGGTGTATGACCGGCATGAGATGGCGAGTGGGTGAAGCATGGACCGCCCTACACTATGTTTTACTTTTATTGCCGGCCGGGCCCCAGCCGCCCCACCATGATGCCCTCCCTGATTCCAAATTATTCGAATACCACCTGCCACCCACTGAGACTCCGACGGTCCTTAAGGGTGGGACAAGGTGGGTGATCCCTCATGGTCAAGGGCCTATGCTGACCGAGAGCTTACCAGAGCAAATCCAGGACTGGATTCAAAAGCGAAACCCACTGAGGAAACTTGTAGGACCGAGGTGACTGCACACATTTTTAATATAGCTCGCACATGCCAGGGAAGATGCCGCAAGACACTTAACATCTGCACGCCCTTTGTGAGAAGAGGGAAGCGTAATGCAATGGGGGACATTTAAATCCCACCAACCCACATGCTACTGGAATAGAGAGGGCTGGCAAAAGAAGCGTAATGGGGAACGACCCAATACTATTTCTTTGGTAATTCCAAGGAACTGCTGTAAAAACCACACACTTGCAGACAAAATTGCCCTGGCAACAATCATTAATGGATATGGGTGAGCAACAGCCAGCGAGAGCAATATGGCCGCATATGAGGATGCTCACACTTATGCAGGTGAGGGCGGGAGCATTTTTAATCACAACGTCATTGCTGTGCCAATATCTGACACTTTTGTGTGACCATTTTCGAGTCAAATGCTACACATTTGTCTTTTGTATTTTTATTCACCCCTTAGCCATCCACAAGTCATAACCCATCCATCCTTACCCATCCAACTAAACCACCCAAATGACCCATCCAACTAAACCACCCAAATGACCCATCCAACTAAACCACCCAAATGACCCATCCAACTAAACCACCCAAATGACCCATCCAACTAAACCACCCAAATGACCCATCCACCACCCGCCCACTTGTCCAACCCCATCTATTCATCCATCCAAACCCTTTATCCATCAAACTAGCAAAACCCATTCATCTATTCACGCACCCAGCCATTCAGCCAACCTAACACAATAACCCAACCGTTCATCCATCCCCACCCATCCATCCAAACTCTTGCATCGAAACACATACCAAACCAAGAACATCTGTCCATACCATCGAGTAATTCACTCATCTACCCACCCATCTCTCTAGATACAAGCTGTGAGCAAAGGATAAGCCTTTCGCAGGCACAATAGAAAACTGGGAGATTTTCAGAGCAGCCTAGTTTTTATTCCACCCCATGCCCGATTCTTCCACTACACACTCCCTGCCTCTTAGCTCACAGCTGCGATAATTTTTATCCCGATTCCTGCTTTTATCACTGCTGCTGTCGTATCCTTCTCTTCCTGCTTTCTTCTCCGTGGTTGTCTGCCTTTCTCTCTATTGCACTGGGTCAATCTTTGGAAATGAAAAATAATTCTGGATGCCCAAATATTGACCGCCCGAGTCTACAACATGCATCCACCAGCACAAATTAAGCATGTTTGCCTGAGAAACGACTGACACTGTCCCGACCCTCACAAGCTTTCAGAGACACTGATCTCTTCAGAAAATGTCCCAGTTTTGAGACAGGCCAGCCCGCCGCTGATCTCTGCTTATTCTTAGGCCTTAGTATTACTTCCTTGGACTCTACACCCGCCCCCTCCCCCCGTGTCCTGTGATGCAGGAGGAGAGGCCTCTCACTACTCAACACCAACACTGATGCAGTGGTGACATAATGAACACCGCACTCCTCAGAATGCGTAAGCCCTACTAGAACTAGCAAATTTTATGGGTATACAGGTTCTACACATATCATTTCATAGCAATAACATCTATCTAACTTAAGATCTTTGTGGACAATGATTATTTTATAATACATTTTTATATGAGTGAACAATTACAACTTCCCATAAAGTTTTTTCAGTAATGGTTTAACTACTTTGGTCATTTTTCAAAGTAGCCACTAGTTTCGGGCCAGCCTTTGCCCAAGTTCTTTGCACCCAGAGTCCACAAGGCCATTGTCGAAGGATACAATCTTCAGGCACACCCTGCACCCAATTCCCTAGCTCCTTATCAATATGGATAATGATGCCCCACTGTCCAGAGAGCCTACTAAATGCAGTGTCTGGCCTTTGGTCACCTTCTACACTCACTCCCAAGTGCCCTCAGAGCGTGTGGCCATGGCATCTGGCCAGCCCTTGTGCAGTGTGGCATTTAGCCACACCCTAAACTAACTTTTACTGCCACTGGACCCCATAGAGCATCACCTTCAGCCATGCCCACCACACTCTAGGCATCATCCACCTCCAGCAAATAAATGTAGCAAAAATTGTTTTCATGAGCTATTCATTGGAGTTAATGGTAATATGCAATGTCACCATTGATGTCCTCTCCAAACTACATTCTGATGCCTTCAGTATAGCTTGGTCTTGCTGAAACCAATATGCCAAATAAGGGTTTCAGACAACTCAAATATTTTAAACACGTGTATAACAAATGTTAAGGCACGCAAGATTATCGTCAAAGGGCCAAGTTGAAAATAATGCTTTCTTCACCAGTCAGTCAGAACAGCAGAAAAAGTGGGCAGCCATGCATCTGAAAACAAATAATCCTAAAAAAAACTCTGAAATTTCTGCTTTTATAACCCTGTTATATTTCAATCATAACTTTTCAGGATTGAGTAGAGCACGTGATGAGAGCAGGCAATGGAACTGACAGAAGGCATAAAACTGACCAGGTTCTTATAAGCTGAAGAATAGGCAAATTACAAGAGTTATAAATTTATAACTATTTTGCTAACTTTGTGTTTATAGGTTTGAGATCTACAAATGTACAAACTAATTTCAGTCGCAAAAATCTCTTAACAATATCCATTTGATCTAAGACTTGTCAAACAATAACACTATGAAGAACACATTGACTTTGATGTCACGCTTTCACAATCAAAACACGTCATAAATAATACTGCTTTTCCTGACGGTTTTGTGGTGGGGCCTAGGGTGATGGTTAATTTATACTCCTGTAATTTACTACCTTGTACATCTATGTTCTCCCTGTTGTTCTTTAGTAAAAAATATTTCTAGCAAATGGTGTTTTACCACAAATGCATGGGTTTTGATTTATTTTATAGCAACTTGTTTGTTAAATCGGATATTGATGGCAAGGCTAGATATACTATAACTTAAAATATACTTTCAGAAAAACGTAATGTAGTTTTGGAAAAAGCGCTGCTCAGATGAAGATTTTTGGGGGGCAAAAAGGGTCCTGCACCTACCAGTTGACTATAAACACCTGGAAATCTACACTAGTAAGTTTACACCTGAGCTGCGTACGTTTTTGTATTTTTGCAATTCACAAATTTCTCCTTCGTTATGCCAGTTAATCTACAGCACCTGACAGTGCCAAAAGACTAGGCCCTCTGGGCTGCGTTCCATCAGGAATCGCACCTCCTGCAGCGCTCTGTGCACTTGCGCCTGACTTTTGGCTTACTTGAAATGCGTTTTAATTATATATTACCAGGAGGAGGAGGCCATCACGGTCCTTCCCCTAGATGATGAATTATGTGAGGCTGTAGACACCTCCATACACCAGGCAGTAGCAGCCGCCACGGGGCCCTTCGAAAGGTGCCTGATGCAGCTGGCCCACTCTTATGCAACCCCCTTAGACCTGTCCCGAGCTGAAGCTCCCCCCACTGGTGTGCTACAGGAGTCACAGCAGATGGTACTACGACCCCACAAGCGCAAAGGGGACCCCACCATGGATCTAAGCGTCTTCGATCGGCTGAAGAGGGCTTTCCTGGCTGACCCTCCTGAAGAGGGAGCAGAGGACACCCTTGGTGAGCCGCGTGACATACCCTACTCTCACCCACTGCCTCTAGGGGAGGACGAAGACTCCCATGGAGATTCCAGTGATGAGGCTGGCCCGTCCAGGACTTGGCACCCCTCGCCTGATCCTTCCCATGACACATCCTCAGCCGTCCAGTCGGATGATATCTCAGATATGCTAGACCCTGACGATCTTGTACACCCATGCTCCGCAGATTGGTTCCCATCGGCCAAGGTCAGCAATTATGTGGCAGGCCGCCTACGCAAACCACTAGAGAAGGAGGCGCACACTCGCCTTAGGGCGGAGTGTCCACGCTAGGGGTGGGCGGGGTTCGTGGAGTTGCACTAAGCGGAATTCCACTGAGTTGCATAAAAACTCTGCCTTAAAAAAACACCAGTAGAAGGCTACAATGCATGCTTGGCCTTCGGGGACTCTACTTTGTTGTTTTTCACACTTTATACCAACAAGGGACCTTGATTGAAATAAATAAGCTTCATTACACTGTTACCTGTACATTATCTGTATATTTATGCATGCTCCCTGCCTATGCACGTGCACACACTCACTCACACACTCACTCACATATGCATTCAGCTAAACCTCTAATTGCACAAGATGGCAGCAAGAAATGAGAATATAACTCAGTGCCGGTGTTTCATGTAATGGCTCGTCAAGGCGCATCTCACAAAGCTTCAAACACACACATCTGTCTTGCTTTGCATCCCTTTCCCATGTCTCTGTATGGATTAGAATGTTCTGCCACAGTCCTCCCCTGGAGGGCTGAAGTGGCGGGGTCTCTAGGGACATTAGGAATCAGAGGCTGTGCTGAGAAATAAACAACACTTTGCATGCCCTTAAGTGCTGCTGAGTGACAGGCCCGGCTCGGAGGCTCTAGCTCCCAAAGGAATATTCAGGGAAGGCGCTATCTCAGGGAAGAGAGAGTTGCGCATAGCCAGTGTGTCATAGGCTAGTAGTGAAAGGAAGGAAAAGCTGTGAAACACACCAACTTTGAAAATTCAATATAGCAATAATCAGGGTTCAATGGGCCCCTCGCCTCTGCGCCCCGGTGTCACTGCACCTGCTTCATCAATGGAACCCCACACCACGAGATCTCGTATGTTTATATATATGAGGATTTGTAGGGTAGATCAATATATAGTGTGTCATTCTTGTGCAGATAATCGCCATTTGTGTGTGAAGAGAAGTAAGAAATGTCATTTTCGTCACTTGTTTGGCAATGAATGTTAATATAATTCGCCAACATGTGTTACAATTTTTCAGACCAGCACCTTCTCTTGTTGCCATAGAGATGCCCCAGAGCTCTATGAGGGAAAAGGAGGGATCTGCATAAAATACCAGTCTGACAAGAGGCTGGCACTATCCCAGCCCTACCGGCCTACAGGGGCACTTACTGCTTGTTAACTCTCTTTACAAGGCCAGCTCACCCGTGGCAGATCCAGCGCTTCCAAGAGAGAGTCTCGGAGAAGGGCGCTATATAATGTATTGAATTAGGTCACATTACAAAACGAAGACAGATCCAATTCCAGACGTACTTCTCCACCGAGTGAACCACAGTAGTTCACCCTTAATATGTCACCAACTATGTCTGCTGAATTATTGCTCAATGTCATTCAGATGTCCTCTTTGGTGTGCTGACACCCCCAGGGTGTAAGACAATCAGACCACAAAGAAACTTGCCTCCTCAGCTGACCCAGGCCCGGGGAACCACCAGAGGCAGTTTGTCCCCGCAGCCCTCTCTCTCACCCCACACCCCACACTCACCGCTCGTGCACAGCATGCAACAGATTTTTAATTTTTGTAATTCTTTCTATCAATATACATAGGTCACATCACACAGTAACAATGGTGAAAAGAAGGTGGAGTTGCAGTTGCCACACCCTGCAGGAATCTGATCTCTAAACCGGTAAAATAATGGCAAATAATATTAATTCCACTCTGCTCCTATCCTCCCACCAACTCCGTCTTCAGTGGAAGATAATGTAAGCCTTTCTTTAATGGGTTACTTAGATTCTGGCAATAGTAGGTGAACAGAAATAAACTTGCACTTTCCCCGCCCCTTTAGAGGTGGGTCTAACTCAGTGTGTGCTTCGAACGGCTTTTCCTGTGAAAATCCTTAACCTGGTGACCCATTCACCACTGGACCGCCGTGTTGTCCTGACAGTCGCCCTGTTAAACTATGGGGCATATTATCAACGAGGCGATAGGAAATTATCGCCGCTTTTGCGTCCGTTTTCGGGCGAAAAGCGGCGATAATTCTATCGCACTATTATCAAGCAAGCGCTAAACTGCTTTAGCGCTTGCTTGATAATGTTAGCGACCGTTTTCAATAACGCCTTGCATGTCATCGCTAATGACATGCAAGGTAGGCATTCCTGACTTAAAGTCCATGAAAACGGTCGCTAACACAACATCGCCCTATTACCAATGCGGCCCGAATCCAGCGACGCGATAAGAAAACGTGCGCTAAGCGCGTTTATCGCATTTCCCTAACGCCTAATTGAAATATGACTTAGCCATATGTTACATGGGAGGTGGATCGTCAGGTTACGACCACGCTTGCCTATTATCAAGCTTTTTTTTATCGCACTGGGTTCATCGCAGGATTTCTCCCGCTAAAACCCACTATCGCTGGCTTTCACATCGCATCTTAGCGGCGCCTTGATAATAGGTCGCTAATGATGCGATGTGAACCAGCGATAGACGGCGATAAAGAAAAATGTGCTAAACTCGCTTAGCGATATTTAGCGCATTTTGTTGATAATATGCCCCCATATTTGTCTGACATTGAGGTGCAGTGTAGGGAAATCAATTGATGGGTGAAAGCTCTCTGTCATTAGGCCCTCGATTGCTTGTTTTTCTGAAACAAATTACCCCTTTGGGAGTAAAAACGACAGAAATAGAGAGCAGAGCCCACAATGTGGCACCAGTCTGGCATTTCCCTCTTTGTACTGTGGAGCCTGGGGAGCTTCACCTCCACTGCAGGCTTAGCATTCCCAGTCAGGCAGGTGGGAGGTTTGAAAATAGGATGAGAGGCCCTCTGCCAGGACTTAGCAATGGCCTAAATGTGGGTCTAAGTCACTAGCGTCTACTCACAAACGTTGGTAATGTAAACGTTTATGTGATCCATTCAAAAGGGGTGTAGGACCCTAATCGAGGGGGAGAAGTTAATCCTTGGATTTCCCCCTCCATATCATGCAAAACCAGGTGTCATATAAGGAGCCTCTTAAATTCCATTGTTTCCTACACATTCAAATGCACGTCACCTTCTTGCAATTACCTTTTGGGCCATCACTAGTAACTGGATCATTAGCTTCCGCTCATAAGAACTCGCCCTCCTCTATATCAGGTCTGAAACCGAGTACAGTTGTGGATGAGTCATTACGAATGTAGAATAATGTTGTTGATGGCTGCCAACACATCTTTCGAGGAGAACTTCAATTGATAGCAGGGTTACCAAAATACCTACTCAACACATTGTCTCCAGCTTGTAACTCGCTCAGCTAATCAGGGGTCAGATAGAAGCCTATCATTGATTTTGAAAGAAGATTGTCTGTACTGAATGGCCATGGTGAGATTGGTAAATTCCACACTGCTCCTGGGTATGCATTTGCTCAGAGTGGTCTCGCACGTCTCCATCTAACTCTATTTCCACCAGAGGCAGTTTGTCCCCGCAACCCTCTCTCTCACCCCACACTCACCGCTCACCGATTTTCTGCTGCAGAAGGCAGGGGCAGGGCAAGGCTATCCAGGCCGGGGGGAGGGGGTGGGCTACTAATAAATTAATTTAAATTATGGCCGGGGACGTCGGACAGTTCTTCTTAGCCTCGACGGCGTAGGAGCGTGGCTGGGTCCTCGGATGCCACACACCTCAGTCTCACGCGCACTTTTAATTGCGTGCGCTCAATGCGCATGACGAATAATTCAATCAGGGCATTGGCCACCAGCCCTGCCCCATCCTAAAGCCCACGCACACGCGTCGCGGAACAACTGCGCGCCGCGCGCACTCACCCTGACTCGGACTCCCCATTTAATGGAAAACAGTGAGCCTCAGACGCCCGGCCAGGCCCGCGCACCATTTAATTAATGAAGAGGCTCAGGCCCGGCCGGGGCCCGCGCGTGCACAGCACTTGCGCAACATTCAATTAATGAGGCCCAGCCCGGCCGGGGCCCTGCCGGGGGTGTGCGTGCAGTGCGCACCATTCAATTTATTAAGAGGCCGGGCGTGCCATTTAATTTATTAATAAGCCAGCCATGCCATTTACTTCATGATGAAGTGAGGGGACCCCTGGAGCGCGGGGGCCCCCCGCAACGCGGGGGCTGCGGGGGCCTGTGTTACGCCCCTGCCTAGAGTTAAGGAACATTCCTTTGATATTAGGAACCTGAGCAAGATTGTCCCTCCCTACCAGAGTGGGGATGACATCCACAAATGGATAACTGCACTAGAGAGGGTCTGTAAGGTACAGAGGGTCCCTCAGGAGCAGTGGGCAGCAATCTTGTGGCTCTCCTTTGCAGACAAAGGTAGAGATAAGCTCCTCACTGTAAGAGAAGAGGATGCTGATGATTACTCAGTTCTAAAGAGTGCTCTCATTGATGGGTTTGGCTTAACCACTGAACAGAATAGGATTAAGTTCAGAGACACCCAGAAGGCACAGTATCAGGACTGGGTAGACTTTGTGGATAGTGCTATAAAGGCTCTGGGAGGCTGGTTACTTGGCAGCAAAGTACATGATTTTAATGGATTGTATAATTTGATTATGAGGGAGCAGATCCTTAATAATTGCCAAAATCAGTTATTGCATCAGTACCTGGTGGACTCTGATCTGACGTCTCCCCAAGATTTGGGAAAGAAGGCAGATAAGTGGGTCAGAACCAGGGTGAAGCAGAAAACCCAGAACTCTGGTGGTGACCAGAAGAAGCAAGATTCTAAAACTCCAGATAAGGGTGGGGACAAGGGTAAAGATCAAAAACAGTCTTCCTCAGGGCCCCAAAAACCTGCATCTGGGGGGCAGTCACAATCCAACAAAGGTAAAGGTAAAAAGAAACCTTGGTGTTACATTTATAAGGTAAAGACCCAATGGACAAAAGATGCTGATTGTCCAAAAGCCAAGGAAAATCCTCCTGCCACCACTGCCCCTAAGGCAACTGCTCCCCCTAGCACAAGTACAAGTGGTGGTACAGGTAACAAGGGTATAGTAGGGTTAACCTTGGGCTCTGAGATGGGTTCTGGCCTAGTCAGAACTCCAGCTCAGGCTGTGCTAGTCTGTGATGGTGGCATGGATATTGCCACCTTAGTTGTCAATTCCAGTAATCTGGGCAAATACAGACAACAGCCTTTAATCAATGGTAAGGAGGCCATGGCATACAGGGACACAGGTGCAAGTGTCACCATGGTGACAGAGGATCTTGTGGACCCTGACCAGATCATACTTGGTGAGATGTACCAAGTGACCAATGCAAACAATGTCAGGACTGATCACTCCTTGGCAGTTGTTAATTTCAGCTGGGGAGGGGTATCTGGCCCTAAGAAGGTTATGGTTAGCTCAGACCTTCCAGTAGAATGCTTATTGGGCAATGATTTGGAATCTTCAGCCTGAGCTGAAGTGGAACTAAGGACTCATGCAGCAATGCTGGGCATCACTGTAGATGTGTTTGCTGTGACCAGGTCACAGGCCAAACTGACATCCACTGAACAGGCCCTGGATCCTGGAACAATGGACCAAGGGCCTTCCAAGAGAAGGAGAAGGAGGGGAAAGGCAGTGTCTTCCCCCCAGACTCAGAGTGAGGATCAGTCTCTTGAGGGAGATGATCTTAGTCCCTGTGAAGGAACTGTCCCAGAGGAACTTGAACCTGATCAGGTTGAGTTCTTGGGGACAGTGGGCCCTTCCAGGGCAGACTTGAGTTTGGAGCAGCAAACCTGCCCCTCTCTTGAACACCTCAGACAGCAAGCTGCTGCTGAGGCTGCTGGGAGTGTCAGTGGATTCCACAGGATCTATTGGGATGAGGGACTCCTTTACTCAGAGGGTAGAGACCCAAAGCCTGGTGCCATCAGGAGGTTGGTCATATCTCTGAAGTTTAGGGGCTTCCTACTCACCCTGGCACATGATATTCCCTTAGCAGGACACCTAGGCCAAAGCAAGACTTGGGACAGGCTTGTCCCTCACTTTCACTGGCCTCACATGTCAGAAGACACCAAGGAGTTTTGTTGCTCCTGTACCACCTGTCAAGCCAGTGGTAAGTCAGGTGGTACCACAAAGGCCCCCCTATTACCACTACCTGTTGTGGGGGGTCCCCTTTGAGAGGGTTGGGATTGATATAATTGGTCCCATAAACCCTCCAACAGCATCTGGACATAGTTACATAGTAGTGGTGGTGGATCATGCCACTAGGTATCCAGAAGCAATACCCCTTAGAACCACCACAGCCCCTGTGGTGGCAAGAGCCCTTCTGTGAATCTTTTTCAGAGTGGGTTTCCCTAAGGAGGTCTTAACTGACAGAGGTACCAACTTCATGTCAAGTTATATCACTGTAATGTGGAAGGAGTGTGGAGTGAACTATAAGTTCACCACACCCTATCACCCACAATGCAATGGGTTAATTGAAAGGTTCAACAAAACCCTCAAGGGCATGATCATGGGCCTCTCAGAAAAGCTTAGGCGAAAATTGGATGTCCTGTTGCCCTGCCTTCTCTTTGCCTACAGAGAGGTCCCACAGAAGGGGGGTGGCTACAGCCCTTTTGAACTTCTGTTTGGGCATCCAGTTAGGGGTCCCCTGTGTTTGGTGAAGGAGAGATGGGAGTTACCTCTCAGACCTCCTAAACAAGACATTGTGGACTATGTACTTGGTCTCCGTTCCAGGGTGGCTGAGTACATGAAGAAGGCCAGCAAAAACCTTGAGGCCAGTCAAGAATTACAGAAAGCTTGGCATGACCAAAAGGCTGTACTGACGGTTTATTAGCCAGGCCAGAAGGTATGGGTGTTGTAGCCAGAGGCCCCAGCAGCTCTCCAAGACAGAGTGGAGTAGACCCCATACTATAATTGAGCAGGAAGGTGAGGTCACCTACTTAGTGGACCTCAGCACTCCTAGGAGTCCCGGCAGGGTGCTCCATGTGAACAGGCTCAAACCTTTTGTGGACAGGGCTGACATGGGCTTGCTCATGGCAACTGATGAGGGACAGGAAGAAGAGAGTGACCCTCTCCCTGATCTCCTCTCTCAGAACCCTGATGATGGGTCAGTTGATGGTGTAGCCTTGGCAGGCAACCTCACTGACCAACAGCAGATTGATTGCAGGAAGGTCCTTAAACAATATATACACATGTTCTCTCTGACTCCTAGTCAGACCACCTGGTGTACCCATGAAGTGGACACAGGTGAGAGGCTACCTGTTAAAAATAAGATTTACAGGCAGCCTGACCATGCCAGAGATTGCTAACCCTGGGTGGGTAACTCCGCTCCGCCAGCGGAGTTTGCGGAGATTTGCCTACTCCGCGCTCCGTTGCGAACGCTGAGGTAGGCAAAACTCTGCCTTCGTGGCGGAGCGCAGTTAGCCGCTCCCTCCCCCTCCCAAATTCTTTAAAAATGATAAAAGAAGGCACTTACCTGCGTGTCTGCCGCCTCCCCTGCCTGGCCGCTGTCCTTCCTACTCCTCTCGCGTTCTTCTTCATTGAAAAAAACACTAAGTTGTACGTCTTGTAGTGTTTTTTTCAATGAAGAAGGACGCAAGGAGCAGGAAGGAGAGCGGCCAGGCAGGGGAGGCAGCAGACACACAGGTAAGTGCCTTCTTTTATCATTTTTGAACAATTTGGGAGGGGGGAGGGAGCGGAGCGGAGAGAAGCATAGCTACACAGAGTTTGTTTCAAACTTCGTGGAGCTACGCGTAGAGGCACTACACCAGTTCCGCCCACCCTTAGATATTGCATCAGGACTGAGGTCCAAAAGATGCTAAAGTTGGGAGGTATTGAGCCCTCATATAGCCCATGGGCTAGCCCAGTGGTTGTGGTACCAAAACCTCACACCCAGGGTGGTAAAAGAGAGATGAGGCATTGTGTTGACTACAGGGGACTCAATGCAGTCACTAGGACTGATGCTCATCCAATTCTTAGGGCAGATGAACTTATTGATACTTTGGCCTCAGCCAAGTTCTTGAGCACATTTGATCTAAATGCTGACTATTGGCAAATCAGACTAGCTGAGGATGCCAAACCAAAAACTGCATTTTCAACCCCTAGTGGGCATTTTTAATTTATTGTGATGCCCTTTGGATTGAAGAATGCACCTGCCACATTCCAAAGGCTGGTGAATAAAGTTCTCACAGGTCTGGAAGCCTATAGTGCAGCATATCTTGATGATATAGCTGTCTTTAGCTCCACCTGGGAGGATCACCTGGTCCACCTGAAGAATGTTTTGGAGGCCCTGCAGAAAGCAGGCCTCACTATCAAGGCCACCAAGTGCCAGATAGGGCAGAGCAAGGTTGTGTACCTGGGCCACCTTGTGGGTGGAGGCCAGGTTCAACCATTGCAGAGCAAAATCCAGACCATCATGGACTGGGTTGCTCCAACTACCCAGACTCAGGTCAGAGCTTTCTTCAGCCTGACTGGGTACTAAAGAAGATTTGTAAAAGGGTATGGGTCTATAGAGACTCCCTTGAATGATCTTACATCAAAGAGATTGCCCAAGAAAGTTCAGTGGACAGTTAGCTGTCAGAAGACATTTGATGACCTGAAGCAGGCCATGTGCACTGCTCCCATTCTGCAGAGTCCTGACTTCCCCAAGCAATTTATTGTCCAAACAGATGCATCTGAGTTGGGGGTAGGGGCTGTGTTGTCACAACGTAATGCAAAGGGTCAGGATCAACCAGTAGCTTTTATCAGCAGAAGGTTGACCCCCAGAGAGAAACGTTGGTCAGCTATAGAGAGGGAAGCCTTTGCTGTGGTCTGGGTAGTAAAGAAGTTGAGGCCATACCTGTTTGGCACTCACTTCATTGTTCAGACAGACTATAAGCCCTTCCTATGGCTAAAACAGATGAAGGGTGAAAACCTCAAACTTTTGAGGTGGTTCATTTCCCTACAGGGGATGGACTATACAGTGGAACATAGACCTGTGACTAACCATGCCAATGAGGATGGACTCTCCAGATATCTCCACTTAGAAAATGAAGGCTCAACTGGTCAAGGTCAGTCTTATCTCCTTACGTTGGGGGGGGGTTGTGTAGGAAAGTAGGATCTGCTTCTTATGGTTACCCACATTGTTTGCTGAATGTGTTACTGTTTTTGACTAGTCTGACTGGGATCCTGCTAATCAGGACCCCAGTCTATCTGATTTCTCCCTAAACTGTTATGATATGTACTTAGGTACACTCCAGATTGGACACTGGGGTACCCTTGTCAGTACCTAGTATATGGTACCCATGTACCCAGGGCATAGGTACCAAAGAGGCCTCCCATGGGCTGAAGCATGTATTATGCTACCCATGAGAGGACATACAAAATGGAACTACAGGCCTGCCATTGCAGCTTGTGTAAGTTGGTGCATGCACCACTTACTAAAGATGTAGGTTTACTATATCTAAGGGTCACTGCACTTAAAACCTATAAGACAACCCTATAGCAGGCCTTAACAATCTTGAAGGCAGGGTGCTTGGTTCTAAGTGAGAGGGTGCCACTGCATGAGCAGGACACCCCTGCAGCCTACGGAGTCCATTCTCCCGGGTTGTCAGTGAGGCAGTCATTTACGACATATAGAGTGGCGTTATGCGACCGCGTGATGACCAACTCTAAAACGGCTGAAACTAACCCTATCGTGTTTGGTGATAAACATGTTGGAATCATTCCCCCACACCGGTAACCGGTGTGGGAGGTATGATTCCACCCCTCAGAAGCTAGCTTTGTTGGGTCCCTGGTGTTCCCGGTACCAGCCTTCTAGTCCCGGGCAGCACAAAATGGTTGCTGCCGACCAGAGACACATTTCTGCCCTCCTGCTGCTGAGCCAAGGTCGAGCAGGGGAAGGCAGAACAATAGGCATCCTGTCACAGGGAGGTGTGACCACCTCCCAGACAGGATTTAGTGTATTGGGGCTGGGTGGGTGCACTCTGAGAGTGCCTGAAAGTCTGCATGAGGGGCACATTTGGTGTCCATGTGCATAGTCCAATTCAAACCAGTCCTGGGAGCCGTTGGCTCCTGCTCTGGTGTGAAACTGGACAAAGGACATGGGAGTAACCTCCCCACTGTCCAGACCCTCCCCTGGGAGGGTCCCCAGAATCTGTCCAACCCTCTCCTGTGGGTACAAAAGGGCTTACCTGGCTGTAGGACCTTAGATTCGACATGGACAAGATTCTGAACCAGAAACCACTGAACTTTGACCGTCTGGACACTATGGACTTTGTTTGGGCCCGACTTCGTCTCCCTCTCAGTCTGAAGCATCATCTGGGCCTGTGCACCATACAGGATCCGTGCAGGACCTGTGGAGCATCAAGGACAACTGAAGTATCTCCCTTGGGGTGAAGGAGTCACTCCCCTGCATTTGCAGGCACCGTAACACTGCTGTCCGGTCTGCTGACCCTGAGCTCCTACAGACTCCAAAGGCTTCAGCAACACAGGAGGTGGGTTTCTACATCCTTTGAGGTCCGAGCTACTCTCTCACCAAGTTTGAGGTCAGAATCCCTCGTGGGGGCTGCAATACCCGAACCCCTGTGCACCCCGTACATTTGCAACTGCAGATGCTTGTTGGCGTTTCCCAAACAAGTGCATTGGGCTCCGAGTAGCCCCAACCTCTGGCACCATTTCCTAACAAGAACTCTGGCCTCCTCGCACCGAGTGCTCAGTGGACTGCTGTTTGGTGAAATCGCTCAAAGTCCTCTTGTGACTCCTGTGCCTCCGGCCTGTGGGTCCACTTGAGGGTCAACTTTGCTTTTCTTGGGCTCACCTGGTTGATCCAGGCCTGTCCTGACTCCTCTTGCTGTGGTGAGTCTCCTGGACCTTTGTGGTCCCAACCGTATCCATCCTTGACCTTCTGCATTGGTTGCCGTTGCTAAGGCTTGTTGGTGCTCCAGCCAGACACCGACCCCTCAGTACTCGACATCCTTTGTGCAAAAGCTCGTATCCAGCTCCTGGTTGTCCTCGACATCTCCTGGTCCCCGTAGCTGCAGAGTCAAGAACTCCATCAATGCACCTGAAGCACCCGTCATCGGTGGGCATTCGTCTTCCGAGCCCCTGGCCACTCCTGAGTGACCTAGACTCTGTCCCCTCTGCTTACAGGTACTCTTTGACAAGAATCCACCTTCGGATTCCAACAGACACTTTTCTTCTTCGATGTCCTCCATTGGGTACGACGGTGGTTTTTGACGCCACTTCAGGCCTATGCACCCGGCTTCACTGGGATAGGTAACTTGGGTACCTTGGTATCCACAGGTGGGGTGGATCTCCAACCTCCTAACTTCCACGGGGTATCTTCAAAGTCCACTGGGAAGGGATCCTTAAACTCTAAAACTTCAACCGCAACTTTCCCTTAGAATTGTACAGAGCACGCGGTCGTGTTCCCACACTGCACCCGTCCTCCGTGGGGTCCCTACTTACTCACCTTGGGTGGTTCCTTGGGGTCCCAGCGATTCTACGTCCTCTCGACACTGTCTTGACTCGAGTCGTGGTTCTTATACCACTATTTTAGTATATGGTTTGGTCCCCCCCGGGGCCCACTGTGTATTAGTGCTGTTCACTGTCATTTCAGTGCTTAAGTATTGTGTGCTTTGTGATTATCTTAGTGTAGGAGATACTGTGTTGTACTAGAGAGTGTTATATTAATAAATACATATTTTTATAACTACTGTCTGGTTCTCCTTTCATTTAACCAATATTATAAGGTTGCATTCTGGTAAAACAAGCTGCTTAACATTCCTTCAAGACTAAGCCTGAAGGCTGCTCTCCACAGCTACCACTTAGAGAGCGTTCTAAGGTTATCTTTGACCTCTTAAATCACCATATGGGTTGTTTGGACTGGTGCAAGGAGCCCACTTTTACTAGTGGACACCATCTACCAGGCCAACTTCTCACAGAGGCTATATTCCTGCCCAGGCCTTTGTCTCCATCCTGGGGAATTGCTAGCACAACCCACCAGGAAGGCAGACTCTTGTCTTGGTGGCCAATGGATCGGGGCAGGCCGGCAAGGCACTGGATCACTGTGGGTGGCACCCCTGTGCATACCAGCTCACCCTCGAAATGAGAATCGTGTTGGGGTGAAAAAACATTGTGTTTGAGGCCAGACACAACGCAAGTTGGTCATTCCATAATGGAGCTGGCTATCTCGAGTTTGCCCGGTAGCATATATATATACATATACACACACCTTTAATATAATGCACACTATCTCCTGGGCTTAGGAGGACAACCTTAAGAGTGAATTACTTCCATTGAGGCAGTGGTGTGGCTCTGCAGCACATGGTGTGTGCAGAGTCACTCTCGAGCAGACAGGCTGCTCATGCAGGGCTGCAATGGGGGACCTGCAGACACACTTTTACTTGGGTCACACAGGGTGGAACGATATAATGCTGCAGTCCTGGTGACCCCTTTTCCACCCTTGCCCTGGGTACCACTGATGCCATATACCGGCAACTTATAAAGAGGCAAAGAACCTTCCAATTGGGTGTACAAATTTAACATGACTATTGAAAAGTGTTTTAAGTGCCCTTTTTGGATGGTCATGCCCCCACCTTTTGCTGGTAGATGCTGTCGTAGTTGATCTGAGAGTGTGCTGGGTCCTGCTAACCAGGCCCAGCACCAGTGCTCTTTCCCTCAAACTGTAAATATGAATTGGTGCACCCATCTGGCACAGCACTTTCACACCCCTGTGCGGACCTAGTATATGGTACCAGTGGTACCTAGGGCAAGGATGTAAATGGGGTACCAGGGCTGCAGCACTTATTGTGCCACCCTGAGTGATGCGAGTGAAGCCAAAGCCTGCAGGTCTGCCATGTCAGCCCTGACGAGCAGCATGCCTGCTCGAGTTCAACTCTTCACACACCATGTGTGACAGGGTCACCTCACTGCATATAATATATGTCAGTCACCCCTAAGGTAGGCCCAGGGGTCAGGGTGCATTATATTATATGTGGAGAAGAATATGTGCAAGCCTAAACTGCCCTCTGGAAACATTCTAAACGTAATTCTACCGCAAGGGACCGGCGATCCATTGGATAAATGAGCTGGGCATTATACACACCCGAGATGTAGCGCTCCATTAAGGAACGGTTCGATTTATTTAATCTTTAGTACCAAACACCGCGCTTTTTAACCTCTGACACAATGGTGGTGTTGAGATTTAACCTGCATGTACCTAGGTGGCACTTTAGACAGTGCCCACCAAGTTAACCCAGTGTTCTCGTACCTGGTTGGGCTTTTCCGAGGGTATGCCGCCAAGACGGAAGCCTGATCTCATGCTGGGAAGTGTGTGCTGCTCCCAGAGGTCAGAGACAAAGGACCTGTGTGAGCAGAAGCGGACACCTCCGCCCACACAGGGTGACTAGTGAATTACACCAGTGTGGCGTTGAGCCTCAAAGGCTTCACTGGTGCCACTGGACCAAGCAACTGTCCGCCATTCGAGGACAAAGCCTCCCCCTTCCCCAGGCACTGTTTTTCACAGGAAGGCAGGAAATTAGCTATGCAGGAGGCGTCCACCTCCACAAGGGTGACCACACCTCTAGAGGCTGTCAGCTGAGGTGAACGAACGAGAATTGTTTTGGCCATATTGAATTTACACTTAAATTCAGGTATTGCCTAGTTTTAGTGACATACACCTCCAGGATGTCATCACTACTGGGGCAAATTAGCCGCAGGACTAAGTGCCCATGGCTACTAGTCCTCACACCCACTAACACCCCCTAAATCCAGGATTTATGGGGCACGCCAGACTCCAGAACCTCAGATTCAATGTGATATCAAGAACAGACCTGTTTCCACGAGAAGGCAGAACTCCACGAAGAGAGACGCTAAGCTCTGCACCTGTGACAGCCACCCTGCACCAACTGGATTTTGACTCAACCAAGCCAAGAGACTGGTTCCAATAGGAAGGTGAACACCTGTGCAATTTCCAGACTTCATAAGAACTCCCTTGGGCTAGAAGAACTAATCCCCTGCATTCGGCAGGCACAAACTGCACATTCCACAACCTTGAAGTCTAGCTCCCTGATCCATCCTGCATGGCCGCTCAAAGTCCTTGGGCAGGTGTCTTCAGGGAACTGTCGCCCCAATCCTCAGTGAGGCTCAGCTTTCTACATTGTTTCCCTGGTCTTGTGGCTAAAGATTTCCTCAGCTGGGGTGCTTGCAGGTACCAATGCTCATAGTTGGTCAGTCCAATTACAACCTGCTTTAATAGATGCTTCAAGAGAAGAAAATCAGCTGCACAAACGACCAGCCACCCCTGTGGCTCCATCGTGAAGATTCCTCATCTATTTTCAACTTCTCTTGGCGCGCCTGACAGCTTCCCTGACGGCAGATCCAGTTCAGCACCTATGATAGCCAAGAGCACCTCTGCACAGTGTCCCCCGAGCCAGGTAGATTGGATTTGATTGGAGACTCCTGGTCCAGGGCCAGCACCTTGCTTTCTTTCCAAAGGGTTTTTTCTCACTTCGCCTCAGAAGCACCATTTTGCTAAGGTAACCATTCCAATACCGCGAGCCTGATTGACAGCTCCGTTTGACAGATTAATGGAACCGCTGCACCCCGCTCCCTTGAGCCAGGTAAAATTGACCTAGCTGTTGTGAACTGCTCTAGGGACTCACAAATGCAAAAAGAACAGTTGATGGACAGAATGCAGAACAATGTCATACATTCACCCCAGTACAGAGATCTGGGCCTAAATCCATTGTTTTTTTGCTCACCATGCCATTCCAGTTTGAACCCAGCCATATGCAAATCAGTCTTGACCCTGTGCCCAATGGGAACAGTCCAGCCCGAACTGCCAGGCCAGGTCCTCCCTGGACTGGAACCAAGCATCCTAGGACCGGTTTCGGGCTTTCAGCCCTCATCAGCCAGGATAGCTTGACTCCAGTGGCATGGAGAGCACGGGACCCACGTCTGGGCATACCCGTCCCACTCGGGGTGACAAATGCAAAAAGAACAGTTGATGGACAGAATGCAGAACAATGTCATACATTCACCCCAGTACAGAGATCTGGGCCTAAATCCATCGTTTTTTTGCTCACCGTGCCATTTCAGTTTGAACCCAGCCATATGCAAATCAGTCTTGACCCTGTGCCCAATGGGAACAGTCCAGCCCGAACTGCCAGGCCAGGTCCTCCCTGGACTGGAACCAAGCATCCTAGGACCGGTTTCGGGCTTTCAGCCTTCATCAGCCAGGATAGCTTGACTCCAGTGGCATGGAGAGCACGGGACCCACGTCTGGGCATACCCGTCCCACTCGGGGTGACAAATGCAAAAAGAACAGTTGATGGACAGAATGCAGAACAATGTCATACATTCACCGCAGTACAGAGATCTGGGCCTAAATCCATCGTTTTTTTGCTCACCATGCCATTCCAGTTTGAACCCAGCCATATCCAAATCAGTCTTGACCCTGTGCCCAATGGGAACAGTCCAGCCCGAACTGCCAGGCCAGGTCCTCCCTGGACTGGAACCAAGCATCCTAGGACCGGTTTCGGGCTTTCAGCCCTCATCAGCCAGGATAGCTTGACTCCAGTGGCATGGAGAGCACGGGACCCACGTCTGGGCATACCCGTCCCACTCGGGGTGACAAATGCAAAAAGAACAGTTGATGGACAGAATGCAGAACAATGTCATACATTCACCCCAGTACCGAGATCTGGGCCTAAATCCATCGTTTTTTTGCTCACCATGCCATTCCAGTTTGAACCCAGCCATATGCAAATCAGTCTTGACCCTGTGCCCAATGGGAACAGTCCAGCCCGAACTGCCAGGCCAGGTCCTCCCTGGACTGGAACCAAGCATCCTAGGATTGGTTTCGGGCTTTCAGCCCTCATCAGCCAGGATAGCTTGACTCCAGTGGCATGGAGAGCACGGGACCCACGTCTGGGCATACCCGTCCCACTCGGGGTGACAAATGCAAAAAGAACAGTTGATTGACAGAATGCAGAACAATGTCATACATTCACCCCAGTACAGAGATCTGGGCCTAAATCCATCGTTTTTTTGCTCACCATGCCATTCCAGTTTGAACCCAGCCATATGCAAATTAGTCTTGACCTTGTGCCCAATGGGAACAGTCCAGCCCGAACTGCCAGGCCAGGTCCTCCATGCTACTGGAATCAAGCTATCCTGGCTGAAGAGGGGTGAGCAAAAAAACGATGGATTTAGGCCCAGATCTCTGTACTGGGGTGAATGTATGACATTGTTCTGCATTCTGTCCATCAACTGTTGTTTTTGCATTTGTCACCCAGAGTGGGACGGGTATGCCCAGACGTGGGTCCCGTGCTCTCCATGCCACTGGAATCAAGCTATCCTGGCTGAAGAGGGGTGAAACCCTGAAACCGGTCCTAGGATGCTTGTTTCCAGTCCAGGGAGGACCTGGCTTGGCAGTTCGGGCTGGACTGTTCCCATGAGGCACAGGGTCAAGACTGTTTTGCATATGGCTGGGTTCAATGGCATGGCATGGTGAGCAAAAAAACGATGGATTTAGGCCCAGATCTCTGTACTGGGGTGAATGTATGACATTGTTCTGCATTCTGTCCATCAACTGTTGTTTTTGCACTAGGGACTCACAAGACCTTAACTCTGATTGGGTTCCGTTGAAGTCACTCTCTATGAAGGCATGTCTGATGTCAGGCATGCCTTCATGCAGCACGCCATGCGCACTGCAGTTCTTCCTGGAATTGAACCGGAGCAGCCGAGCAGCGGTAGGCGAGTGGAGTGAGCCACAGCAGCAGGAGTAAAGCAGGCAGGAGTCAGGACATCGTGGGACTGGAGGAGAACGGTAAGTCTCTTACTCCGCTTAGCACTGCCGGCACTAGTCCACTACTTGGGAGGGAGGGAGGGGTTTGCAGGAGGGGGGCGGAGGGTTTAGCTGGAGGGAGGGAGGGAGGGAGGGGGAGCCAGGGGGTTAGCCGGGGGGTGCGGGCCTGCGGGGGAACAGAGGGGGGGCAAAATGTGAATCTGCCAGCCATGGAACTCCGCGTAATTTCACGGAGTTTTCTAGTAACTCCGTGAAATTCTGCGGAGTGCCACTACGCCAGCTCCACCCAGGGTTACTTATTACCATGCCTCCTGTTTGCATACAGGGAGGTTCCTCAGTAGGGGGTTGGATTTATCCCCTTTAAACTTCTGTTTGGACACCCTATAAGGGCTCCTCTGAGTCTACTCTAGTGAGGGAAGTTTGGGAGACGCCTCTCAAGCAACTCAAACAGGACATGGTGGACTATGTGCTTGGCCTACTCTCATGCATGGCTGAGTAAATGAAGAGAGCAAGCAAGAGCCTTCAGTCCAGCCAGGAGCTTGTGAAGTACAGGTATAACCAGAAGGCCGCCTTGGTCGAATACAACCAGGACAATCGGTGCGGGTGTTTCAGCCTGCGGCTCCCATGCTCTCCAGGACAAGTGGACTGGGACCTATACAATTGTGGAAAAGAAAGGGGAAGTAACCTACTTGGTTGACTTAGGCACCCCTGGTAGTCTTCACACAGTACTTCACATCAATCTCCTGAGACCACACCAGGACAGAGCTGATATGACCATGCTCATGGTCACTGATGCAGATCAGGAGGATGAGAGAGAATCTGTCCCTGATTTATTGTCCACAAACCCAAAAGATGGTACAGTGGAAGGTGTTGAACTTTCTGACAAACTCACTGTACAGCAGCAAGCTGACTGTCGCCAGTTTTCAGCCAGTTTGACCCCTGGTCAGACAACATGGTGTACCCATGATGTGGGCACCAGTGACAGCCTCCCTGTCAAGAATAAAATCTATAGACTAGACTGTCTGATCATGTCAAGGCATGCATCAAAACTGAAGTCAGTAAGATGCTGGCACCTGGGGTTATTGAACCCTCTGATAGTCCCTGGGCTATCCCAGCAGTACTGGTCCCCAAACCTCATTCCAAGGGTGACAAGGTCAAATGAGATTTTTTGTAGAATACAGAGGGTTGAATGCAGTGACAAAGACTGATGCACATTGCACACCCCATTCCAACAGCAGATGAGTTTATTGATAAGCTAGGGTCAGCCACATTTCTCAGTACCTTCGATTTCTCATCAGAGTACTGACAGATGGGACTGAACCAGGGAGCCAAGGAGAGATCTGCATTCTCCACCCCAGAGGGCCACTTTCAATTCAAAGTGATGCATTTTGGATTAAAGAATGCACTTGCCACTTTTCAATGTTGGTGAATAGAGTTCTTTCAAGCCTTGATGACTTTAGTACAGGATATCGGGATGATATAGCTGTCGTTAGTTCCACCTTGGAGAATCACCTGGTCCACCTGAGAGCAGTTTTGCCGGGCCTGCAACAGGCAGTCCTCACTATCAAGGTCGCTAAGTGCCAGATAGGGCAGGGTTCTGTTGTGTACTTGGGCCACTTTGTAGGTGCAGGACAAGTTAGATCTCTCCAACCCAAGATCCAGACCATTCTGGACTGGGAGCCTCCCAAGACACAAACTCAGGTCAGGGCATTTATTGGCCTGACTGGTTACGAAAGGAGATTTGTGAAGGGACATGGTACCATTGTGGCCCCTCTATAGGAAACTATGTTTTTGTTGTAGTACCCTCCCACTTTTTGCCTGGTTTTGATGCAAATTTGACTGAAGTGTACTGTGTTCCTGCTGACCAGATTCCCAGTACCAGTGTTATACCCCTAAAAATGTACAGTTGTTACCCCAATTGGCAAAACCTTTAGCACCCCCTGTAAGTAGCTAGTAAATGGTACCCTGGTACCTAGGGCCTGAGGTACTAAGGAGGGTCCCTAAGGGCTGCAGCACAAATTGGACCCCTCACCAAGCACATGCAAGGCTGCCATTGCAGGCTGCATGTCTTGGTGCAGACAAAAGTGAAAACATGACATTGCACACATCTCTTTGTGCATAAGTCCCCTACTGTGCATGTATTGTTTGCAAGTCACCCCTACAGCAGGCCTGACAGCTTGAGCAGATAAGCCCCTGTGCTAGTCAGTTCCATTACTGCCTGTGCAAGTGACCAGGGAAGCCATTTTAGAACATGTGCTGGACACTGGTGAAAATGAGTCCCCAGCTACATGATGGCTTCACTGAAACTAGGGATGGTTGGCATCGAACATCTCATATTGGTAAATCCACACTGATGCCAGTGATGGATTTACCAATACAAGCACCAGAGGGCACCTTAGACGTGCCCCCTGAAAACCTACCAGCCTCTGGTGTGCTTGCTGACTGATTTCAGCCAGCCCCCCACCCGAGATGCTGTTCTCACCTCCTATGGTGAGAGCCTTTTCCCTCAGGAGACTCAGAACAAAAGCCTGTCCGGGAAGAGGGTGGAACACCCCCTCTCACAGAATTACCTGCTGATTAGCCTCCTTGGGCTGGCTAGCTTCAAAGAAGGTTCCACCTTTGGAATGTGAATGTGGCTCCCCTCACAGGAGAGGAAGCCACCCCCCCTGTCCAGAGCCCACATGGGACCTTGACATGTGGGAAAATTAGTTAGTCAGGTAGGCGTGCCATCTCCAGGCTAGTGCCACCCCTAAGGTGGGCTACTGTGAGGTGGGCACGATTTTTCAGAAGTAGCCATCTTTGTGTTGCATACCAAGGAATTCTGGGACAGGGTTATGCCCTCATTCCACAGGAAGTAGTCATATTGGCGGTGTAGTGACCCCAAGGGTAAGTAGCCCATTGGTTACTAACCTATACTCCCCTAACGCCACTAAATTCAGCATTTAGGGGAGCCCCTGGCACCAGCGAAGGAGATCCTGATGACCTATGAAGAAGAAGGACACGAAGAGCCACAAAAACAGAAGAGTGAAGAGAGCCCCTGACTTGGCCCCAGTCCTGCTGTCCTATCTGCCATTCTCTGTTGAACCTGCCCCGAAGACAACTCGTCCCGCAGCTGTGTGCCTCCACAACCTGGGAGGACTGCCTGCCTTCAATAAAGACCAAGACCTCCTGATGAACAGTAGAACTGTTTCCTGCATCCTGCAGAAACTCCAAAAGAGAAGGGTCTAAGGCCTCCGGAGCTGCCAAAACCCTACACCCAGAGCCACCACTGCACCCATCGCTTCCGGCCCGAGTTCAAGTAGTCCAACGGTGCCAACAAGGTTCCCCAGCCCTCCGGAGCTTGAGTCCTTTGTGGTTTCACCCCTTCTGGACTCCCTGAGGTCACCTGCAGGCTCTGCACGCAGGCCCCCTAGATTGTATTGTATTGTGTTGTAATTGCATTTATATGGCGCTTACTACCCCTGACGAGGCGTCAAAGCACTTTTTCGGTGAGTAGCATGCTACTCCGGAACCCATAAAGGATTAGTGTTGAATTCGTATAGTGAAATATGAAAGTAATTTAAGTGGTGGATATGTTAGTCACTTATTTGGATTCAGAAGGATAGCAGAGGAATAGAAGAGGGAAAAAAGGTTTGCATTTACATAGCGCTTGTTACCCCTGATGGGTTGCTCCCGGTAAGAAAACCCAACGCCTAAAGACACCTCTGCTTCCGTCTCCCCAGGCTGTGGAGAAGAGGACACCAGGTGTCCCTACATCCCCGAGCATTGGAAGCCTTGAACTCCCCCTGTTGGTTCACCCCGACTGGCTTCCTAGCCAGAACCTGAAGCCTCTTTTTACAGTGACCGATCCCCAATGAAACGCATTGGGCTCCTGTCACTGATTTGCACTCGGCAGCCCTCGTGCTGCTGGTGCTGCCTTGGACATTGCCCACTACTCAACTTAACTCCTGGAGATTGGTCCTGTAAGTCAATGTACTATACCTGTTTGCAGAACTTGTTCTTCCTTCCATAGGATAGCAGTGCGGACCTCAGAAATTGCACTGTGTCCACTTTTTCAAGTGAAAAGAATTTATATTTGAAAACGTGAATGATTCTTCTCCGATGCCTAAACACATATTGCTATTTTTATAAGTTGGTCTGGATCTCCTTCTTGAGTCGTGTGTGCATCATTTATTGATCATTGTGTGTATACGCAAATGTCTTGCACTCCTCTGTGTTAAGCCTAGGGCTGCTCGACCACACTACACCGTAATAGAGCCCTTTGGGATTGCTTAGCAAGCCCTGTCCACTCATAAGAGAACCCCTGGACTCTTTACACGACATATCAGAGTTTTGATATATCACATAAAGAGTCCGGTTCCTACACACTCTCACTGAGTTAACCTCAAAGAAGCAACCCAAGAAGGTCATTTGGACCGCAGGCTGTCATTTGGACCGCAGGCACCCTGAAAGCAGCCACGTGTCCAGCACCTGTCTGTAAAGCACCAGACTATGGGAAGCAATTCATTGTCCAAACAGATGCTTCTGAGCATGGGATTGGGGCAGTGTTGGCACAGACCAATGACGAAGGCCAACATCAGCCACTATCATACATCAGCAGGCGACTTCTCCCCAGAGAGTAGCGTTGGAGTGCCATTGAAAGGGACGCCTTTGCTGTGGGGTGATCCTTGAAGAAGCTGAGACCATACCTGTTGGGACTCACTTCCTAGCTCAAACCGACCACACGCCTCTCAGGTGGTTGATGCAGATGAGAGGAGAGAACCCCAAACTGTTGAGGTGGTCCATCTCCCTACAGGGGATGGACTTTGTAGTGGAACACAGACCAGGGAATGACCATGCCAGTGCAGATGGCCCCTCCAGGTTCCTCCACTTAGATGATGAGAACTATGTAGAGGGAGGTTAGTCTCATCACCTTTCGTCTGGGAGGGGTCATTTTATAAAGTGTCCTTTTTGGATGGTCATGCCCCCACCTTTTGCTGGTAGATGCTGTCGTAGTTGATCTGAGAGTGTGCTGGGTCCTGCTAACCAGGCCCAGCTCCAGTGCTCTTTCCCTCAAACTGTAAATATGAATTGGTGCACCCATCTGGCACAGTACTTTCACACCCCTGTGCGGACCTAGTATATGGTACCAGTGGTACCTAGGGCAAGGATGTAAATGGGGTACCAGGGCTGCAGCACTTATTGTGCCACCCTGAGTGATGCGAGTGAAGCCAAAGCCTGCAGGTCTGCCATGTCAGCCCTGACGAGCAGCATGCCTGCTCGAGTTCAACTCTTCACACACCATGTGTGACAGGGTCACCTCACTGCATCTAATATATATCAGTCACCCCTAAGGTAGGCCTCGTATAGCCCAGAGGTCAGGGTGCAATAAATTACTGTGGGGAAGGATATATGCAACCCTAAACTGCCCTCTGGTAGCATTCTAAACGTAACTCTACCCCAAGTGACTGGCGGTCCATCAGATAACTTGGGCTGGCATGTGGGCATTACCTATATGTCAAGGTCAATGATGACCCGGCCGATTTCTTTTGTGTTTGGTTTCAAACCCAATGCCTTTTAACCCCCAACACGATGGCAGTGTCGAGGTTTAACCTACATGTATCTAGGTGGCACTTTAGACAGTGTTCACCAAGTTAACCCACTCTTCTCGTGCCTTGGCAGGCTTTTTCGAAGCTGTGCCGCCAAGACGGAAGCCTGACCTCCTGCTGGGGAGTGTGTGCTTCTCCCCGAGGTCAGAGACAAAGGACCTGTGCCAGCAGGAGGTGACACCTATGCCCACACATGATGACTAGTGGATAAATATGTTTATTCGGTCAATTATGACCATAAAACATCACACATAAACATCATATGAAATGCATAATTCATTACATTGTAGTATGATACAATCACATCATCAATAAACAGGATAATAAAAATGCACTAAAAGCATTTAGAAACTGCGCTCAGCTGCATTAGATATTCTTCATAAAGTGCAGATACGTTACAAGACCACTCTATGCAGACAAAGACTTCAATGGCTCAATGATGAATTCAGGTCGATATAGCACCTAATTTTGAGGCATTAAGGACATCATAGAATCTTGGTTCGAGCGATGCAATCACCGTAAAGGAAAAAAGTGCAAAACCAAGACTTCAGTATCAGGATTCAGAAACAATAAAAACACAGATAAAATTACATAAAAAATAGTAAGTGATGGGGCAGTTAGTCAAACCTCGATCTTCTAGACGCCCAAACTGCTCGTAAAAAGGATAGGACTGTTAAGATAACAAGATCTGTTGGAAACGTCTGTGGATACATCAAGGCCTAACTTGATTATAATCAGGGATTTCAACAAAGGGATTAAAAATTGCTTCCTAGGCCAGTTATAATAAGAACAGAACATGGTAAAATGCAACATGTCCTGCGGAGACATATTGTCGCAGCCGCAGGGTTCCCTTGCCTCAGGCCGTATCCACCCAGAAGGGGATGCCAAAAAATGGTGCAATTGGTTGAACCTGACTCTGGCCAGTAGAAACCTATTGTGCTGTGAGCGAACCTTGGTGAGATACGGCTCCAACCCCTGCACAGTTTTTAGTAGCATGTGACCCCGAACTGAAGTTTTCTGAAGCTCTAGGTACTCTCTCTCTAGGTGTGAATGTTCCAAGAACAGCCTTCTGACACACCCTAGCTCCCGCTCGGACAGAGAGGAGGGATCATCAAAAGTATCTGGCCGACCAATGTGGTTAAAGGCTGCTTTAACATGGGCTATCCAGGATATTCTGTGTGACCGACCAAGAGCCAAACAGTCCGCTAAAATCATTCGATTTAGCGATAGTTCCGCCCTGCTCCAGACCTTAACCCAAAACAGGAGCGAACTAAGGGATATCAAATCTGACACGGGGGCACGCCCAAGCTCCGCCTGCACAGAGAAAGCTGGAGTAGAGTGTGAAACCTGTACCAATCTGTGAAGAAAATTATTTTCGACCGATTGGATACGGTCCAGCTTCGCATATCCCCATACCTCACTACCGTATTGTAGCTGGGGGATGCACTTAGCCTGATACATTTTTAACATGTTCCTCGGCACCCTAGAGCCAACCCTCTGTGCAAAGTTAAAAACCGCACCCGTGGATCTGAGAAACTCAGCTCTTTTTGCCTCCACCAGAGGTTTCCAACAAATGTTAGCATCAAATAGGACCCCCAGGTAACGGAACACCTTAGCTTTGCCCAAGGTAAAATTTGCGACCTTAAAGGTCTTTCTCTTAGTTGACTTGGGGCCCACCACCATCACAGATGACGTCAAAAAATTAACCACCAGATCAAGGTTCCCCCAGATGACTATTGAATTACACCGGTGTGGCGTTGAGTCTCAAAGGCTTCGTTCATCCAACTGGACAAAGGAACTGTCCCCCACTTGGGGACAAAGCCTTCCCCTGCTCCAGGCACTGTTTTCCACGGGCAGGAGGGAAATTAGCCTTGTGGAGGTGGATATCTCTGTGTGGAGCTATCCACCTCCACAAGGCTGACCATCCCTCAAGGGACTGCCAGCTGAGGTGTACAACTGTGGATGGTTTTGGCCATCTTGAATTTTGCCTTAAAATCTGGTTCTGACTAGTTTTAGTGACATACACCCACAAGATGTCATCACTGCTGGGGCGGATGAGCGCAGGTCTAAGTGCCCATGGCTACTAGTCCTCACACCCACTAACACCTCCTAAATCCAAGATTTAATGGTCAACCCAGAAACCAGACCCTCAGATTCGACGTAATACTAAGAAGAGACCCGTTTCCACGAAAAGGCAGGACTCCACAAAGTGAGGCGCGCCTGGGGCACCTGCACCCTCTGGATTTTGACTCGACCAAGGCAAGAGACTGGTTCCAAAAGGAAGGTGAACCCCTCTGCAAACTCCAGACTTCACTAGAACTCCCTTGGGGTAGAGCAACTAGTCACTTGCAGTCGGCAGGCACAAACCACAAAGTCCACCGACTTGAAGTCCTGTTCCTTGAGACATCTGGTGTGGCCGCTCAAAGTCCTTGTGCAGGTGTCTTCTGGGAAGTGTAGTCCCAGCCCTAAGCGAGGCTCAGCTTTCTACATTGTTCATCTGGTCCTCTGGATAAAAATGTCTTCAACCAGAGTGCTTGCAGGTACCATGGCTTGTTGTGAGTCAGTCCAACTACAACCTGCTTTACTCGACACTTCAAGAGAAGAGAATCACCTGCACAAATGACCAACCACCCCTGTGGCTCCATCGTGAAGATTTTGCATCTGTTTTCATCTTCTCTTGGCGCGCCTGACAGCTCCCCTGACCGCAGATCCAGTTCAGCACCAATGATAGCCAAGAGCACCTCTGCACAGTGTCCCCCGAGCCAGGTAGATTGGATCTGCCTGGGGACTCCTGGTCCAGGGCAGCTCCTTGTTTTCTTTCCAAAGGGTTTTGCTCAACTCGCCCTGTAAGCACCATTTTGCTAAGGTAACCATTCTAATACCGCGAGCCTGATTGACAGCTCCGTTTGACAGGTAAACTGCACCTCTGCACCCCTCTACCCTGAGCCAGGTAAAATAGTGCTAGCTGTTGTGAACTGCTCTCGGGACTCACCAGACCTTAACTCTGATTGGGTTCAGTTGAAGTCACTCTCTAAGTAACCGATTGCATATATGTATTTTCCCCATTGACAGCAGCGTTAATGTTTTCACATTGAAAAGTACAGCTTTGTTTAATGCTTTAAAATTGATACCTCGGGTGAGACTGCATGTATTGATTTTGTTTCGGTGTCTAAAAATGTATAAAAATCAGAGCTATTTTTCTAAATTGGTATCGGATTTCTCTTGAGTCGTGTCAATTACTTATCGGCCATGTTGGTGCTGTGAAATGCTTAACACATGTTCCTTTAAGCAGCCTGTCTGTTCTTTGCCACTCTACCAGGACTGAGTGAAGGTGTATTAAGAGAGTACCCGGGGTCCATCTTTGTGTATTGTGATAGTATTACATGGTAAGGCACCCCAGCCATACCACATAGTACTGTTACCTCGCAACAAGAAGCTGACCACAATGTAATTGTGTAATGTAGGCAGTCGGCATGACACAACACTCATCTAGGCCAGTCTGGCGTTCTACAATCGTACCACTATCAAGATCGTCCACTAGATGGTGCCATTTCCTAACGAAGGCTCCAGACACCGATGGTACCACGACAATTTACTGCTTATAAATGAACACAGTACAACAAAAAGTTGTTATTTAAAAACAGGGTCCTTTACATTAACAATTCCTTCGGTTCGCAACGCCCCTGGCTAATTTTGATTAGGCCTGGGAGGCGTTCTCGGAGTTCCGCTATGCGGAACTACGCAAAGTGATAAAAAAACTCCACCAAGCTACGCGGAGTTCCGCGAGCGGCGGAGTGTATAACCTTGTACCGGTCACACTGATTTTTAGTGCCAGGTGTCTGTCCTGCACTGTAAAATCAGCGCAAACTTCATCACGTGCAGCGCAAGAGGGCGCTGCTTCTTTCTGCCGCTCGAGTAGAAGTTCTATTCAAGCAGCAGCTTCCTCAACACGAACGGAAGGTTTCTCAACGCGAGCGGTCACGAGCATGCGCGAGTGCCCGCGTTGAGAAATCTCCCTGGTAACCGGTCTAGAGTTGAATTTTCCTTGCTCGCTCTCTCCAACTTACCATTGGCAAGCCAAGAAAAAATCCGAGTCCACTATGTGGAAGCAGAGTTTTTCAGAACAGAAAAACTCCACACACTCCGCGAACGGAGCGGAGTTCACTGCCCCGGCCGAGTTTTGATGGCGCACCCAGCACCGCGGCGCACAGATTGAAAACCACTGATCTAACGGTTGCCTGCTGAAGAATGAAGACGTGTATTACAGAGCTCCATGTGTGGCGTAGTCATTTGCGCGTTTCAAAGCTGGGGAGGACGCTGCAATGGGCCTTGGCACACACCAGGACTTTGAATACATTTTATAGCTCATTAGGGAAAAGACATTATTGCACTTATTGAATATTTATCAATTAAAAATCCCCACCACCTTAAACTATGCTCTTGAATACCCCCAGGTAGGGGAGTGACCTCTCTGAATACTTGTGAGGGTGAGATTCTGCGTGAAGTTTGCACAGGCATCCCTCACTTCCGGTTCAGGCATGCGCCGGGGGAGACACTTTTTTCAGACAAAGACACCGACCATTTGTGCGTGTTTTGTTTGAAGGTCCTGGGCTGATACTCGAATAGCAATTTACATCAATACTCAGGATTATACAGCCTAGATTTGCTGTAAAACATTTAGGAATAGTCTAGACAGTATTGCACATTTCTTGACATGTTTTCCTCTTCTGTCTGTTGCTTTAAGTTTACATTTCAATCAGGCAAAAATACCAGATTTTAATTATCTTCTTGGGATGTTTTTTACCTGTCTTGGCAGCAAAGGGAGACCGGTAAAATACTGGCCCAGGGGTGGCTCAAGTCGGGGGCTGGGTTGGTGGCTTGAGTGAATGAGGGAAAAGCTGACAAACTCCCTCAAAGCTGGGCTTTTTTAATCACCGTTGATTCCACATGGCCAATAGTGGGGTGATAGCGTCATCTAGTGGTGAAGTGACAAATTACATGGATCATTCTTTTACTGCATGCCTTTTATTATTTAATGATTTTGAATCCAGGCGAGGGACAACTAGATATCCTAGTCCAGCTGTTGACAGCAGGCACCAGATTTACTAACATTTGACGCAACGCAACCCATTAAGATGACTTGCTTCGCTGCGCTGCGTCAAATGGAGAGAGCAGAAATGCACCAGACATATCAAGATATGGTGCATTCCTGCACTTTCACTGCACTGGTGCACTGTGCAGCGTTGCGCCAACTCCGGCACCCTTGCACCATCCTGCACAGGTGTCTGCATTACAGGTGGGACTGTTTCTGTGCAGGAAGGGACCCCCTTCCTGCACAAAAATAATCCTCAGGGACGTTTCATACAAGAGTGTGTGTGTGTTTCTGTCTGAGAGAGTATTTACTAATCCCAGGTGAAATCTGACAGACACCTACCATACCCGAGTGAAAGCTCCTGTACCCAACTATTTATTAAATAATACATTTTTTAGGGGGGGAGGTAACGCCCCAAACACCGCACCTGAAGCTATGCCCCTGGATACATTGTTTCTTTGCTGAGTGCAAAAACAGATTGTGCTCCCCCTGTCAGCCCCACCAACCCGGCCTCTCCGAGACCCACAGGTGGCTCCTAGATCTTGTGTGTGCTGGGCACTACCTGCTGCACTCCTGCCAGCGGGGACCCTGGGAACAGCTGGGACCCCAGGAACAGCTGGATGGGACAGTCTCCTGCCAGCGGCGACCCCGGGAACAGCGGGATGGGACAGTCTCCTGCCAGCTGGGACCCCGGGAACAGCGGGATGGGACAGTCTCCTGCCAGCGGGGACCCCGGGAACAGCTGGGACCCTGGGAACAGCGGGATGGGACAGTCTCCTGCCAGCGGGCACCCCAGGAACAGAGGGATGGGACAGTCTCCTGCCAGCAGGGACCCCGGGAACAGCTGGATGGGACAGTCTCCTGCCAGCAGGGACCCCGGGAACAGCTGGGACCCCGGGAACAGCTGGATGGGACAGTCTCCTGCCAGCAGTGACCCCGGGAACAGCTGGGACCCCGGGAACAGCAGGATGGGACAGTCTCCTGCCAGCGGGCACCCCGGGAACAGCGGGATGGGACAGTCTCCTGCCAGCGGGGACCCCGGGAACAGCTGGGACCCTGGGAACAGCGGGATGGAACAGTCTCCTGCCAGCGGGCACCCCAGGAACAGCGGGATGGGACAGTCTCCTGCCAGCAGGGACCCCGGGAACAGCTGGATGGGACAGTCTCCTGCCAGCAGGGACCCCGGGAACAGCTGGGACCCCGGGAACAGCTGGATGGGAAAGTCTCCTGCCAACAGGGACCCCGGGAACAGCTGGATGGGACAGTCTCCTGCCAGCAGTGACCCCGGGAACAGCTGGGACCCCGGGAACAGCGGGATGGGACAGTCTGCTGCCTGCAGGGACCCCGGGAACAGCGGGATGGGACAGTCTCCTTAGGGTGACCAACCGTCCGTAAATTTCACGGACCGCCCTTAATTTGGATCTCACGTCCGTTGTCCGTGACGATCCCTTTTACGGACGCCTTTTGTCCGTAATTTTGGGCATTGGGGAACATCACTGTTCCCCTGGGAGAGGCCTCAGCTCCCTGATGGGGCCGCCTCGCACTCCTCTGAGCACAAGAGCAGCCCCACCAGACCATTGTCATTCTGTCTGCGGCTGATGATTGCCACATACAGAATGACAAGGGGCCAGTCTGTGCTCTTACTGCATGTGGTGGGCCTCCTGCAGCCTCGGTCTTGGGCAGGGCATTCAGTCAGGTGGAAGAAATGTACAAAAACGCCCAATGCTGCTTGGTGAGAATTCAGTTCATAAAAAGAAGGAGGTGAAACAAGTTAAAAAAAAATAGGGTTATGGGTCTTTCACTGTCTCATCATTTTAAAACGGACGCATTTTCAGAGTTATATTCAACAAAGCCCTGGCTGCTGATTTTTTATTTTATGCAACTGACAACCATTGACAAAGCCAATACTTCTGGCTTGTAGGTGTAACACTACTTGTTGTGTTATATATCTGGATGCAATGAAAGAAGCAGCAAATTACCAGTCGGGCGGCACACTATGCTAAGCACAGATTTGTAGCTTAGGTGTTTTAAGCCATGCCCTTAATTACATCGAACACCCCCTTTGGAGAGACCCCCAGTTTTTTCATCCCACTTAAAGCCCTGGAAACACCATCATGTCACAGTGGCACTGTGCATCATGCATGACTCATGACTTCCACTTTTTCGTGTTGCCTATGTACAGGGGCATAGTGAGCCCTCCCCCGCCCCACCCCTTACTTTAGGAACTACAGCAGGGGTGAAGTCCTTGATGGGCCTCTTCTGTCTGCAACTCAGCAGACAAAGGCTCGGCTCATAATTAATGTGAAAAGGTGGGTAAGTGAAGGGATGGGTGGATGGGTTAGTGAAAGGGTGAATGGATGAATGAAAGGGTGAATGGATGGATAATGAGAGAAAGGATGGACGGATGAGTGAGTGGACGGATCGATGAGAGAAGGTAAATACATGGATGCATGGGTGGAAGGGTAGATGGATGGGTAAATGGATGGATGAGTGGATGGATGGATGAGTGAAAGGGTGGATGATAGGCGAGTGAATGGGTGGATGGATTAGTGAACTGATGGGAGGATTGATGACTTGATAAGTGAAAGGATGAATGGATAAATGGATGAGTGAAAGGGTGGATGTAAGGCTGGATGAGTGAGTGTAAGGGATGGTAGATGGACAAAAGCGTGGATAGATGAGTGAAGGAGTAAAAGGGTGGATGGATGAGAGAAAGGATGGATGGATGAGTGAAAGAGTGAAAGGGTGGATGGATGAGAGAAAGGATGGATGGATGAGTGAAATGATGGATGATTGATAGAGTCAATAGATGGATTCATGAGTGGATGAGTAGATGGATGAGTGGATGGAAGGATGAATGGCTAAGTGAAAGGGGGATGGGGAGAGAAAGGGATGGATGGATGGATGACTGAAAGGGTGAATGGGTGGAAGGGTGAGTGACTGTGCGGATGAATAAGTAAGTGAAAGGATGGCTGGATGGGTGAAAGGTTGAGTGGCTGGATGGATGAGTGAATGGATGGATGAGTAGAAGAGTGGATGGATGAGTGTATGGATGGATAGGGTGAAAGGATGAATGGTGGAATGATGTGAGTAAAAGGGTAGATGGATGGAAGGATAGATGATGGATAGGTTTGCAAATGGTTGAATATTGATATGGATGGGCACACAGATGGAAGGACAGAATGAATGGTGAAAGATTGAATGACGGATGAAAGAATGATTACACCTTGTAACCCTCATTATCTCAAGTAACATTTCCTATACATTGACTTTCACATTTATATGGGTCATTGTCTCTATATTATGTGTGTGATGTAACGCACTCCGACACCCTGTCCTACTTACTTGAGATGAGAAGCACTATAAAAGAAATTACTTACACATGAAAGAGGATCTTTGTGAAGATGAGGGGTACCATTGGACGGTGGTTGCAAGGCCGGACTGGCCGGACCGGGCATCTGGCGTTTTCCTGGGAGGCTGGAAAGGTGGGGTGGGGGCGGTTTAGTTACCACAAAAAGACCTGCACATTTGCTAAAAAGCTGCGCGCATACTGAAAAACCATGAAGTGCACAATTGTCTCAACCTAATATAAACTTATTTTCACTTGTACTTAAGTGGTTGTCTATTTACTTACTTATGTACTACTGCGCGACCTCTTCTGATCTGTCTTTAAAACGTACCTTTTGTCCTGAATTTTGACCCTTTGTCCTGAATTTTGACCCTTTGTCCTGAATTTGCACTCATGCCAGTCGGTCACCCTAAGTCCCCTTCCAGGCTGCCCTGTACGTCTTGTCCTTGGCAGCCGCCGAATGACTCAGCCTGTTGCAGCTGAGGTGAAAGCCTTGTGCGTGCAGTGCCTCTGTGAGAATGATGATGTCTTTTATTGGTTACCGATGTCAGTACAAGCTGCACACTTTCAAACTTTGTGGCCCATTACTGCTATATTTATATAAAGTTGCTGTGTTCAGCGCAGCTCCGTAAATTGACTTTCTGTTTTTGCAAAGCAGTGTTATTGTATAATAAGGTCATAATTGCCCCAGTGAACTTGCTATTTTGTGTAAGAACATTGACAAATACACGAAACTAAAAATGCAGCGTGCATTTTAGGTCGAGCCTAGCATTGCAGCGCAGGCGCTGCTCGCTTTGCGAGGCATGCAGTATTCAGTATAGCGTGGAAGCTTCGTGGAAGCTCCGCCCACACTCCGCCCATCTTTTTCAGTGGCTTAGGTCCTAAATGCTGCCTTCCGATTGGCTTCAGGCTTGTTAGTCCCTGCCCATGACAGCCATGTCGTCATTTGTATCCTTCCATGGCTACTGGCCCCTTTACTCCGAACACTATTTTCTTCTCATCCCCCCCTCCTGCAGTCCGTGACTTCTTGGGCCCCCCCCCACTCCCGTTCGTGCCTTCTCGCCCGTTCGCACTCCCGTTTTCAATGCAATAGGTCTCGCGTAAATGCGAGTCCTATTGCATTGCAAATGCTTGTTATTTTATGTACCCGGGCACTTGTAGTTTCGGTTTTGCCATTCACCTGCAGTGTGAAACTAACGCACCTTTAGAGGTGTCAATCACGTGGGGCGCCGGGACAGGCAGCAGCCCCCTGCATGTTCCCCGAGGGCAGCGCTGCCGCCACCTCAGCAGGCCCCGGGGAAGCCGCCTGAAAGCGCATTCCGAGCTGGAGCTCTGCAGGTAACGTCTGTCTCCTCAGCACGCGTGACTACCAGTTCCAGCCAGCACCATTCCTCCACATGACTCAAAATTCATTCAGACAACGCCGGTTCCGCTCAGGCGTGCACTTTCCCCCCCTTTTCAGCATGTTTTGTTGTTAAATTTCATCTCCTTTTAATAATGTGTGCAGCAGTATTTACAGTCCTCGCCCCGAGCCGAGATAAAGCTGTTTCTTCGCAGAGATTACCAGTCGGTGTTTGGGGTATGTCGCAGTGACGGCTTCAACCTGGACTTCTAGCGTATAGTTTCGTGAAGAGTTTCTCTCTAAACACTGTTTGCACTGAGGGTGGAACAAAAAGTTGTTTGGAGCCTCGTAAAACATTTACAAAACGCAATGAACCGTGTGTTTGAAGGGCATTCCAGTGCCAAGGTGGCTGTGGGAGGTGTGTCCGGTTGTGAGAGAAGGAAATGATAAGTAGAAATAGAGAGGGGCGAGTGGATAGGGAGAGGAGAGAGAATAGAGTGCAGATAGGGACACCGAGCATGCAAAGCAGACCTGGAAGTCGGGGAAAAATGACAGAGCAGGTATTCTGAAACAGAGTGGCAGGAGAACGATAGGAGCTAAAAAAGGTGAAGAGGTTTCTGGGGTGAGGCAATGGCTTAAAAAGTGCACACATTGAGACAGGAGATTAGAAAGTGCACAATCAATCAATCAATCATACATTTGTAGAGCGCACTACTCACCCGTGAGGGTCTCAAGGCGCTGAGGGTGGGGAGGAAGGAGGGGGGGCTGCTACTGCTCGAACAACCAGGTCTTGAGAAGTCTCCTGAAGGTCAGCAGGTCCTGGGTCAGTCGCAGGTGGATGGGGAGGGTGTTCCATGTCTTGGCGGCGAGGTGGGAGAATGATCTGCCGCCGGCAGTCGTTCTGCGGATGCGTGGAACCGTGGCGAGGGCGAGGTCAGCGGAGCGAAGCTGGCGGTTCGGGGTGTAGAAGGTGAGTCGTGTGTTGAGATATGTTGGTCCGGTGTTGTGGAGTGCTTTGTGAGCGTGGGTGAGGAGCTTGAAGGTGATCCTCTTGTTGACGGGGAGCCAGTGCAGGTCTCTCAGATGGGCAGTGATGTGGCTGTGGCGAGGGATGTCGAGGATGAGGCGAGCAGAGGCGTTCTGTATGCGTTGAAGTCTTCTCTTGAGTTTGGCCGTGGTTCCCGCGTAGAGGGCGTTGCCGTAGTCCAGCCTGCTGCTGACGAGGGCTTGGGTGACCGTCCTTCTGGTTCCAGTGGGGATCCATCTGTAGATCTTGCGAAGCATGCGGAGGGTGTTGAAGCAGGAGGAGGAGACGGAGTTGTGAGACAGGAGATTAGAAAGTGCACACAGTGAGACAGGAGATTAGAAAGTGCACACAGTGACAACGGTTGAAGTAGTGGAGCGATCATGTGAACACATTAACAGAGTGGGCACGGGAGGAGCGAGGAGGCCTGGGAGAGAGTTGGCTAAAGACAAAGCATGACACAGCAGCCTGTGACATGGTGGCTGAACCTCTGTCAACGTTTCCACGTTTGCAGTCTGCGCTGTGTTGTAATTATGTAATTTGAAGTCACAGTACACAAGTGACTTGCGGCTGCGCACTGTTATAAACAAAAGCAAAAAGTAAACAGGTACGTTTCAAAATGGCCTTCTGGCTTCGCAGGGGCATAGAGCTCACCTCTTCACGGTGCTCGAGTCCCTTTATTTTCGTGTACATGTAGTAACCATCATTAGTGGGGATGCATCATATTACAATTAACAAAAGGTAACAAAAACAATAATGTATCGGTAAAATAACCACGCTAATCAATCCACTTTATTCTTTAAAAAATCAAAAAGAATGACTATGTTTGAAAAGCTCATTTTTAATCTAATGAATGAGTTCTTGTTTTTACTGTTTTGCTAAAGCCGTCCACTCCAGTTGCTTCGCTACAAGGTTTTACACCTATCTCGTCTGCCCGTCATGTATCATTCCTCGGCACAGCTTTGAAATGGCCGCCTCAGTGCTCTTCTGTGCTACAGCTGTTTCTCGTCTCGCTGGTCGTCTCTATGGTCCTCGGCGGAGGGAGCGCCTCTATGACGTCATTGCCATGTCTTCCGAGGATTGAGAGGCGCTTGAGGGCGGGGGCTTTAGCTTCCAGCGCTACCTCCCGGGGTCCGCAGGAGGACCGCGAAAATCTTGGAGTTTATTTTGTGGACCGAAGTGAGAGTGGGGCTCTTTTGAGGAGATGTGGGCCGCTGGCTGGGGAGGGGGTTAGGTCACGGCTGGGAAAGGCTCGATCGAGGCTGTGCATGAAATGTATGTTGGGAAAATAAAGACACTAAGGGGCATATTCACAAGGACTTATCTCCGAGTTATCGCCACCTTAACGCATCAAAAGTGGAGATAGATTTAACGCCCCATTCACAAGCGGGTGCAAACAGCAGACATTGCCAGTATTCCCGTGATAACTGCCGCAAAATTTACCTCCACGGGTGACACCACCAACTAACCCTAATGAGATGCAGAGTAGGCGTTCCCGTGCAAAAACACACGAAAACACCACTACACCACATTCACAACGAACTGCCAGATCTGCGATGCGAACCAAAAACAGGCGATGAGCTGCGGTAGCAGCAGGGATTTAACACCTGCCTTCTGCTGGTGTTAAGCAGGACGACTACCTGCAGCATGAAAGGGAGCCCAGGCCAGAGCCACATCTGAAGACCCACAGATGCCATGGATACAATGATCATGCAGATCGGAGACCCATGAGGGCCACAACACCCACCGCCACCACTCCCAGGCCCACCCCCCCCGAACCCCCACCCCCCTCCCGGACAAACACATACCGTGCACGACACAAGAGCCCCAAAAAGCGCATGATGCCGCACAATGACAACAAGAAACACACATGTGTGGTCAGAAGAACGAGAAACAGTCACTCATCAATGAAGTAACAACCACAAACTTTATTGAAATACAACACAAAACACCAATTCGGAAGACTCCTGTCGGCTCCGTCCGGGACAATCTTGATGTCACAGCCTGGTAAATAAAGCACCAAATCAGAACGTGTGTCATGCGCACATCAAAGGAGCGAGACACAGAGAAACAGAGAAGGAAAGAAAGGCAGAGAGAGAAGGAAAGGAAGGGAGAGAGAGAGAGAGAGAGAGAAGGAAAGGAAGGGAGAGAGAGAGAGAGAGAGAGAGAGAGAAGGAAAGGAAGGGAGAGAGAGAGAGAGAGAGAAGGAAAGGAAGGGAAGGGAGAGAGAGAGAAGTAAAGGAAGGGAGAGAGAGAGAGAGAGAGAGAGAGAAGGAAAGGAAGGGAGAGAGAGAGAGAGAGAGAGAGAGAAGGAAAGGAAGGGAGAGAGAGAGAGAAGGAAAGGAAGGGAGAGAGAGAGAGAGAGAGAGAGAGAGAGAAAGGGAGGGACACTGCCGCCCCCGCGCACCCAGGCACCACTGCTCACCTGCTGCCACCGGTGTGTCTCCAACCACGTGCCGGGATACACTGCAAGCCACCAGGTCTGCAACCTGTAATCGAGGCCAGAGTCAATCATGGCAGAATCCATCTCACTGCACACGGCAACAACGCCTGTCCGTCCCTGCGCACACATGCAGCCGCACCCTACCCCATCCCGCCGGCCAGCGCTGGCTGTCTGCACTTGCGCACCCAGGCCCCACTGCTCACCTGCCGCCAACGGTGTGTCCACCAGTGGGCACACCACGTGCCCGTGCAAGCTCCAGGCTCCGGTCCCGCCACCATGGCATGCTCCACATCATGCGGACCCGCACCGCGGCCCAGCAGGTCCCACACATGACGCTGAGTCCTGAGGCATCAATGGCAGAGACCACATCAGTGCACACGTCATCATTGCAGGCTGCACACCCGCTCAGCAATTTCGGTGCCACTAACCCTGTGCAACCCCAGTCAGCGCTACGTGGTGGTAGGCCAGTGATGGCCGCAAGGCTTCGGGTGCCACTAACCCTGTGCAACCCCAGTCAACGCCACGTGGTGGTAGGCCCATGACGGCCGCAAGGCTTCGGGTGCCACTAACCCTGTGCAACCCCAGTCAGTGCCACGTGGGGGTAGGCCTGTGACGGCTGCAAGGCTTCAGGTGCCACTAACCCTGTGCAACCCCAGTCAGCGCCAAGTGGTGGTAGGCCCGTGACGACCGCAAGGCTTCAGGTGCCACTAACCCTGTGCGCAACAACTCATGGGCCCTTTATGATTGAGAATCGTGTAACGTTCATCATCCAGTCACCACCGGCAGTGGGGAATGTGACGTTGTCGGCCCCTTATATTGGCGGGGTCACATGGCCTGTGATGCCTGTGCCGGATGGGTGTGGTGTGTGTGCAAACCTGCCCTCAGGGAGTGGTTGTGACATGCTGACAACTAGACCAGTGACCTGCAGACCACTAGCGTGTAAACCTGCGACTTGTAGCTATGTGGCCCCCCCCCCCTCGGAGCGTAAGCCGAGTGGTCTGGCCTGGCGTACGCCGGACCAGCGCAGGGCTTGCAACAATGACTCGGGGGCGCTGGGCGTGGTTCAGTCCATGTCCGGACAAGGAAGTGACTAATGCGTGTGTCCCTGTTGTTGTGTCTACGGCACCCGGAACGCAATCGGCAATGTAGCACACTGTGACTGGCATCCCACTAGATGAGCATCATTGACGTAAGGGAAATCACTGTCCCTACATTCATCCACACATTCATACATGAATGATGAAAGACATGACACAGCAGTGCATTTCTGAATGTTTAATGCACATCCAGTGGAGTTTTGCAGCTGGAGCAGTACATGGAGGGCCAGCCAGAGTCCATCGGGGAATGACATGTACAGCGTAAGAGGAAGGGTACAGTCCGCAGTCTGGTCGCCGTGTCATTGGTCACCAAACAGATTATGGCAGTCCATGTCGAGGGCCAAGGTGAGTGCAGCAGAGTGTATCGGGGGTCAGTGGAAGGTCATGGGGCCTTGTGCCGCACCAAGCAGCAACAGGCCAGGTGGCGGACATGAATGCTAGTGCTTCCTCCTGATCTCAAGCCCATCCACGTCCTCGTCCTCGGATGTGTGCTCTGCCCCACCTGTGGGTGGTGCAGTTCCGGCTGCGGCACTGTGTGCCACTGACACATCAGGGGCCGGAGGTGGATTGTCGGCCGCACTGTGTGGCAGTGACACATCAGGTGCCGGAGTGGAAATGCCTGCCGCACTGTGAGGCACTGACACACCAGGGGGCGGAGATGTGGATGGTGTAGGAGCAGCAGCATTCATCTGTGCCACGCCTTGTGGCAGCAATGCCATGATGAGGATCTGCAGGGCATGGTAGATCCCAGCTACATTTCGCTGATGTGCAGCAGTGGCTGCCATCCTTTTCGCCTCCATCCGCACCATGTCCTCCATGAGCCTCCGCATGTGTGCCAGCTCACGGCTAAGATCGCTGGAGCCACTCTGAGCGGACAGGTGTTCTTGTCTCCGAGTCATGACTCCAGCGATGTCAGCCAGGGCTAGTTGGAGACCATGGAGCAGCCTGTGGGTGTCCGTTAGGGACTGGAGGTGGTCCCTGATGGGACTCAGACACCCATGGATGGCGTCAAATTTGGCAGCCATGAGGTCGAGCCCCACCCGCACCTGCACAGCCATCTCCCTCTGGACCTCCAACACACGGCGTTGGAAGGCCATGTGTTGTTCGGGGGGGTCTTGGGAGACAGCCAGGGTTTTGGGTGCCTCCTGCTGGGTGGTTTGTGGAGTGGGTGGGGTCTCCTCGATGCAGCTGGGCTGCCCTGGTACTGGAGGTGATTGGTGGATGAGTTCAATGATGTTTTGGAGGGCTTGGGTGTCGATGCTGGTGGTGTCCTCCTCATCATCAGTGAAGAGTGGCTGGGACTGCTCTGCAGGAGGTGTTGACGGTGCCCCTGCAATGTGAAGGGGAGATGCTGTGTTACAATGTGTCCACATGTATGTAGCCGCATGGTTCACGTTCACATTCAGACGGCATGGCAATGTACATTGTGACAGTCTGTAGATCAAGGCCATGATCCAGAGTCATTGTGGGTGTGCACTGTGCTCTGCTTGATTGTGCATGTGTGCCATTGTGGCCATCTCCCCCCCGTCCCCCCAGTACCTGTTGGTTACTCACCCTGTTGCTGTCGTGTTGTGTCATGTCGAGCAGTGTCCGGTCCCCCGACTCCTGCCACAGTCTCCACACTGATGACTGTCGACACCAGCTCCTCCATGTCATCCAGCTCCAGCTGTGGCGCTGGGCTCCCACCTCCAGTCTGCATTGCTGCCTTCTGGTTGCCTGCGAGTTTCTCCTTGGTTTTGGGCTTGATGTCAATCCATTGCCTGTTGGCCTCGTCCATTGACCTCTTGTGCTCTCCGACGGCATTCACCTTGTCCACGATGGACCGCCATATTCCATTTTTGGTGCCCAATGACACGTTGGAGGTGATGAACAGTTCTTGATGGTGTTCCATCACCTCCGTGACCAGGATCCTATTCTCCTACGGACTGAACTTCGTCTTCCTCTTCTTCTTGTCCTTGCCCTTCCCTGTCCCCGAGGTCCCAGGCTGGTCGTCCGGGGTGCTTGTGTGGTTCCGCTCGTCCTCTGCGCCTGCTCCGGCTGCCTCCATGGTGCTTTGGGGTTGGTCATTTTGTGTTTGTGTGTTTTTTCTACTTTTGTAGTGATTTTCCCGCCTGCCGTGTGTGTATTGCAGGCCTGGCGCTGCTTATCGCTGATTTCCTCATCGCGGTTTGGCTCATCGCATGTTTTTTTGTGTTGGGGTTTGGGTTTTTATGACCGTCGCGGTTGTTGTATCGCGGACATTGTCCGCGTTTTCGGGAGACTATCGCATGGTATCGCCGTGTTGTGAATTCCACATTGACACGGGGTTATTTTCCTGCGATAGACTGCGATGTGTAATGTTTACATTTTTTGGGGATGTTTAGCGCACGTTCTTGTGAATATCCCCCTAAATCACTGGGATCGGAGTTCGTCCATCCTAAGGGGATAGGGCATAACACCCGGAGAAGTTGACCTGTCGATGCCTCCGAATGCAACCGTTTGGGGAAATTACATAGGCGCCAAGTGGTGCCATTTAGTAAATCTGGTATTTTTATTCCACGATATTTTCATCCTCCTATATGCAGTTTACCCTTTCCTATTAAAAGTATTTACTTGAATCGCACCATACAAAGTGGTGCATAACATGTAGTTTTTTATGTTATTTGTTGTAGCTTGGTAATTCTCAAACGTAATGACTAACATGAGGAAGGCAGCGGAGATGGTAATGTTGCAATTACTTACTGGTAATGTTCATTACATCATCTCTACACTTCCTGATCCCAGTCCTTGGCTCGCCTTTGGCTTTACCTTCCATGGATGCCGGGTATTACAAGAAGAGTGAGTGGTCTGAAAACTGGAAACAGTGCTATGAAATATGAACTGTCTGGAAGCAGCTTAATAAGCCAGTCTTCGAGTGACCACATTCATTCAAAGGTAAGAACTGGGACAAGAAAGTCTAGAGTTGATGTAATGAAGGTCACTGCTAAGAAATTGCAACATTGCAGAGTAACTGTAAGGCGATGTAGGTGATGTACTGACTTTGTGGGCATACAGACGAAAGATCTATACAGTTCTGTCTCTTGGGGTTTATATCTACTGGACGGAAATTAGGGAGGAATGCGGTTAAGAGAGGAAAGATCTGTATACAGATGTTTTTATTAAGATGTGGTGGCTGTATTTGGATGATAAGTATATGTGTGTATATATGTATAAGCATACATGTGGAGAAGAGGTTGCGCAGGTGTTGTTATATAGAGGTTTATTGCGAAGGAAATTGATGTAGAGGCATAGACGGCTGCCAGTGAAGAATATCTTGAAGCTGCTTATATATGTGTATGTACTTTGTGGGCTCTGGAGATCAGCCCTAGGACTTGTCTGCTTCCACTTAGGGACTTTTTTTTTCTGTTCGCCTGCCTCTATTTAACTGTCTTGATAGAAAACGACCAGCAGAGGTCAGTAAGATACCAGAATTGCTTTAGCCTTCTCTAGATTCCAGTCCATAGAGCACCCGTAGACAAGAAATATTTTTTTTCAAATCTTGTATTTTCAGTGATATGACCACTGAAGGCCAGGATTTTATATTAAAAACAGAGCTTTGGACTATACCATTTCCCGCTGAAAGGCAATATTTCTCTCCATGTGTTCCCATACCTGGCGTGTCATGCAGTTTGGTGCTTACTTTCCCTCCATGTTTAAGAACAGTAGATGTTTCAGCACCCAGGCTAATGTGCTGCATAGCTAAATACATATAAGGTCCCAAAGGCGAGACCGATTGCATTGCAAATGCTTGTTAAAATAGAAAAGGCATGATTTCCTTTCAGAAACAGCCTTCGGTGAGTGTGAATGAAATCTAACCGCAGCCAGTTAAGTTTACTGGACAGAGAGTGGTTCAAACTGCAGCACACCGGCTATGGGGCAAGGCAGCGCTATTAATGATGCGTGCAGGGGTCGACTTTTAAGGGAGATCAGATATGACCAGTGGTGTGCAGCTGCACCTGGCACTTAGCTAGGGGGTGCTGCTGTGGAAAGTTCCGTTGTGTGCCCAGCAGTTTTCAGGCAACAATAAAAATGTCCAGGGAAGAATGAGAACATTGTTGTGATTAATGTTCTTCCTGGAGAGAGATCCGAGTTTTAGTGGCAGTTTTGACTCACAATAGACTGGCACAGACAGGTTCATTAAATGCCTGCTGCAGAATGTGTACCATGCAGATGGAACTGCATTTTACGTGGATAGCGCCGTGGGTTACTGCTTTTGTCACAGAGATCTTTTTGATACTTGCAGTTCATTAGTTGCATTCACCTAATAACACAGGGACCTATAAACTGTCATCAAAGAGCTCAGCTGCATGTAAACTGCATGGAGTGGATTAGAATGCCATGTTTGTCCCCAGTATTTCATTATTCTAAGGTTTGGGTAGAAATGCTTTCCTATTAGCAAAGCCAAACCCAAACCACCATGGTTAGTATTAAATACTGCATTTGTGCTTCTCCAGTCACAAACTCTCAATATATGGCCAACTAGTATGGATGACGTGATTCCTACACCTTAGCAAAGGAAAAGGAAAGTGCACATCCTGCTCCTTCTCTTGGGAGCAATCTTGTCCATTCTTTCAGGATCCAGAGCTCCCTCTGTGCCTAGTCTCTTGGCCCTGAGCCCTGGTGATTGCAAAGGCACTGGCTGAAATGCCCATCCTCTCTGCATGTGTCCCGAACTCCACTTCAGACCAGGCTGAAGTTCCTAGATTATTACCCAGCAGATAGTCCACAGGTAGGTCTGGGGAAACCACAACTCATTTAGGGCCAGTTACTCCTCCCCAGCTGAGATTCACAACTGCCAAGGAATGATCAGTCCTGACATTCCTAGCATTGGTCACTTGGTAAATCTGTCAAATTAGGATCTGTTCAGAAGACACAACTTTCTCTGTTACCATAGTGACATTGGCCCATGTCCCTGTAAGCTATAGCTTCCTGACCATTGATGAGAGACTGTTGCCCGAGGTAGTGGTACTTATAAGTAAGGTGGCAAGTCCATGTCACCATTACAGACCAAAACAGCCTGAGTGGGTGTCCTGACTGAGTACAGTATTGTGGATTTTTGTCGTTTGTGGTCTTGTGTTGTCTATATAAAGCTCAAGATAAGGGTGGGGACAAGGGTAAAGACAAAAAAGAATCTTCATCAGGGCCCCAAAAACCTGTATCTGGGGGGAGTCACAATCCAGCAAGTGAAAAGGCAAAAATAAACCTTGGTGCTATCTGTTAGAACTGGGGGTCTCTAGTTGGCAATGGTATACACCTTTGTACAAATAGGGACCCTTGCTTCTAAGTCAGGGCAAGGGAGTTACACTCCTGGATAACCCCTGCTCACCTCCTTGGTAGCTTGGCACGAGCAGACAGGCTTATCTCAGAGGCAGTGTGTTAAGCATTTGTGAACACATACAGTAATACAGTGAAAACACTACAGATGGACACCACACAGGTTTTATAAAAATAAGTATTCTTTATATAGACTTAACCGCTTAACCGCGGCGGCAATTCCGCGGTGGTGCGGCCGTTTAGCGGAGTGGGCGGGGCAGCGTCGGCCAACGGACATGCGCAGCACTACGAAGGTAGTGCTTGCGACGGCCGTTGGCCAACGAACGCAGCGAAGGGGTTAACACAAGACCACAAACGACAAAAATCCACAATACTGTACTCAAACATAGACTTAAAGATGTTAGAAGTAACTTAGTTCAAGTTGATGATAAATGCGACACGTTTCTCACAAAAGTACCTTGGATGCGTAACGCAAAACCAACAAAGGGTCCGCAGGGAGGGTGATGCGGCGAGCAGGCGCCTCGATGCGGTGCGATGATCCGGTGCGATGATCCGGTGCGATGCGGCTGCACTCTTGATGCGATGCGACGATGTGAAGACGATGCGTGCACGCCCAACGGCCGTGCGGCGAACTCTGTATCTTTGGAGCCGCGACAGGCCCTGCGACACGCTTCTCCGGTGATGCGATGGCAGGCAGCTGCGACGGTGACACGCTTCTTGGGGGATGCGACGGCGACCCTTGCGGTGGCGACATGCTTCCCCGGTGATGCGACGGCAGGCAGCTGCGACAAAGGCACGCTTCTCTGGTGATGTGGCGGCGGCCTCTGCGGCGGCGACACGCTTCTCCAGCGATGCGACGGCAGCAGCTGTAACAGCGACACGGTTCTTCTCGTTGAGTCGCGCTTCCAGCTCCCAGCGACACGCAGGCTTCTGCAGACAGAATCCCCAGCAAGGGAATTCAGGAGGGAGCTGGTGGTGAAGTCTTGTAGCCCTGAGATTTCAGCAGGAGGCAAGCTCTAGTTCAAGCCCTTGGAGAATATTCTGCAAGATGATGAAAGTTCTTTAAAAGTTCCTTCTCCTTTCCTTGGCAATGAAGACCACTGCAGGCCAACCCAGCAAACAGCACACTGGCAGAGGGGCAGTCCAAAACTCCTGCAGCTTCCTTGGTTCTTCTCCTTGGCAAAGGTTCGTCTTGTTGTTCCAGAAGTGATCTAAAGTTCTGGGGTCAGGGCCCCAATATTTATACCAGCAAATCATTTGTCCTCTGAAGGCAGAGGGTCCTTTACCTAGTCCAAACCAGTTCTGGGTGCATTCTGCCAGTGCACACCTTCTTCCTTTGTCAGAGTGGGCCAGGGTCATCAGACACACCACAGGAGGCGGAGCCAGCATTGTGGAAGGCAGGCACAGCCCTATTCAGGCCCAGGTGCTACTTCTCCCACCACTCTACATGCAGATAGGTCTATTCAGCCCTGTGCTGTCTCCTGGAGCCCCCCAGCCCCTGTCACTCACAAAACCAGACATACAATACACAAGCTAGCAGAGGCAGGCTGGATGGTTTAGGCAAGAAAATACCTACTTTCTAAAAGTGGTATTTTCAAACACAGAATTTTAAAACCAACTTCACTAAAAGATGTATTTTATCATTCTGAGTTCAGGCATACTAAATTAGTTTTTCTACCATGTTCCCTGGGTCAGTTAGGATTATAAGATGTTATAATCAAACTGCCCATTCTGGCCTATGGGGACAGGTAGCCTTGCAATAGTGAAAAATGAAATTGGCTGTAATTCACTATCAGGACATGCTACACACACCAGGGCATGTCCTACCTTTTACATGCAATGCACCCTGCCCTTGGGCCTACCTTAGGGGTGACTGATATGCAGAAAAGGGAAGGTTTAGGGACTGGCAAGTGGGTGCACTTGCCAAGTCGACATGGCAGTCACAGTCTGCACATAGGCTCTGCAATGGCAGGCCTGAGACACACTTTACAAGCTGCTTCTGTGGGTGGCACAACCAGTGCTGCAAGCCCACCAGCAGCATTTGATTTACAGGCGCTGGGCACACATGGTGCACTATACTAGGGTCTGACAAGTAAATCAAATGATCCAATCATGGAGTCACTAATCAATACATCAATTTACCATAGGGAGCACTTGCACTGTGGCACTGAATAGCAGTGGCACAGTGCCCAAAGCATCTGAACCAGCAAAACATATCAAAAACAGAGGAGGCAATCAGTAAAAAATGGAAGGGAGACTCACGCCAATGGCACCAGGTCTAACACTATCTCTGAAAACAGAAGACCCATTGGACAAGAGATGCTGATTGTCCAATGGCCAAGGAAACTACTCCTACCACCACTGCCACTAAGGCAACTGCTCCCCCTAGCACAAGTACAAGTGGTGGTACAGGGAACAAGGGATTAGTACGGTTAACCTTGGGATCTGAGGTGTATTCTGGCTTAGTCAGAACTCCAGCTCAGGCTGTTCTAGTCTGTGATGGTGGCATGGATATTGCCACCTTACTTGTCAGTCCCAGTAATCTGGGCAAGAACAGACAACAGCCTTTGATTAATGGAACAGGGGCAATGGTCTACAGGGACACAGGGGCCAGTGTCACCATGGTGACAGAGAAACTTGTGTCTCCTGGACAGATCATACTTGGACAAGTGTACCAAGTGACCAATGCAAACAATGTCAGGACTGACCATTCCTTGGCAGTTAATATCAGCTTGGGAGGGGTGACTGGCACTAAGAAGGTTGTGGTAAGTTCAGACCTACCAGTAGATTGTTTGGCAATGATTTGGAAACTTCAGCCTGGGCTGAGGTTGAATTTAGGACTCATGCAGCAATGTTGGGCATCTCTGCAGATGTGTTTGCTGTGACCAGGTCACAGGCCAAACTGACATCCACTTAACAGGCCTTGGATCCTGGAACAATGGACCAAGGGCCTTCCAAAAGAAGGAGCAGAAGGGGTACGACCGTGTCTTTCCCCCAGACTCAGAGTGAGGATAAGTCTCTTGAGGAGATGATCTCAGTCCCTGTGAAGGAACTGTCCCAGATGAGCTTGAGCCTGATCAGGTTGAGTTCTTGGGGACAGGGGCCCCTTCCAGGGCAGACTTGAGTTTGGAGCAGCAAACCTGCCCCTCTCTTGAACCCCTCAGACAGCAATCTGCTGCTGAGGCCGCAGGGGTTATCAGTGGGTCTCATAGGATATACTGGGAAGATGGACTTCTTTACTCAGAGGGTAGAGACCCCAAGCCTGGTACCACCAGGAGGTTGTGTTATATTCCATGTAGGTACCCCGATATAGGCTCAGGTAACATCATAAACCTTTCACCTATGCACTCCCCTACATTACACACAGAACGGTTCTTGGGTACTGACCTTTTACCTAGATACGACACTGCACACTGAACGCAGGATTTTCCCTGGTAAAGGCCTCATACATTATGCATGAGGATTCTTGGAATCTCAGCAGGACTACCATATCCTGTATAATAACTATGTATAAAGTTCATTCCCGACGTCATCCTAAGTACGACAAGTGGCACAGCAAGGTAGAACCCTCGGGGAGACCTTTGGGTATATAAACATCACATCTTGCTGAGACAGTGAGAGGAGATCAGGATTTCCCTGCCGACACTCACTGACGTGAGACGCTGAGGTTCCTGCATGCAGATGCTCCAGCTCGCAGTGGTCTAACATCCCTTGCGGGGTGTCCAACTCGAGGCCAAGACGGGGTCCCATAGTCTCTCACTTCAGGTAATGCGGTTGACTTTATCCTAGAGGGATTCTTGGCTTAACACCTACATACATGCTAGGTACACCTAGGTACATCTAGTTAGGGTAGGATCGTAGGAGTACGCATTTTATTGTCATGTATTTTATATGCTTGCCTGTATTCATGATTATATCAGGATGGTAGAAATCTACCATCCTTTTACTTTCCTAGTGCTTCTAATCATTTATATCTGTTACTGTCTAATGGTTGTTTCAGCGCACCTATTTTACACTAGAATAACGACTGTTCAATAAATGCTTATTGAAAAACGTCCCTCCCGTTTATTCTGTGTATCTCCCTGAAATGAAGTGAGCACAAGTGACTGAGGGAAAAGTAGTACACTGTTTCCACGATCCTGAGGGATCAGGATTGTCATGTTTCATAGTTGCCAAGAACTATTCTCTCCTTGGTAAGAGGAGTTTCTAGTGGCACTGTGAGCTAGCTGGTACACAGGCTAACATACCCGGTGGGGGTGTCTGGAATCAGTCTGGGCACCAGTCCCGCAGTGTATGTTATCCAAACGTGCAGATCCTGTATAGGTTTTATAGGAACTACACGACATGGCGCTGCCAACGTTGGTTGGGTACTTATTTAACAGTCAAATCTGAGTAGTTCAGTCGTGCTATTCTCAGAGACCCCTACTCGCATTTCCCCAGAGACGTCTGGAGTGGGAGGGAATAAAATCTGCCACCGCTGAGTAGGGAAAATCCTATGTATTGGCTGTTGGTTAATCAAGATTGAAGGACACATTGTTCCTATTGTGCATAAAACCTTATCTCAGTTCCCTTGAAGAACTCTTCTTACTAAATACGATGACTGAGCAAGCGGATAACGCTGTGCATAACTTAAATCTCTCAGCCGAAGAAGAAGATGCAGATGCTATACAAATTACAGAAAATGTTAGAAATGCCATCACCCTAAAACTAGCTTCATATGGTTTAACAGCTAGGGGTGGGACAGTAACGTTCATGATTGAGGCACACAAATCATTTAGAACAGAGGTATTCTATTCATGGGTTACATTCCCACAGGCAAATGCACTAACAAGACATTTCATTACTACACAGAAGATGAAATACCGAACGAATATTGTCCGTACGAGGACATTGAAGTTCCGCTCACTTACCAGGAGCATTTATACTGGTTTAAAGGCGCCCTACCCCATACAAGAAATAAAGTAAGACTCGGTCCGCTCAGAAGAGACGGAGCAACATGGCCAGTACTAGCAGCCTACACACCACATCCTGACATTGAAACAATGCCAGCAGGAGACTTAGTTACACTTCATAAAGAACTAATAAAACTGTACAGAAATATGACACAGTTCGTGATGCGGACACTCACAGTTCAGCCAGCAACGGCTACACCAACAGGTCCAATTCAAACATCAACCATTAAAATGACACCACTAATATTACCTGCAGTGATGGGTAAAATGCCCACTAAACGTAAACAAATGCCATTCTGGGTGGCTCAAAAAATAACACAGCTAGAAGCGGTATTTCCAAACACCAGCCCACATGAAAAACACAGAATGCTGACAATCTGCTTGCCCATGGGGATAACACCCCAGAAAGAGGATTGTACCTCTTGGGGTACAGTTTTCGCTGCCATATATTCCAGAACTCATGGTACCCCGTCATTAGCAGTAATACCAGATGTATTAAGACAAATTCAGAATGAGTATGGAGCAAAACCTGCTCTGAACTTAGGGATTAAGTTACTAGGTAATTTTGCCCAGGTATCAGCTGTAATATTAGCAAATATTAAAGGGGAAGCAGCATCGGTGGCAATACGCCAACGCCTGAGGGAGTTCACTCCTTTACAACAAGAACATGAATTACCTAACATAATTGAAACCGCTTATGCAGAATTAGGCAGAGACAGTTTGGGGGGTAGAGCAATAAAACCTCAACTAATGGGTGGTCCCGAGAGGATACCTTTAAGCAAGCACGTGCTTCTTCAAAGAAGAAATTGGAGAATAACAAACAACAAAAGAATAAAGACAATAGATCTCAATTTAGAGGTAGATCTCCTCAACAGTAGCCCTCCGAAAGGAGGTATAACCTTAGGAATAGGGACAACATTAGGAAACCTGACAGGTATCAGGACACTGATACACGTTCCTCTCGTTCCTTTCAGGGTTCATCGAAAAACTCGGAGAGGGAAAGACGGTCAGAAAACAGACAAGAAGAGCGTACAAAGTCCAGAGACGCACAACGCACTTCAGACTACGCTTCCAAAAAAGAAGAAAAGTCTAAAGCAAAACCTCAATTCAAAAAGAAGAAAGTAGCAGGTCTCAAGAGCAGACATGCCCAGAATTCTGAGGACTCAACTACTGAACGGGGAATGGGCTCTGACGATGCTAGACAGCGCAGCAGAGGTAACAATAGCTCACCAGAACCTGATGGAATTTCTGGTGACAGCGGAGTTGAGTGAACTTATCACGGTAGAAACGCCTGATACTAGGGTAAGTGTCCCACATAGGTTACATGAAATACCACTACAAATAAAAAAGGGGACAAGCCCAGAAATATTAAAGGTCTCTTTTGGGAGAACCTGACTTTTGGCTACGACATTCTTTTAGCTGAAAGAGATTGGCCGCCTACTATTGTTATGGAGTGCCCAAAGGGAGAAACGGTAATTATGCCAGCCTTTTCCGACCTCGTTCCCCAATACCTAAAACACAGATACGCGCAGGAGTGGGCGGTAGCCCTTGCCCCTGCATTATATTGCAACCATGTTGGATGGGATAAAGAATCAACCCACCACGTGATACCATTAAAATCTACTCCCAACTCCACAGAGACAATATCCAATAAAACAGGAAGAGAAAAAACAGGTCAGGGAGATCTTAGATCAACTTGAATATCAGGGTGTGATTGAAACTTGCACCTTTTCAATGAATAATCCTTTGTTTCCCGTAATGAAACCCGATAATTCATATCGTCTAGTTTTAGATTACAGACACCTAAACTCATGCACAAAAACGTTTGCCGTACCAAAGCACACAGTGCCGCATTAATGAATAACATTGTGCAGAAAAAATATAAAACAACACTAGATATCTCGAATGGATTTTTCTGCCAAAATATAGCGCCTGAGAGCAGATATTTGACAGCATTCTCAGCGCTGGGGTCTCAGTGTCAATTTTGTCGACTCCCCCAGGGGTATAAAAACAGCCCGGGGTTGTTCTCAGCTAGGGTAACTGAGTTACTCCAGAATCTGGATGAAGAGGCATTGTCCTATGTAGATGATATTTATATGACAGATGATGATCTAGAGGAACACCTGACCAGGGTGAGCACCATCATTTTGGAATTCGCCTCTGAGGGCTACAAATTCAACTTCAAAAAATCAAAAATAGCCCACCTCAATGTTCTATTTTTGGGATATGAGCTCTCAAGTGAAGGGAAAAGCTTGGCAGCTAACTTTTTAGAAAAATGCGCGCTGCTCCAACCTCCAAAATCATTGAAAAATGTACAATCTATTCTGGGATTCGTAAACTTTGGCAGAACATACATTTTGGATTACGCAGAAAGGATTAAACCTTTATATGACCTTATAAAACCTGATTTTTCAGTTAGGCAATGGACACAGGGACACACAGACACCCTTTGTTCCCTACGAGCTGACATGATAGCTTCAAAACACTTACAGACACGCGTAAATGTTCACAATCTCGTGATCCGTATAGTGGCGGGTCAATCTGGGTACACCTACCTAACATACAATGAAGGCGAAACAGTACCCATAGCATACAAATCACACTTGTACACAAACGCTGAGATGCGTTTTGCATCTACTGAAAAAATTCTGACAGCGGTACAGACTGCTGTAGTAAGAGAAAGAGCACTGGCTCAGGCCAAGCGAACAATAGTCATGACTCCGGTACCGGCCTTAGAGGCTGCTACAAAGGCAAGCGTTCCAAATGCTAAAGCCTTACATCCGAGATGGATACAATGGGCTAATTCTCCCACTGCATCAGACGTGGAATACAGATACGACCCAAATCTAAAAACACAAGCATTTCTGCAATATGAACAAGAATATCCTCTCCTGAATGAAATAATGCCCCTAGATCAGTATGAATATATTATTTACACTGACGGATCTTCTCAGCCGGCCACAGGAAGTAAACACCAATACAGCGCCGCATGTGCGATTGTAAAAGGTCGTATGCAGGAATGAAAATTCCATCCAAGTTGTACGAAAACTCAGGGGCATATTAGCAAGACCCACGTTAAAATTATCGCCGTTTTAGCGGCAGGAAACTGCAGCTAAAACGGCGATAATGGGCTTGCTAATATGCGTTATGGAATTCCAATAGAAGCACAGGTTAGATGTCCTGCACATCTAACCTGGGCTTCTATTGGAATTCTATAACGCATATTAGCAAGCCCATTATCGCCGTTTTAGCGGCAGTTTCCTGCCGCTAAAACGGCGATAATTTTAACGTGGGTCTTGCTAATATGCCCCTCAGTCTCTAGGAGACTGTACGGCTCAGCTAGCAGAATTAAAAGCTCTGCTACTGGCACTGATAAATACGGATCGAGAATTCCACACACTAATAGTCAAAAGGTACTTTATTCAGCAACTAAAAGCCATAAAAGCAAACATGTTAAAAGAATACATTTCATCAACATATATGCAATTTATAAATCCTAGATCACATAAGAAGGTAAAATATGGACATCTTTTGTATCATTAAAAAGGCCAGTGTTCTGGTTTTGAAATTACAAGGAATACATTATATTAAGTTTGAAGTGGTAAGAATAAAACCAAGTGCAATGGGCAGTATATCATAAAGTGCATGTATTAACATGATGAGAGCCCTAAGCCCGAAACAAAAAAAGGCAAGCATGGCTACGGCAGAGACAACTTTCAACCCCAAAACAGACCATAGGAGAAGATAACATTTGAAGGTACAAAAATGCAGGCCTAACTTGGGTAAATTTACAGTCTCTGAGCAACGGGAATATGAACTTTCTGCACATTGGATAATAAAAATCACAGAAAAAGATCAAATGTAAAATGTCTTGCTCTGAGAAGTTGTCACATGGGCAAGGTATTAAAGTGCCGGGTTTCATAAATCTTTGGGGAAAGGCCAGAAGCCAAGAGGCCAGATCCAGACGGAATCTAGTCAACACAAAATGATGGAACGTGTTACTAACAAAGAGTAAATACGGTTGGACTTGTTTGCACAGAGTCAGTGTGACATACCTTCTCACCGTGGGCTTAGTTAACTCATTCCCTTCCCTGAGCCCCTGCCGTTTGTTCAGGAACTGCTGTTTGATGTTTCTAACGGCTGCTTTACCTAACATCTTGGGGGTCAGGTACAGGTCGGGCAGCCAAGCCATTTTGTCTGTTCCATTACATATTTTAGCCAGGGAATGTGTGTAGCCCCCTCCAGCGCTGTGCAGTCAGTAATTATAAGTTTATTTAGGTTAGTAATGGGAAAGGCCCAAATTCTCAGCCAACGCAACAGGGGGGCTACCGTTATCAAATCCAAGATGTACCCTACCCCTAATTCTTCATGTAAAATATATGCCGGGGTAGCAGGCGGGACCACAAGGAGCTTACGCATGAATTTATTTTCAGCCACCTGGATATCCTTTACGTCCTTGTAACCCCAGACATCACATCCATCGATTGCCAAGGGATGCACTTTTCTTTATAAATCTTCAACAGGGCAGGGAAGGGATTTGACCCTAAACTTTTAGCAAAATTCAAAGTGGCCCCGTCGTCCTAGCTAAGGTGTTCTTTTTTTGCGTAATTTGTGCACACCAGGACCCTCAATCATCAAAAAGTACCCCTAGATAGGGAAAGGTAGGGACTTTAGTTGACTCGGCCCCCTTACAATAAAATTTGGCCTTAGCAACCATTCGGGGACCTATGGACATAGTGTGTGATTTAGTGAAGTTTGTGGTCAGGTCTAATGAGTCCATAAAAGCTATAAAACCATTTAAAAGTTGTTGGAGGCCCACAGCGGTTCTGGCAAGTAGGACTGCATCATCTGCATACAGGAGTGCAGGGATCATCTTAGTACCAGCCCTGGGGATATCTTAACAGCTTGATATTAAAAAATCCCCTAGCTTATTGATGTAAAGCGTGAACAGCCTGGGGGCCAAGATGCATCCCTGATGAACCCCTCTCTTCACTGCTCAGGTGTCCGTCAGACCGCCATCCCTGTTATATCTAACTGCGGCCATGGTGCTTTCATGGACAGTATGTAAAAAAGCCACCAACTCTATATCTAAGCCCATGTTACTTAAAATCAACCATAATTTAGACCTATTTACACAATCAAAGACTTGAGTCAGATCCATAAAAGCCAGATGTAAAATTCCCTTCTTGGCAATGGTGTGTTTCCCAATCACTAAATGCAAGTTAAGACATTGATCCATCGTCCCTTTGCCCTGCCTAAAACCATACTGTAAGTCAGAAACAACATTAAAATGATCAAGCCATACTGTTAGACGGTCCAATATCACTTTGCCCACAATTTTAGCAGCAGAATCTAAAAGCGAGATCGGTCTATAACACGCAGGATCATCCCGTGCACCCTTTTTAAAAATGGGGATAATGACTGCCATTGCCCATGAGGGGGGGGGGGAAACCACAAGAGCAGGCTGCATTAAAAACATGAGCCAAAATCTTAGCCCAAACCTTAGGGTCAGCTTTATATAGGTCTGCAGGTACCCCATCTGGGCCGGGAGCCTTACCCCCGATGTTGAGATGATTGCATTATGGACCTCATCTATGCTAAAGTGAAGGGGTGCACTAGCTGACCCACCGACCGTATGTGCCTCAGCTTCTTCTAGATTGGTACCGCTATAGATTTTGCTAAAATGCAGTACCCATTGTTCAGCGGGAATTATACAGTCGGTGTTGGAATTTGGCATAGCAGAGAAGAAGGGGCTGTTGACCACAGACCAGAATTTGGAGCTATCTGCCAGGACGCTTACTTGCCCGAGAGCCTCCCAAGCCTCCTCTCTTATCAGCTTCTTCCTCTCTAGCACTGCAAGCTTATATGCCTCTCTTCTACTCCTGACCTTTGCTTCATCCCTTGGATTATGCTTAAGTGCCTGCAGTAGCTCCCTATGAGCCACAGAGCAGGTGCCATCAAACCACCTCTTGGCCTTAGGGCATTTTGTCCTGCTCACTGTGGTTAGGTTAGACGATATCTGCTTAGTTATTTTGTCAAAGGCCTCTAAAGTGGCTCTATCATGTATAGTGGAATCCATGCATAATTGGACCTCAGTAGCACAAACGGCATACAGATTGTCCAAGAAGCTTTCCGGGATAATCCTTTCCCACTTCAGCCTGCGCATTTGATCTTTGGTACTAATATTTTTATTGGAGATGCAAGTGGTTACCCCTGTTAGAATGGCAGAATAGGACAGCACAAGTATGAGAGGATTGTGATCGCTGAGGCGATTCCAAGAAACGCTCAGGTTCTCTACCACCGAAACTAATGGCGCAGACAACATAATATAATCAATAATACTGGACCTTCCATTTCCTGCATAAGTTGAAACCGAAGCTGACATATCAGTTTGCTGTAAGCAAAGTAGATTGTGGGCTGAGAGAAAACCTTCTAAGAAGATACCTGGCGGTGTGTGCTCAAAATGATTTGTCGAAGGTAATGGATCCCCCTGCTCTGTTATTAAAATACAATTAGAATAGCACTGGTGAATATAAAAATCCCCTAAAATTATCAGATCATAGTAAGCTGGTTTGCCTTCCTCAAAAGTTCTTCTAGAGCTAGAAGGTATTCTAACTCATGGCTTCTGGAAACGGAATTATAAAAATTGACCACTAGCAAGGTGGGAAAATTCTTAAAAGACAACTCTACTGCTAGCACATGGGGTGACGGCATTCGATCCTTCTGGTCTTGCAGGAGAGTTTGAGTGAAAACATTAAAAGCAAACCCCCTCTTGCTCTTCCCATATTCGAGGGGGTAGCATATTTACAAAATGAAATGAAACCATCTAGATAAAAACTTTCATTTGCCTCCCAGGTTTCTTGTATGGCGACGATCTGGTGTGTTGAAAGAACATTTTGCCAAGATGTGTTGCTTCTTTTTGACCTAAGACCCGCTATGTTCCACGAAAGTGCCTTCACACTTGGAGAGGCAGAAATGGCGGATATGGGGATAGTGCTACACATTGAGTCGGTAATAGGTGCTGGTGAGGTTGAGTTAATAAAGACCATATGAGGCAATTTATTGCCCTGGATCTTTTCATTCTCCAGCGTTAGTCAATCATTTTCATCCAAACCCCGAGGACTGGCTAGCGGTTGGAAGCGGTTTCTCATAGGTAAAATTGTGTCCATGTTTCTTATGTGGCCGGGCCTAACTGATTTTGAGGGTAGCTGCCATTGGGGATTGGCCGGGGGCTGCATGCAGGGATAAAAAAAACTGTAGGGGGACAATTCTGATTGTAGAGGTAGAGCTATTTCTATAAAGACATCCCACTAGCGCCTCAGCCAGCACAGGGGGCTTGAAATTGATGACTATACAATCCCCCTCTACATTTTTTTTGTCCTACAACCAATCCATCCCACTTTTCCGGCCATAATAATATCAGAGGATATATTCTGGCCATTTACCACATTCTTATTACACCAGTGAGTAACCTTATGAATAAGGTCCAGTGAGGTTTCCTTGGAACCTTGTGAAAGTGGGGGAACCCCCTTTAATACTGCAACTAGGGGAGCACATGCGGGGGGCAGATCAAGGATGCAATGGTTTTCATCCTTACACATTAAAGGTTGAGGTGAGGTACATATGGATGATAGACGATCCTTAGAAGTTAATGGGATGTCCAATTGAGCTACCTGGGCTACAGGAATGGGCCCTCCAGGTATGCAGTTGTTTTTGGATCTACAGGATAATTCCTCATTTTCTGGATCTTTAGTACATCTCGCCTTAAAAATTTGTTTTGTCAGACACAGAGCATGATTTCCCCCCTCCCCACCCACTGGCTTTGACCTTATGAGGCAGTTGTTGCACATGGGAATAGTAGAATTAAGTCTCCTCTCAACCCCTTCCAGCTTTAATATTATTGGTGCTAAAAGAGCTTTGGTCATTAACTCCAGTCTTCCAAAGAGAGTGTCCAACAACTGTTCAAGATTGGGACTGGCTGGTAATAGAGATTTTGGCCATGGTGACTTCCTCATGACCTTGTTACAGCCTGTTCGCTTCCTCTTGGTTGGGGGACAGTCCAAAATTAAATCATCACCTGCTGGCGGTTTGGCTGTCGAGAAGCTTGAGGACGTTACCAGCTCACCGGGAGGGGCCACCAAGGATGTAGACACAGATGCAGGAGGGCTTAGAGTCCCCACTGGAATCCCTGCTGTGCCCCCGCGATATCCCCTGTCGCCTCCTGCGCCTCATCATTCATGGCCATAGCAGAACCCTGGGCAAGCTTCTCTGTCTCCAACGAGAGCCTTCTCTCAGTCAGAGCTGTCTCCTGCGTTATCACATGTGCTGCCCTGGTTAAATAGTAGCCAATGGTCGCTACTGTGTTGCTTCCTGAGGGCCCCCCTTGGCCAGCAGTCATTTTCCTTTTGCCCATGGCTACGTGAACTAAATTCACCAGGCTTATGTGTAGCACAGTATAAACCGTTTGGGGAAATGGTTAACACTCTCCTTGATAAGGATTTACTTGGGAGGACTTGATGGTGGGGGATATCAAAAAGTCAATGCGACTCAATGCGGGTAGAAAATAAAATAGCACTTCGAAATGTATTATGCAAAGTACCTTGTTGATGACGTGAGAATCACATCCTGGTCGCCTCTTTAGCCAGTAGGTTCCAAATTAAAACCAAGGGGCCTGGCCCAGCCTCTTCCGGCCACTGATGGGCGCAGACGGGCCTGCCCTTGGCCCGGGCACAGCCCAGGCACGCCCACGCACGTCCCGTGCTGCCGGAGCCCCGAGCTGTCTTTAAGCGCCGCCGGGCACGTGAAGACCACGTTCGCGCCTCCTGGCGCTTGGGCAGCTGGGGGATGAAGTCTCCTGGTCCGGGATGCAGGCAAGCGGCTGTGAAGGGCTCCTGCGCTGCAGGCGCCCCGAGCTGTCTTTAAGCGCCTCCGGGCGCATGAAGACCACCCTCGCGCCTCCTGGCACTTGGGCAGCTGGGGGATGAAGTCGCCTGGTCCGGGATGCAGGCAAGCGGCTGTGGAGGGCTCCCACAGCGCGGGAGCCCCGAGCTGTCTTCAAGCACCTCCGGGTGCGTGAAGACCACGTTCACGCCTCCTGGCGGTTGGGCAGCTGGGGGATGAAGTCCCCTGGTCCGGGATGCAGGCAAGCGGCTGTGAAGGGCTCCCCTAATAGCGTGCAATTCTTTTTACTGTGTCCAGTCATATAATGAATGTCTTCGTTATTGGGGACAAAATGGGTTTAAAGACTCAAAAGGTGGCACAATTAAGCATAAAACGCTATGGGAACAGGTAGCTGAGTTAAAAAATGAGCTACCAAGAGCTCACCTGATATACACGCTGAGTCATCAACGTGATGGCATACACGTTGAAGGGAATTCATTGGCTGATGAAGCCGCAAAGGGGGCAGTACGAACTGCGTCCGTAGCTGCAACCACTCGTTCAAAAACGAGAATACACGGACAGATAATGGTAGCTGTCATTGCTTCACGCAAAGACAATAAGGCATTACCGAAAGGTTTTCCCCTCAAGTATTCCTACAAGTTAGATGCAAACAACGTTCCATTTGCTCAGATTCCTGGAGTGGGGGATAGAGTTATACCAAACATGGATTTCAGATTAGGCTTAATATTAGCTGCACATGAGGGTTTGGGTTCTGCACACGCAGGAGTTACGGCGACTGCTTCCTTATTAAAACAACGCTATTGGTGGCCAGGGTTAACAAAGTAGACCAAAGATTATGTCTTAAAGTGCGACATCTGTCAGCTGATGAAGGGCTCCACCATAACACGTCCAGTGCAGACACCGTTCCTAATATCAGACAGACCACTCGCGTGTGTCTATTTGGACCACTGTGGCCTCCTACAAATCTGATGGGGCTTACAAATATATCATGGTTGCAGTGGATTTCTGCTCGAGATTCCTATGGGTATGGCATCAGCGCTCGGCTGACGCTCAAACTGTTATCAAAGATTTGCGAGTCTTTATTGGGACATACGCAGTCCGTGACCGTGGCCCCGCGTTTAGCTCCCAGGCTTACGAGGAAGCCATGGGAGGTTTGTGTGTAGCATTGTGGTACTCCTCCCCGTACGATCACGAGGGAAATTCGGTTGTGGAGAGGAAAAACCGGGACTTAAAGCAATCCTTAACAGCTAGAGTATTAGGTTCGGGTGGTAGTTGGGTCAATCATTTATATGGGGTGCAGAGGGCCTTGAATAACATGCCAAGAAGTTCTCTATGGGGTGTCACTCCTTATGAGGTCCTTTTTGGGATGATGATGTGGGTACCTGATCTCGATTGTGAAGGCACAGTGGTGGATGAAAAACCTTTTGACATCAATAATCGTTTGGCTGTTTTACAGGATCTGAATGAATCCAGGGCACTACAGAGCAATGTGCAAGTAAAGCAGACAGCCACTGGGGAAGTCAAATCAGTCACGGCAAGACCTGTCTGGATTCCTGAAGTCGCGGATCTGGTCAGAGAAAAGATAACGGACAAAAAAGAATTTGGACCATCAAACAGAAAGCCTGTACCTGTCCTGGCAGTCGAAGGAACAAGAACTGTACTCCTGCAGCCTCTTGCCAGGAAAAAGGAGAAAAGATTTGTCTCCATTGATCTGATAAAACCACACTATGTGGCCGATACTGAATAGTAGGCCTCGTGGGCTCCTGGGTAGCCGACGCCCTCCTCTCGCTACCAAACAGGAAGTTCAGACAGAAAGGCTCATCACGTTCGAAGAGCCGCCAATACGGAATGATGGAATAAGGAACAATGCCATGGAGCTCATTCCTCTGGATACAGAAATTCAAAATCAAAATGAAAGACAAATTTCAATTCAACCTAACACTGATGTCTACATAAACATGCCTCAACAAGAGCCATCTACAAGTTCAACAAAACCTGCTGAGCTACCAAAAATAGATCGAACTGCATCTGGCTATTTCATCGACTTTGATACCTTTTCATTGGATCCAAGTGAACATGAAACAATGCCAGCCCCAAAAACTCGTCAACAGCAAGTCAAAGACTTCTTCATTTTTCTTAAAAAGACTTACCTGGTGTCACCTTGGATAGAACTTTGGATAAGCACCGGGATACTTTTCTTTCTTTTCTGGACAGGCTTAGTAGCCGTCTTCTGCTTACTTATTAATGGAACTTACCTTCGCCAAAGCTCTGCAGCATCAAAAGTGAACCTAATACTGAAACCTCATGTTTCGTCACATCGTGAACAAAGAGACTTGTCATCAGTGAACATTACAGCGGTTCCTATACCTGATGGTATAGTGTGGGACCAGGTTGATTATGATATATTTGGCCCGACCAAACTTTTAAAAATACCACATTTATTTAAAATTCCCTTAAATGATATCATTACCTCCAGTACATTTTCCGATGATTGGGATTTTGAAACTGTAAACAATATGTTGTCTGATTTATAACAATCTGTCGCATTTTCTAGCAATGAAATGTTAGAGGACGCATCAGATTTTAACACCATGTATTGTTATCAACATTATGGTCATCATTTTCTGCACAAATCCAGTACCCCTGGGAATGTTTTCACACATCACCAATGGGAACATTGCCCTACGCCACTGAAAAATAGTTCGAAAATGTTTGCACAAACATTTTCATATTTTTCAGGGTTTAATGTTTCAGACCCAACCTCATATTACTATAAGGTTGCACCGACATCAGCACAGAAAAATATGCTGACTAACACCAAACAGATTTACTCTGCTTCCTTTATTACCCAACTGTCTGAACAGGGTTTCAACTTATGGAAAGACAGAATAGACTTAAAATCTGTCTGGGGTTCTAGAGACTGGCAGGTCCAGGGATCAGAAGCGCTATTTAGAGCATGCCTCATTCCACAGCAGATTATCTTTCTGAATGAAACAGTGCAACAGACTTCCTGTCTTGGGATAGCCAAGAACAAGGATTTGAACACACCTCGGATTCCAACACCATCACAGGCTGTGGGTAATTTTACATCACTGAAAGGGGATACATTAGATGACATCTTACAATACAATAGATCAGACCCCGATTGGAAGGGATGGTTGGTTTGGCCCACAGACACTAATAGATGTCAGGAGAGATTCAGGGGTACCACAGAAGGGTACAGTATCCATTGGCCAGACCCACGCTATGTACAAAGCGAACATCCAGGGGGGGTGACATCATACAGTGTTGGGAAGTTGTGCCTCGATTGGCTAAGGACCTCAACACTACCACAGGTGAAACAACACTTATCCTTATTTACAGAGGATGTGGACCTATGGGATTTTTTATTAGGTCCCAGAAAGCCACAGCAGAAACGTTTCTATTATGCTGTCTATAATGAAATTTGGAAAATCTCCCAACAAGAAGCAGCGGAGAGATTACGAGAAATAGATAGGATTAACCTAAAAAGGCTCTAGCCGTATTTGACAATGGCATGACTACGTTAACTTCCAGGATTTATTCACTGGGCAACAGTGTATCTTCTGCTATTGATGTACTAGAACAGGATTTGTCCATACTACAGCACGGGCAATCACAATTACATTCTATTATGTTATTGAGCTGGACACTGCAATCATTGCGCGCAGGTTATGTGCCCTGGTGTTTTATCAACAGTACGTCCTTGTTTTCTGCATACAATCTAACGGAAAAACAGATGAAAATGGCACAAAGGGGAGCAAAATATACAATGCTGCGTATTGAATAACTGGACAGATTACTTTTTACCGTGGCAGAATCACCATCCACAGAATGGTTAATCCATGGCCATATAACATTACCAGTCACAACTTTTCAATTCCAATATTGCCTAGAACAACAACAGGCAGGCACATATGAAGAAATGGGTAGTGAATTCATCAAGGAATCTTGGGAATTACCGTACAGATTTCGATGCAGGAGTGGGGATCTAGAAGTATTTCTAAGCGGTACAAACTGTGAGAACGCTTTAAGTGGATCTCTCATATGCCAGGATATTATGTTACACGGGATCTGCAATGGTTCAGTTGCGAATCTATCCTGTCACTTGAGGGGTACCCCAGCAGCCGTGATTACCGCGGTATTCAAGCTGCTTTCAAATGGGAGCTACTAGATGCTGAACGATCGAGGTTGTTGTGGGATGCTTCTGGGCATTGCATATCTCGTAACAGTGAGCTCCAGGGTTACTTGCTGTATGAAAGTATTGTTTCCACCGACACTTACAGTCAAGGAGGCACCGCTATGGCCTTCATTGAATGTTTCCTTTATACAGTTTGATACTCTGAGCAGAATGAAAACCATGCTTCTACAGAAGACCGTGCCCTTAACCTCCGCCCGGGAGACGTTTGATCTCCAGATCGCAAGGTCCTCGGCTGAGACTCATACGTACGAACTGCCTCTTCCATTTCGCAGAAATGGTAAATCGTATCTTTAACATGTCTGATACGACGGGTATAGTCCACCTATTTAAGACCATAGGTTTGGGACTGTTAAGCACCTTACAAACGGTCCTCGGAGTTATACCAAACTTTATGCACTCCGTATTTGGAAGCGTTTTTGGAGGACTTCCGCTGATCCTGTTTCTAATAGCAGGTATCCTGATTGTCATTTTTCTGCTACGCAATGGACGTCCCAGTCACCAAGGAGATGGAAACAGGGCTCTTGGAGTGTAAATACCGTGATCGCATGGTACAACATCTGGGCACACCTCGCCTACGGGAACTGAGCGCCTCTTGGTTCCTGTCATTTAGGCCAGTCTGGATGGACTGCATCCTACCTGTTCTCCGATGCCGGTTCTGCGGAGAAGAATGCGTGTTGGATCTCTGTCTGACACTTCCATCAGTTGCGCAACCAGACGTTGATGCTTTACTGGACCCGATAACGGCCCATGTTCTGCAGTGTCCCCAGCGTATTCCTATGTTGATGGCGGCATTCTTAGAGCCTCCACAGGAACTCTCTGCTCCTGTTGGAATGGATACTGGCTCCTCCACTGACACCCAGGCCTCGGATGGCGCACAGGCTGCCCCAGCATCGGCTGCAGGCAGTACGGAAGATCATCTGTGCTCAATTGATGTGATCTGTGAGGTGTTACAAGGGTCGGCGTCTGAGAAGGCAGGCAACAGTGATGTTGCGTCTACAAGCCAGGACACATAAACATTGACTAATCGTGTGCTGGGAAAAATTTGGCTTTTTCTTTTTGAAAACAAACTCAAATTGGAACTCCAAAACAAATTGACACTTTTTATGACCTGCATGGCTTTCGGATGCTTATAGTGGTTCGAACTATATATACTGACACATTAGAGCTATTGCTTGAGTGACAATTTTCCTTTTTTAACATATATTAGAATTTTTAAGATTTTTAGCAAAACTATTGTTTTACTATAATTGTTTGCGTACCAGTGCCTAGACAGCCTAGTAGTACGATAGAATATAATTATATTGTCCAGTCAGATGAGGAGTGGGTGTTATATTCCATGTAGGTACCCCGATATAGGCTCAGGTAACATCGTAAACCTTTCACCTATACTCTCCCCTACATTACACACAGAACGGTTCTTGGGGACTGACCTTTTACCTAGATACGACACTGCACACCGAACGCGGGATTTTCCCTGGTAAAGCCCTCATACATTATGCATGAGGATTCTTGGAAACTCAGCAGGACTACCATCTCCTGTATAATAACTATGTATAAAGTTCATTCCCGACGTCATCCTAAGTCCGACAAGCGGCACAGCAAGGTAGAACCCCCGGGTAGACTTTGGGGTATATAAACATCACATCTTGCTGAGACAGTGAGAGGAGATCAGGATTTCCCTGCCGACACACACTGATGAGAGACGCTGAGGTTCCTGCATGCAGATACTCCAGCTCGCAGTGGTCTAACATCCCTTGCGGGGTGTCCAACTCAAGGCCAAGACGGGTTCCCACAGTCTCTCACTTCAGGTAATGGGGTTGACTTTATCCTAGAGGGATTCTTGGCTTTTACACCCACATGCATGCTAGGTACACTTAGGTACATCTAGTTAGGGTAGCATCGTAGGAGTACGCATTTTTATTGTCATGTATTTTATATACTTGCCTGTATTTATGATTATAGCAAAATGGTAGAAATCTACCATCCTTTTACTTTCCTAGTGCTACTAATCATTTATATCTGTTACTGTCTAATGATTGTTTCAGCTCATCTATTTTACACCAGAATAACGACTGTTCAATAAATGCTTATTGAAAAACATCCATATTGTTTATTCTGTGTATCTTCCTGAGACTAAGTGAGCATGAGTGACTGAACCAAAAGTAATACACTGTTTCCACGATCCTGAGGGATCAGGATTGTCATGTTTCATAGTTGCCAAGAACTATTCTCTCCTTGGTAAGAGGAGTTTCTAGTGGCACTGTGAGCTAGCTGGTATACAGGCCAACATATCCGGTGGGGGTGTCTGGAATCAGTCTGACACCAAGCCCGCAGTGTAGGTTGTCCAAACGTGCAGATCCTGTATAGGTTTTATAGGAACTACACGACATGGCGTGATTTGCCAATAACCAGCCTGGCTGATGAGGGGTGTTACCCCGAAACCGGTCACAGAATGCTTGTTTCCGGTTCAGGGAAGACCTGGCTTGACAGTTCGGGCTGGACTGGTCCCAAGAGGCACAGGGTCAAGACTGATTTGCATATAGCTGGGTCTGAACTGAAGTGGCGAAGTGAGCTTAAGAACGATGATGGATTCAACCCAGATCTGTGACTGGGGGTGAGTTTCTGAAAAGTTTCAACGCTCTGTCCATCATCTCCTTGTGTTTGCTTTGTTCACCCGATGTTGGCAGGGTATGCCCAGACGTGGGTCCCTTGCTCACTTTGCCACTGGATTCAAGCTAGCCTGGCTGATGAGGGATGTTACCCCGAAACTGGTCCCAGGATGCTTGTTTCCGGTTCAGGGAAGACCTGGCTTGGCAGTTTGGGCTGGACTGTTCCCATGAGGCACAGGGTCAAGACTGATTTGCATATAGCTGGGTCTGAACTGAGGTGGTGAAGTGAGCTAAAGAACAATGATGGATTCAACCCAGATCATTGACTGGAGGTGAGTGTCTGAAAAATGTCAGCGCTTAGTCCATCATCTCCTTGTGTTTGCTTTGTTCGCCCTATGTTGGCAGGGTATGCCCAGACGTGGGTCTCTTGCTCACTTTGCCACTGGATTCAAGCTAGCCTGGCTGATGAGGGGTGTTACCCCGAAACCGTTCCCAGGATGCTTGTTTCCGGTTCAGGGAAGACCTGGCTTGGCAGTTCGGGCTGGACTGTTCCCATGAGGCACAGGGTCAAGACTGGTTTGCATAGCTGGGTCTGAACTGAGGTGGCGAAGTGAGCTAAAGAACGATGATGGATTCAACTCAGATCTGTGACTGGGGTGAGTGTCTGAAAAGTTTCAGCGCTCCGTCCATCATCTCCTTGTGTTTGCTTTGTACACCCTAAGTTGGCAGGGTATGCTCAGACATGGGTCCCTTGCTCACTTTGCCACTGGATTCAAGCTAGCCTGGCTGATGAGGGGTGTTACCCCGAAACCGGTCACAGGATGCTTGTTTCATGTGTAGGAAAGCCCTGGCTTGGCAGTTCGGGCTGAACTGTTCTCATGAGGCACAGGGTCAAGACTGATTATGGGTTTAAAGTAAGGTTCAAGGGTTCTCTTCCTGGCCGTAATTGCCTTAAATCCTGTATTTAGGGGAGGCTATCCCCGAGGTATTAAACCTTTTTTACCTCAGTAAGTTAGACGTTACGGGTATGTGAGTGCCTCCTCCTCCAATTTCACAATGTTCTTTTGTTAACAGATATAATTCGTAGTTCCAGGTGGTAATTTCAAATATATTCTTTTTTTTTTTTTTTTTTATAGATCCGGTATTCATTGCAAAGTGAGGTACAATAAAAGCTCTTCAACAGGCGACACGTGTTTCGCCCTACAGTGTCAGTCAGACCAGGGCTTTCTCAAGGCTTTTATAGAAATAACATCAGGTTATTCAAATCCTGCTCATGATAAGTCAATCTTGTGGCACCGAAAATCGTTCGGTCATTTACAATTTTAATGCGGTCTGTATCGCATCATCCTTACTAGATTGGTACGCAAGTGGTATGTGCGCGTGGTGTGCGGAAATAAGTCTATTTATTGCAACACCATATCACTAACACATTTGTATATCTCCTACCTGGAGATATCAACACAATACACAAAAAGACTTCAAAAGCAATCAAGTAAGTAGCGCGAAACACAGTGGTCTTCAGGGGGAAACCAAACCACATATTAAGCAAGTGGGATGAGAACTGCAAAGGAGGATGGGACTTGGACCAGAAGACCCAGAGGAGCCGGGGACATAAGGAACCACCCAAGGTAAGTACACAGGAACCCACCGAGGCTGTGTGCAGAGTGGAAACACAGCCGCATCCCCAATGGAAGTCAATAGAGAAGTTGGGGTTGCAGTTTTGAAGAAGAAGGACCGTTCCCAAAGGACCTCGAAGAAACCCTTTGGAAGACAGAACGTTGGAGAGCCACCCATCTGTAGATGTCCCGGGAATCAGGTTACCTGCACCAGGGAAGCCGGGTGCATGGTGCATACGTGTGAAGTGATGTCATGAAATACCCTAAGCAAAGGGTTAGGAGGACTCGGGGTCCCTCCCAGAGGAGGGGCTAGACAGACGGGAGTATACTCCCATGTCCTTCGTCCAGTTTCATGCCAGAGTGGAAGCCAATGGCTCCTTGAGCTGGTTCAAACTGGAGTATGCAAGGAGGGCACCAAATGTGCCCTTTAAAGCAGTCTGGTGGCGATGGTAAGCGCCCTCACCCCAGCCCAATACACTAAGTCCTGTCTGGGAGGTGGTCACACCTCCCTGTGACAGAAAATCTATTGTCGGCGGCAGCACTAGTTTGCTAGCAGACCCTGAAAGCTGCAGGGAGTACAGTGGGGTCTAAGGAGCCCCCAGTACATGGGATCATGTTTCCAACACTGGAATCTGTGTTGGGGTATGATTCCAACATATTTCATACCAAACATGACCGGGTTCGGTGCAGCCACTATATAGTTAAACATCTTGTAATGACTGATGTCCACTATATGACTAAAAATGGCTGACAGCACTTACAAAGCCTGGAGAATCGACTCCGGGGTCTGTAGGTGTGTCCTGCTCTTGCAGGGGCACCCTTACACTTATAACCAAGCTGACTGAAGAGCCTGTCATAGGGGGGGCTGATAGGTTTTAAGTGCAGTGACGTCAGATATAAGAAAACTTATATCTGTCGTGAGGTGTGCAAGCACCAACTCACACAGGCTGCAATGGCAGGCCTGTAGTCACGGTTTAAGTGGTCTCTCATGGGTGGCATAATACATGCTCCAGCCCATGAGAGACCCCTGGTGTACCTATGCCCTGGGTACCTTAATACCATATACTAGGGACTTACAAGGGTACACCAGCAGCCAACTGTGGAAGTACAAAAGTGCTTACCATGTCAAAGTAGGCAGAGAAAGCACAGTTGCTGGGATCCTGATTAGCAGGATCCTAGCAGACTAGGTCAAAAACACACGGACACCAGCAAAAAGTGGGGGTAACTATGAAAGCAGATCCTACTTCCCTACAAATACCATGCAGAGTGCTTTGTATGTCACACGCTTCTTAACAGGCAGCCATTGGAGGGAGCGCATGCCTTCCCTAGCTGAGGGTTGTTTAGGAACATTCAGAACCAGTCTGTTAAGCAAGGACTTATTGGTGTTTAATTATCAAGCGTTGCAATGGTCTAGACAAGATGCGATTTAAGCAATGACCACTGCTACTCTGAGCTCAGCCAGAATGAGCGGGAAAACCCTTTTCAGAATTATAAAGATAAAAAAGCAAGACAGTCCTATTGAACTGGGTGTCAAAGGTAAGAGAGATGTCAAAAATAACGCCTACGTTTTTAGCCGAGGCCACCGGGGTAGGTAAAGGACCACACGTCTCCGGCCACCAGAGTTCTGACCACACTGACTGCTGTGCCCCAAAGACCAAGATCTCTGTCTTGTCGGCATTTAATTTCAAGTGTTCTACTTCATCCACGCGCTGACACTGATCATACGGAGCTGGAACTTGTCAGCTACCACGAGCAAATCATCTGTTATAGAAACGATGATTTGGGTTGTTATATGGCCGTTAGGGTCATTGTCGACATTGCTAAGTTAACATGAGCACGGCAGCCATGATGCTGCTTTTGCACACGTTACTACATGACTTTATTTTGCAAGACTCTGTTTGTGCCTTTCACATGATAACTGTCTGCTTTCTGCATTCTCTGCCTGTTCCTGGAGTTTAGTCTGAACACAATGTGCAAAGTCGATAAACAATGCCCCTTGCTATTCTGTTCTTGTCAGTCCCTAGCACCTAGACAAAACATGCAAAAACAGCTGCGCTGCTGGAAACTCGTGCTTTGATATTACGGGGGTGCATGTTGTTCAAACACACACTTGGAGAGGGACCATTCCAGGGAGAAGAGCTATGCTGATCCAATGATGTAAAACTTCCATCTAGGCACTAAGGTATGGGGTCTGCTGACAAAGCCCAGAGATCTTCCTTTATATAATAAATCTTAACCTTGCCAAGGGGAGGGTGGTTAGGCCTTATAGTCCATTTTCCACTGTCTGTATATGATGACATCCCCCTTTATATTCTATGGAATTGTAACAATGCTAACTGTGTTAGGTTTATGCATTTCGCTGCTGGTAGTGGCTCGTATACTGCATTATAGAGCACGATAGTTAAAATAAACATTTTGAACTATAACAGTGACTCTGACAATTCTTATTGTGGACAAGTACGAGTGAGTGAGCTAAAGGGTATGTCTTACTACCGCGATTCCTGAGAGAGTCAGGAGTGTTGTGTTCTGGGTTGTCTATCATTTGTAGCTTCGTGATTATGTAGAACGATTGAGACACTATAGCTAGTCGGTTTTGGGATTTTGGGTACTAAGGTGGTAGGAAGGTACAACCTCTATACACCGAGGTCCTGTTTTCCTGCGCATAGTTCTGTGTATGTGCAGAATCCCCGCAACATGGCGCCGCCAACGTTTGGTCTGGTTCTTATCTGCGAGACTCCTGAGTAGTGCTTGTGCTTGTCCACAAAACCCTCACTTCTGTTTCCGGAGACAGTTGTGACGGTGTTGCCTCCTATATTGTGATATTTTATAGGTTTTTCAAGCTTGAATTTTAAAAGGTCTTTCTCTTTCTTATTAACCCGTTATTGCGCTGCAACACATAGGTTGTTATTCTCTACTATTGATTATGGCGGTTGCCATAACACCTCCTAACCGCGCACCAGTCAAAGCTTATTTGACTCAATATGGAGTCCCTGATGCTGGTGTTGCACTTATTTTTGTTGTGGAAGCGGATTCAGCTGACCGATTCGAGGTATTTTATTCTTGGGTCACCTTTCCGGCAGTTGATAGAACAGATAATTTATTTCACGAGTATACTGACACCGCGGTACCGCAGGATTATCGACCATATAGATCTCTTAAAATTCCGTTAATGGCTTGGCAACACACTATATGGTTTAATGGCGCCCTTCCTCACCCTATGACACTGGTCCGTTTAGGCCCCTTATCGATTGATGGGGCACTTGGCCGGTTTTGGCTGGGTATACCCCACACCCAAATTATCTTAACGCTACAGTTGCAGAGCTACGCGTATTGCATACTTCATTAATACGTACACATAGAGCTGTTATTCAGTTCATGTCGTGCATGTCGTGGGGCTACCTGGCGTTGCTGCACAACCACCTGCACCTGGTGGTGTAATCATCAGTCCATTAATGAATAATTCTGTGATGGGCAAGCATCCGCAAAATAAGGATGAACTTCCTTATTGGCTTGCTGAAAAGGTTGGACACCTCGAAGCTGTTTTTCCAAATACCACGCCTTTGGAGAAACACAGTATCCTGACCATGAGTCTGCCTGAAGGCCTAGTTCCCGAATTAGCTGATTGTAACACTTGGAATAGAGTGTTTGCAGCGGTATATTCGATGTGTTTCGGCACCCCCTCAATGACTGTTCTCCCTTCCGTGATTAAACGTGTTCAGGATGAACATGGGGCCGAGGCGGCCCTGGAGTTGGGAATGAGACTGGTGGGTGTGTTCGACATTGTTTGCGATATGATCCTTGCTAATGTTAAGGGTGATGCTGTGAGCTTACAAGTGGCGCAACGCTTGGAGGCTGTGGCTGATGCAGACAAACAGCGCGAATTGCCAAAGATTATTGCTAAAGCTTATAAAACCTTAGGGCACAATAGACTGGGAATTAAGCCATTTACTCAAACGCAAACTCAAGCTCAAGTTCAACAAAAAGCCCAGACTGATAAAGATGGGCGCCCATTCTTTCCTAAAAAGAGCTGGAGAAATAAAAAACAGGGGCAGCAACAACAGAAGCAGGGTTCGCGTGCTGGTTCACCGACACCTGAGTCTTCATAGCGTACTTATGACTTGCACGAATGCGCGAAAATGAAGACTCCTGATAGATTTCAAGTCCCTGATCAGCACTCTCCTCGTTCTTTACAGGACACATCGGACTCTCAAGTCGGTGTTGGGGAACGCCAGGATCGTGGCAAAGGTCCGACCACAAAACAGGGACGGGATCAACCTCGACAGTTTGACGTTAAAGCCAAACAAGAGGATCTGACTCGTTTTAGACCCATGTATCAGAAGAAAAAAGTTGCCGCTTTAACAGCGAAGTATGCCTCAGACGGTGAGAACACGGCTTCTAGATTGGACATGGGCGGTGACTCTGCTCGACAGCACAGCGGAGGTTACCATAGTGCGGGAGGCACTGCTTCCCTGTCTGGAGGTGAGAGCAACTGATACATATCCACGTCTTTGTGCAGGCCGCACCAGCGCGGAGCGGAGTAGGAGGACGCGATCTGGAGGATGCCGAAACTGCCACGGCTCCGATCCCAGCTCCCCTCTCCCCCGCTGAATCTCCTGCCGGTACCAGCGAACCGGGGTCCCACCACAGAGCGGCTGGTCAAACAGCCTTACCAGAGTGCAGAGTGCTAACATTGAGTCAGCCGAGGGACCGCTATCGAGTGCTGCCTCTCCTCAATCAGCCTAATCTGTCCAACCAGCCAGGCCAGCCAAACCACCCATTTTACCCTGCCTCATTGGAACCCGCCCGCCTCTCCACACATGAGCTGTAACAACGGGAGGCGGGCAGCGCAATGTGGCCCTAAAGCTCCTAAAGCACCAACCAACTAGACCCTGACAGCAGCCTCCCCTCCACACGGACGACAGCATATAGCAGGTGGCGCAGGGCATCCTGTGTGTGAGAAGTTGGCCTGGTATATGCTGTCCACTAATTATAGTGGGCACCTTGCACCAGTCCAAACAACCCCTTATTGGAGATAGGTTAAAGACAACCTTTATTGAAAGCTATCCTAGTGGTAGCTATGGAGAGCAGCCTTCAGGCTAAGTCTTGAAGGAATGTAAAGCAGCTTGTTTTACCAGTCTATAATCTCTTGAGTGACCAAATGAAAGAGGACCACACCAGGTATATATTCAAAATATATGTATTTATTGCTAAACACACCCCTCTAGTCTCTTTATGAGGCTAGAGTTCGAAGTACATAAGTTAGAAGTCAGTAATCAACAGTAATAGCACAAATACACGTTTGAGCCCCAGGGGCGTACCAAACCATATACCAATAAAGTGGTATAAGAACCATGACTGAGCTAGACACAGGGCCTATAGCCTGTAGAAGTGCTTGGCCCTCAAGGAACCACCCAAGGTAGTGACACAGGGGACCCACGGGGGACGCGTGCAGTGTGAGAACACAGCCGCGAGCCGCCGTTGACTTCTATGGGGGATGTCGCGGTTGGAGTTTTGAAGAAAAGGGACACTTAGAGGAGGACTTGGAGCAAACCCCTTTAGACCTAGGCAGTTCTAGAGTCAATACCCACGGGAGCACCGGAGTACTCGAGTTACCTCACCCAGGGAAGCCGGGTGCATAGGTGTCTTTCGGGGTCGGGTTTCGTCGTCGTTTTCAATGGCGATCTGCGGCAAAGTGCTGCTGGCGGCCAAGTCGAAAGTGTTCGGGTGGATCCAAGGGTGGATCGAAGATCTGAAGAACCTGAAAGCAGAGGGGACAGAGTCTGGGTCACGAGCCAGTGACCAGGAAGGCGATGAGCAGATGCCCACCGATGTCGAGTGCTTCAGGTATGTTGACGGTCATCTTGACTCTTCAGCCACGAGGTCCAGGAGGTGTCGACGACAACCAGGAGCTGGATTCGAGCTGTCCCACAACATCTGTCGCTTGCTGAGGTGTCGGCGACCGGATTGGACCCAACAAGCCTTGGCAACGGCAAGTCTCGTGGAAAGGAAGAAAGGACGGTGATGCAGACCAGCAAGGTCTGGGGGACTCACCCAGCAAGGGTAAGTCAGGGCACGTCTGGAGCAACCAGAGAAGCCCAAGGAAAAGAAGAGTTGCCTTCGGAGGGGCCCACTAGCCAACGAACGAGCGACCGCGAAGGAGCCTCGAGTGGATGCACTTAGAGCTGGCATACGGGACACTCGTGGAGTGGAGGCCAGGGATCTTCGGTGCAGTCGGTGCTGGAGGCAAGGGCTACTCGGAGCCCAAAGTACAACTTCGTGGGCGACCAGGAAGAGGATGCACTTGCAAAAGTTCTCGGTGCCCAGGGGTCACGGTTCCACGTTACCCACGATAGCCACGGGCCTCAGCTTCACTGGGGACACAGGGTAGCCTCGGGGAAGTCTGGAAATCCACCTCTGGTGTTGCAAAGACTTCGGCGTCCGGCGGGAGCTTCAGTGATGCAGACTGGACAATTGCTTCTTAGGTGCCTGCCAAGCAGGGGAGTCACTCCTTGACCCCAAGGGAGATTCTTCAGTCCTCTAATCTTAAAGTAGAGCGTCGAAGGTCCAGGATTCGGCTTCAGAGTTTCGTCCAGGGTAATCTAAAGTCCTAAGGACTGGGGTCCCATACTTATACTAAGTAAGGGGGTTGGACATTCTCTGGGGACCCACCTATGGGAGGGTCAGGGAAGAGGGGTGGTTACACCCATTCCCTTTGTCCAGTTTCGCGCCAGAGCAGGGGCTGGAAGCCCCTGAACCGGTTTGAACTGGGGCATGCACAGGGACACCAAATGTGCCCCCAGTGCTGGACTTCAAAGCACTTTGAGAGTGCACCCACCCAGCCCCAATACACATCAGCCTGTCTGGGAGGTGGTTACACCTCCCTGCAACAGGAAACCTATTGTCCAGGCCTCCCCTGCTGGAGTTTCAGTCAGCAGCAGGAGGCCAGACCCGTGTCTGTGGCTGCAGCATCCATTTTGTGATGCCAGGGCTCTGTAAAGTTAATACCGGGTATGCCGGTTGGCACATGTCTCTCCCTCTAGAAGGGTGGAATGCTACTCCCGCCGCCAGAACTGGCGGGGGTAGTATTCCAAGATGTTTGACACCAAACACGACATGTTTCCGTGCAGCCATCCCAAAGTTAGCATTTAACGCGAGTTTATAATGCGCTTAAGAGTATATGGTCAGGCTGCACTACAAACAGCATCAGAGAAGGGTCTCCGAACGCTGCAGAGGGGCTCTGCTCATGCAGGGGCACCCTCTCACATAAGAACCAAGCACTCTGCCTTCAGGATTGATAAGGCCTGCCATAGGAGTGACTTATAGGTTTATATGTGTGCATATATGTAGGGATATAGGTAGCCTATACCACTGTAAGGGGTGCATGCACCACCTTTCCCAGGCTGCAGTAGCAGACCTGTGGTGTCATTTTGGAGGGCCTTCCAGGGGTGGCACAATACATGCTTCAGCCCCTGGTAGGCCCCTGGGGTACCTATGCCCTGGGTACATAGTATACCATATACTAGGGACTTATAAGGGCACCCCAGAATCCAATCAGAGAAGTACCTAAGGTACTTGGAATCTATTTAGAGAGGAAGCAGCTAGGCTGGGGACCTGAATAGCAGGGCCCCAGCCAGACTAAGGTCAAATACAGTGAAGCATCAGCAAAAAGTGGGGGTAACCATAAGAGGCAGATCCTACTCTCCTACACTGTGCACGGAGGAAGGTGCCACAACCCACAACCCAAGAGCTCGCCTCCATCTTCAAGGAGCATTGAGGAGCAATAGTGGACCACACAGCGGAGCACAGGTGAGCCTGTTTTAGAGCTCTAGTTTATCAGCAGGCGAAGCAGCACACACAAACAAGGGGCAAGCGCACTCAATGGGATAATGGAGGCATGCCCATGACTACCCTGCGTGCCTCCCGTGTCCCTGCTCGCCCCACTAGCTCCCATAAGCTCCCACAAGATCCCAGCTCCTCACACTCCGCCCCCTGGCACCTCAATAACCTGCCATCTGGCAAGGGGAAACTTCTTTTATATCTACAGGGAACAGTGCATAGACTTTTTTGTCTCATACCCAGCAGCAACAAAATAGTGGGGAACAGTTTTTATTCATGGCCCCCTGCTGCAGAGTCAAAGAAAGCCACATAGAGTGGCCAGCGGAAAGTACAAAGCAGATAAGCAGGAAGTTGGCGACTCAGACCAGCGAGGTAGCTGGAGGGGTTCCCCCGGGGCACATCAAGCTCACCAAGGACAAGACCACAGAAATAAGGCATCGGTTCCGCCCCAGCCGACCCAGCCCAACCTAGCAGCGCTGATAAGTTCAACTACAAGTACAATCACCAGGCACCATCAGCGCCCAGAACAACAGGTGGTCAACCGCAGCCGATATATGTTGAGGGGGCTGTCAAAACTCCGCATGACCACGACAATTAAATTGGGCAAATCCAGCAAATGAAGCCAACGAACATATCGCCCCCTAATCACCAGTTTTACATTACACCAGGTCTATAGTCACAAACCTGAACAAAGATAACAAACATAACAGTCAAGCTAGCCAAGCTTTACCAGCGTCCTCTTTGAGTAAAACTTAGCAAAATGGGACCCAAAAAAGAAGGACAGACGACACACGACCTCAGAGGACCCCACCAACAGGCATCCGCCTATTAAAAGGATCACCAGGAGCAAATCACTTACGGGAAAGCCTAAATGAACTGCCTCAAAATGCAGAACCAATGGGGTCGATTAGATACTTCTTCAGGACAAAGGGCGCTGCCAACACCGGCCAGGGCAGGCAGGAGCAGGCAACCGAGAACACACCATAGAAAGGGGGCGACACGAGCATTACGCAAGAAAATAGCACTAAACAGCCTCTAATTCACACCGCCGTACCCAGCGGAGGCAGGCACACCTCCTCACCTGGAATTCAGCAATAAACAGGAAATGGCCAATCCAGATTGCAAACAACTCAAAGGCACACTATTAAACGGACTACCCAGCGCACAAAACTCTTTTACACTCACAGATAAAGTTAACAACGCCACCAATGTCTCGGACGACGCAATTGCTCCAAGTGGAGCCGCTGACGTCGCAGTGACAAGGGTGCAAATCCATTGGTCAAAAGATCACGACCACAGCTCAGCCAGTAAGTTCATGGATAGCATAGTACCAGCTCCATCCCCCACAAGCAGCCGACAGCAACCAATTGTTCAGCACTTAGACTCTCCAGCGGCAGGGGAGCTTACATCTTCGTTTCTTCAAAATTTAGGCGATAAAATCGAGAGAACACTAGAACTGACCCCAAACCTGCTGGGGTGGGGGCAAACAGGACAAACAGGATCTCCATGGGCTACCAACGCAAAAGTAGATCATTGCACCTTTCATGACAGCCCAGAAGCAGACTTCCGGAGAACACTGATGTCGGAATCAAATAGTGACACCAACAAAGCTCTATTGTGGCAGTCAACCAAAATGGAAGTCCAAATTGATCTTCTGCAATCGATTGCTGGCCGCCTAGTCAACATAAGCTCCAGAGTGGAAGAGCTGGAAAATAGGATCGACCAGCACTTGCTATCCAACCGAGGTGAATGCTCCTGTTCCTGCTCAAAACTCATGGAAAAATGGGCGCTACTTCCCGAGATCCTAGCCGATATAGTAAAGACAGTCCAAGGAAGCAGGGAAATACGGCTCCCGAGCAACACAGACGGCAGGACTATAAGAAGCGGCCACCTTTCGGCAGTGAGACAAATGGAAGTAATCGATCTCGGCTTAATGTTACCAGCAGGACTGGATCAAAAAGGAGCACAAAGGAGCGAGGCCCCTGCCCACAATGCCAAATTGGCACAAGGAACACAAAGCCCAAAAAGCAGGGCAACAGAGTGCAATGAAGTCCCGGATGTCATGGAAAATGACTTAAAAGAACCAACTCCCTGCAAAATCGGTGTGCCTGAACGCCCGTTGTCAAGAAGAGAAAAAAAGAAGATCAAGAAACAACAGAAAAAAACCAAGTTAAGAGGAAGGCAACTGCAGCTAAGGAAGACTGATGGCAGACCGTCACAAGGGGACCCCAAAGCTGGTCAGCTTTACCCAATTTTTATAAATAAAAACTGGGGTAAAAAGGCTTTTGACACGGTCCCGCCCCCAGTAGTACAGCAAAAACAGCCAATCATAACAAGTAATCCACCTGCGACAGGTCAAAAGCCGCAAACAAGAACAGGACACTCTCCAGGGAGCCAAACGACAGAGGACACAAGCCACGCATCAGCTGAAAAAACCCCACCGCAATCAAGGTCAATAGCACCGCCGCTGCTGGAGGATCTAAAACCACTACAGCAAAGCCCCGGGCATCAGCTCAGCATCAGGTACACTTATGGCCAGAGCTCGAATTCCAAAGCAGGATCAGCCATAAGCAAACAAGGAAGTCCAACCATCGGATTAACCCAGGCGACACAAGATCTAGGAAGGAACGAAACGAGCCATTCGTCAGGAACAGTAACCACCATCCACGAGGTTGTCCTCACCCCGAGATTCTATAGCACGGGTCAGCATGACATTTTGAATAGGTGTAACATTCTCCGCATTTTCAAGCACCTTGAAGTTCTAGACCAGCTACAAACAGGTGACATAGAATGGGTGAGATTCTTGAGTATGAAGGGGGACACACACGGCAATTCAACAGTACTGGGTTTGAAGAAAAAGGAAACCGTACAAGCCATCTTGAACAATTCTACTCAACTCGCTGAGTGGGGCATCGATGCTCAGAATCTACCCAACCCAAAATACCCATACATCCTAGCACCAGACAAGGGGGACATGGGCCCTTGGTCAGTCCTGCAGGGGACAAATAGCTCAGGACTCCCCGAGAACAGAAGGAAGAGATATAAGGACTACACAGGAATCACGATCGCATGCCAAAACAATCAAAGGGTAATTAGTGCCATCCCCTCCCTCTCGGATCAATCCGGAAACTCGGGAAGTACACAGAAGCATTACTAACAGCAGCGAGAACAGGTCTGGTAGGTGCGAGGCCAAGGGAGGACCTTTTCTTAAAAAGTACCTAACATTAATCTCATGGAACATCGCCGGGAGCAGCAAGATCGGCGAGAACAAAAACCTGAGGCGATTCCTGGAAACAGGAGACATACTCTGCCTTCAAGAGACCTGGGCATTATCTAGCACACCATTGGCAGGGTTCTACGAACATTTTGTTCCAGCAATAAAAATGAACCTTTTTGGTCGCCCGTCTGGCGGTCTATCAGTTTACATAAAACACGCAAGCCCCCTCGTAGTGACAGGAATAAACCTAAATTCATCTGGGCTGCAAGCCTTACAAATCGAAGGCCTGAAACACACACTACAGCCAATGCGCCTCCTAATAATAAACTGCTACGTCAATCCAGCACAAACCATCATGAAAGATCAGTTGGAGGCATTGACATGGGAAATAGACAACCTCTTAAATAAATATAAAACTCATTGTGAGAAGTTGGCCTGGCATATGCTGTCCACTAATTATAGTGGGCACCTTGCACCAGTCCAAATCGACTCTTATGGTAGGTAGGTTAAAGACAACCTTATTGAAAGCTATCCTAGTGGTAGCTGTGGAGAGCAGCCTTCAGGCTAAGTCTTGAAGGAATGTAAAGCAGCTTGTTTTACCAGTCTATAATCTCTTGAGTGACCAAATGAAAGAGCACCACACCAGGTATATATTCAAAATATATGTATTTATTACTAAACACACCCCTCTAGTCTCTTTATGAGGCTAGAGTTCGAAGTACATAGGTTATAAGATCTTAAATCACAGTAATAGCACAAATACACGTTTGGGCCCGAGGGCGTACCAAACCATATACCAATAAAGTGGTATGCGAACCACGACTGAACTAGACACTAGGCCTAGAGCCTCTAGAAGTGCTTGGACCACAAGGAACCACCCAAGGTAGTGACACAGGGGACCCACGGGAGACGCGTGCAGTGTAAATACACAACCGCGATACGCCGTTAACTTCTATGGAGAAAGTCGGGATCGGGAAAATAGAGAAAAGGGACACTTAAAAGAGGACTAGGACAAAACCCTTTGAGATCTAGGACTTTGAAGAGTCTCTACCCACGGGAGCACCGGAATACTCGTGTTACCTCACCCAGGGAAGCCGGGTGCATAGGTGCCTTTCGGGGTCGGGTTTCGTCTAACCCTGGGCATAATACTTCGCTACGCTCACGGAGCATGCAAAGTTTGTGCTACTACGCAAATTGCACGTAGCAGAGTGAATAACTGTGCTAATTGACGTAGCGTAGCAGCAGTAAAATAAACACTTTCAAATGCCTTGCTAAAGCAATTTTCTATGCTAAAAAGCATATAACCAATTCACAAAAATGAATTTTGACAATAAAATATCAAGCAATGAGAGAGGTGATGATTTTGGAGTCCCCCCTAACCTAGGGGGAGGACCAAGCAGATGCCTTGAACACAAAAAGCATATCATGTGAACGATTCAATGGTGGTCCCTTCCTCCTAGGACCACCCCAAGCACTGTTATGGGCAAAAATACAATCCCAACCAAAGGCCCTGCAAAGCATTATGGGACGAGATTAGCAGTGGACAGTGAATATTATAGTTTCCAATATCAAAATAATTCTACAAAGAGCTGCAGTTCAACTAGTCGTTACTAGGTGTCCCTCACGAGTCAAATGCAAAAGCATTGAAATTATTAATACATCAAGCTGCAGTTCCACTGGTCGTTACAAGATGTCCCTCACGAGTCAAATGCAAAAGTATTGAAAATCTTTCATGAGGCTTTTGCATTTGACTCGTGAGGGACATCTAGTAACGACTAGTGGAACTGCAGCTCTTTGTAGAATTATTTTGATATTAGATACTATAATATTCACTGCCCACTGCTAATCTCGTCCCATAATGCTTTGCAGGGCCTTTGGTTGGGATTGTATTTTGCCAATAACTGTGCTTGGGGGTCCTAAGAGGATGGGACCACCACTGAATGGTTCAAAAGATGTGTTTTTTGTTTTCAAGGCATCTGCTTGGTTTTCCCCCTAGGTTAGGGAGGATCCTAAAATCATCACCTCTCTCACTGCTTGTTAATTTATCGTTTTTACTTTTCTGTAATAACTATATGCATTTTTAGCACATAAAGACAGAGATATTTATTTTATCTTAACTTGCACTGTACAAGGTGCTTTTGGCAATTATTGTACAGTGCAGTCAAGCGCACAGCTACGCACTACGCAATGTGCATAGCTACGTGTAGTTAAAAATGTACTTTACGTAGCTACGTGAAGTGCTACTACGCAAACTACGCCCAGGCTTAGTTTCGTCGTCGATTCGAATGGCGATCTGCTGGCGGCCAAGAGAAAAGTGTCCGGGTGGATCCAAGAGTGGATCGGAGTTCTGGTGAACCTGAAAGCAGAGGGGACAGAGTCTGGGTCACTAGCCAGTGACCAGGAAGGCGATGGACAGATGCCCACCGATGTCGAGTGCTTCAGGTGCGTTGATGGTCGTCTTGACTCTTCAGCCACGAGGTCCGGGAGGCGTTGTCGGCGACCAGGAGCAGGATACGGGCTGGTGCTCGATGTCTGTCGAGTGCTGAGGTGTCGGCGACCGGATTGGACCCAACAAGCCTTGGCAACGGTAAGTCTCGAGTAAGATGTAGATCGTCGATGGTGCAGACCAGCAAGGTTTGTGGAACTCACTCAGCAAGGGTAAGTGAGGGCAGGCCTGGAGCAACCAGACTGCCAAGTAAAGAAAAGATTGGCCTTCGTTAAGGGCTACTAGCCAACGGGCTAGCGACCGCGAAGGAGCCTCGTGATGCCGCACGTGGAGCTGGCTTACAGGACACTCGTGGAGTGGAGGCCAGTGATCTTTGGTGCAGGTGGTGCTGGAGGCTAGGGCTACTCGGAGCCCAAAGCACGACTTCTTGGGAGACCCAGAAGATGGTGCACTTGCAAGTGTGCTCGGTGTCCAGGGGTCACGGTCTCAAGTCACCCACGATAGCCACGGGCCTCAGCTTTGCTGGGGACTCAGGGTAGCCTCGGGGAAGTCTGAGAATCTACCTCTGGTGATGCGATGACTTCGGCGTCCGACGGGAGCTTCAGTGATGCGAACCGGACAGATGCTTCTTTGGTGCCTGCCAAGCAGGGGAGTCACTCCTTGACCCCAAGGGAGATTCTTCAGTCCTCTAATCGTGAGTAGAGCGTCGAAGGTCCAGGATTCAGTTTCAGAGTTTCATCCAGGTATAATCTAAAGTCCTAAGGACTGGGTTCCTACCTTTATTCTAAAAATAGGGGATGGACTACTCTGTGGCCCCACCTATGGGTGGGTCAGGGCAGAGGGGTGGCTACACCCTTTCCCTTTGTCCAGTTCGCGCCAAAGCAGGGGCTGCGAGCCCCTGATCCGGTTTGAACTGGGGTATGCACAGGGACACCAAATGTGCCCCCAGTGCAGGACTTCAAAGCACCCGAAAGTGCTCCCGCCCAGCCCCAATACACATTGTCCTGTCTGGGGAGGTGGTCACACCTCCCTGGGACAGGAAACCTATTGTCCAGGCCTCCCCTGCCGGAGTTTCGTCCAGCAGCAGGAGGCCAGACTCGTGTCTGTGGCAGCAGCATCCATTTTGTGATGCCAGGGCTCTGGAAAGAAGTTACCGGACTCGTCAGAGTTAACATGCCTTTCCCTCTAGAAGGGTGGAATGCTACCCCCGCCGCCAGGATTGGTGGGGGGTAGTATTCCAAGATGTTTGACACCAAACACGACATGTTTAGGTGCAGCCATTCCAAAGTTAGCATTTTACCGCGAGGATATAATGCGCTTAAGAGTATATGGTCAGGCTGCACTACAAACAGCATCAGAGATGGTCTCCGAATGCTGCAGAGGGGCCCTGCTCATGCAGGGGCACCCTCTCACATAGGAACCATGCACTCTGCCTTTAGGATTGATAAGGCCTGCCTTAGGAGTGACTTATAGGTTTATATGTGTGTACGCTTTTAGTGATATAGGTAACCTATACCACAGTAAGGGGTGCATGCACCACCTTACCCAGGCTGCAGTAGCAGACCTGTGGTGTCAGTTTGGATGGCCTTCCAGGGGTGGCATAATATATGCTGCAGCCCCTGGCAGGCCTCTGAGGTACCTATGCCCTTGGTACATAGTATACCATATACTAGGGATTTACAAGGGCACTCCAGATCCCAATCAGTGATGTGCCTAAGGCACATGGAGACCCTTTTAAAGAGGAAACAGCTAGGCTGGGGTTCTGAATAGCAGGGCCCCAGCCAGACTAATGTCGAAAACCAGTGAAGCATCAGCAAAAAGTGGGGGTACCCATGTGAAGCAGATCCTACTCTCCTACACAACCCCTCCCCAAACGTAGGGACATTAAACTAACCTTGCCCAGTTAAGTCTTCATGTTCTAAGTGGAAATACCTAGAGAGTCCATCTGCATTCGCATGGTTACTCCCAGGCCTATGTTCCACTGTAAAGTCCATCCCCTGTAGGGAAATGGACCACCTAAGCAGTTTGGGGTTTTCACCCTTCATTTGTTTTAGCCATAACAGGGGCTTATGGTCTGTCTGAACCAGGAAGTGTGTACCAAACAAGTATGGCCTCAACTTCTTCAGAGCCCAGACCACAACAAAGGCCTCCCTCTCTATGGCTGACCAACGTTTCTCTCTAGGGGTCAGCCTTCTGCTAATAAAAGCTACTGGCTGATCCTGACCTTCTTCATTCAATTGTGACAGTACAGCCCCTACCCCCAATTCAGATGCATCTGTTTGAACAATGAACTTTTTGGAGTAATCAGGACTCTGCAGAATTGGAGCAGTGCACATGGCCTGCTTGAGGTCATCAAATGCCTTTTGACAGCTAGCTGTCCACTGAACCTTTTGGGCATTTTCTTAGAAGTTAAGTCATTCAAGGGTGTCACTATTGATCCATACCCCTTGACAAATCTCCTATAGTACCCAGTCAGGCCTAAGAAGGCTCTCACCTGAGTCTGGGTAGTGGGAGCAGTCCAGTCCATGATGGTCTGGATCTTGCTCTGCAAAGGTTGAACCTGGCCTCCACCCACAAGGTGGCCCAGGTACACAACCTGACTCTGCCCTATCTGGCACTTAGTGGCCTTGATAGTCAGGCCTGCCTTTTGCAGGGCCTGTAAAACATTCCTGAGGTGGACCAGGTGATCCTCCCAGGTGGAGCTAAAGACAGCAATATCATCTAGATAAGCTGCACTATAGGCTTCCAGTCCTGTGAGAACTGTGTTCACCAACCTCTGGAAAGTGGCAGGTGCATTTTCAGACCAAAGGGCATTACCACAAATTGATAATGCCCACTAGGGGTTGAAAATGCTGTTTTGGGCTTTGCAGTATCAGCTAGTCTGATCTGCCAGTAGCCAGCTGTTAGGTCAAATGTGCTGAGATATTTGGCAGAGGCCAAAGTATCTATGAGCTCATCTGCCCTGGGTATTGGATGGGCATCAGTCCTAGTGACTGCATTGAGACCCCTGTAGTCTACACAAAACCTCATCTCTCTTTTTCCACCACTGGTGTGAGGTTTCGGTACTAGGACTACTGGACTAGCCCAAGGGCTATCTGAGGGCTCAAGTACTCCCAATTCCAACATTTTCTGGACTTCAGTCCTGATACAGTCCCTGACATGGTCAGGTTGCCTATAAATCTTGTTTTTAATAGGCAGACTGTCCCCAGTGTCCACTTCATGAGTGCACCAGGTGGTCTGACTGGGTGTCAGTGAAAACATATGTCTAAACTGATTGAGGACTTGCCTGCAATCAGTTTGTTGCTGGGTAGTGAGGCTGCCTGCCAAGGCTGCACCATCAACTGACCCATCGTCAGGGTTCTGTGAGAGCAGGTCAGGGAGTGGGTCACTCTCTTCCTCCTGCCCTTCATCAGTAGCCATGAGCAAGCCCATGTCTGCCCTGTCCACATATGGCTTTAGTCTGTTGACATGGAGAACCCTTTGGGGACTCCTGGGTGTTCCCAGGTCCACTAAGTAAGTGACCTCACCCTTCTGCTCAACAATAGTGTGGGGTCCACTCCATTTGTCTTGGAGAGCTGCTGGGGCCACTGGCTCCAACACCCACACCTTCTGTCCTGGCTGGTAAACAGTCAGAACAGCCTTTTGGTCATGCCAGGCCTTTTGAAGTTCCTGGCTAGCCTCAAGGTTTTTGGTTGCCTTTTTCATGTACTCAGCCATCCTGGAGCGGAGACCAAGTACATAGTCCACTATATCTTGCTTTGGGGGCTTGAGAGGTAACTCCCATCCTTCCTTCACCAAGCACAGTGGACCCCTCACAGGGTGGCCAAACAGAAGTTCAAAATGGCTGTAACCAACCCCCTTCTGAGGCACCTCCCTATATGTGAATAAAAGGCAGGGCAAGAGTATGTCCCATCTACGCCTAAGCTTTTCTGGGAGCCCTTTAATCATGCCCTTCAAGGTTTTGTTGAATCTCTCAACTAAACCATTGCATTGTGGGTGATAGGGTGTGGTGAACTTATAAGTCACTCCACACTCCTTCCACATTGCTTTTAAGTACCCAGACATGAAGTTAGCACCCCTGTCTGATACTACCTCCTTAGGAAAGCCCACTCTTGAGAAGATTCCCAGGAGGGCCCTTGCCACCACAGGTGCTGTAGTGGTCCTGAGGGGAATAGCTTCTGGGTACCTGGTGGCATGATCCACTACCACCAGGATAAACCTGTGCCCAGAGGCTGTTTGGGGATCCATGGGACCAACAATGTCAATCCCTACCCTTTCAAAGGGCACCCCCACCACAGGTAGTGGTATCAGGGGGCCTTTGTAGTGCCACCTGCTTTGCCACTGGCTTGGCAGGTTACACAGGAGCGACAAAACTCCTTACTGTCTTCAGACATGTGGGGCCAGTGAAAGTGAGGGACAATTCTGTCCCAAGTCTTGTTCTGGCCCAGGTGTCCTGCTAAGGGAATATCATGGGCTAGGGTCAATAGGAAGCCCCTGAACTTCAAAGGTATTACCAACCTCCTGGTAGCACCAGGCTTGGGGTCTCTACTCTCTGAGTACAGGAGTCCATCATCCCAATACACTGTATGGGGACCACTAGCTTTCCCAGCAGCCTCAGCAGCAGCTTGCTGTCTGAGGGGTTCAAGGGAGGGGCAGCTCTGCTGCTCCTGGCTCAGATCTGCCCTAGAAGGTCCCCCTGTCCCCAAGAACTCAACCTGGTCAGGTTCAAGTTCCTCTGGGACAGTTCCTTCTTCAGGGCTGAGATCATCCCCCTCAAGGGACTGATCTTCCTCCTGAGCCAAGGGGAAGGCACTGCCTTAACCCTACTACTCCTCCTCTTGGAAGGCACTTGGTCCATTCTTCCAGAATCCAAGGCCTGTTCAGTGCTAGACATTTTGGCTTGTGACCTGGTCACAGCAAACACATCTGCAGGGATCCCCAGCATTTCTGCATGGGTCCTGAGCTCCACTTCTGCCCAAGCAGAAGTCTCTAAGTCATTGCCAAGCAAGCATTCGACTGGTAGGTTTGCACTTACCACAACCTTCTTAAGGCCAGTTACCCCTCCCCAGGAGAAGTTAACAACTGCCAGAGTATGGTCTGTTCTGACATTGCTAGGATTGGTCACTTGGTACATCTCACCAAGCATAACTTGCCCAGGTAGCACAAGGTCTTGTGTCACCATTGTGACACTTGCCCCTGTGTCCCTAAATGCCAAAGCCTCTCGTCCATTGATTAAAGGCTGTTGTCTGTACTTGCCCAGATTACTGGGACTCATAGAGGAGGGCACATCCATGCCTCCATCACAGACTAACACAGCCTGAGTCAGTTCTCTAACTAGGTCAGAGCCCAACTCAGTTCCCAGGGTGAACCCTACTAAACCCTTTGCTGGAGCACTTCCACCAACTGTACTAGGGGGAACAGGTGCCTTAGGGGCATTGGTGGGTGCTGGACTGGAGTCTTTGGACTTGGTGCAATCACTGGTCCAGTGGGTCTTTTGCTTACAGACCTTGCACCATGGTTTTCTTTGGCCTTTACCCTTGGTAGACTGGGAATCCCCACCAGAAGAAGATTTTTGGGGGCCTGATGAAGACTTTTGATCTTTACCCTTCTCCCCACCCTTGTCAGAGTTCTTAGCATCTTGCTTCTTGGTTTCCCCACCTTGGTTCTGTACCTTCTGCTTCACCCTGGTTCTGACCCATTTGTCTGCCTTCTTTCCCAATTCTTGGGGAGAGGTCAGATCAGAGTCAACCAGGTATTGATGCAACAGCTGATTTTGACAGTTATTAAGAATCTGCTCCCTCATTATCAGATTATACAATCCTGAGAAGTCACACACCTTACTGCCCATCAACCAGCCTTCCAGAGCCTTGGCAGAACAATCCACATAGTCTACCCAGTCTTGAGTCTGTGCTTTTTGGGTGTCTCTGAACTTCAACCTGTACTGTTCAGTGGTTAGGCCAAACCCATCAATAAGAGCACTCTTCAAGACCTTGTAATTGTCAGCATCCTCCTCTCTAACAGTGAGGAGCTTGTCTCTACCTTTGTCAGCAAAGGAGAGCCACAAGATTGCTGCCCACTGCTCCTGAGGGACCTTCTGTACTTTACAGGCCCTCTCTAAAGCAGTTATCCATTTGTGGATATCATCCCCACTCTGGTAGGGAGGGACAATCTTGCTCAGGTTCCTATGGTCATAGGACCTTTCCCTATCTCTAGGGACATGGCTGCCACCATGGGACTCTAGTCCCAACTTTCTTCTCTCTCTAAGGAGATCTAGGGATTCTCTATCTAAAGCCAATTGCTTCTTCCTGATCTCTAGTTGAGTTTCCTCATACTGGACCAGTCTCTTTCTTCTCTCATGAGAGGATTCCCTCCTGTGAGAAGAAACAGAGCTCCCTATTGAGGTGCCAGAGTGGTTAGACTCCTGAGAAGGAGACCTAGACTTTCTGAGCACACTCATAATCCTTCCTGGGGGGACAAAGGTGTGGTTCTCTAGATCCTCATCTTCATCTTCCCCAGAAGGGATTGGGTTCTCCAGGTCAGGGTCATTGTCACCCTCCTGGTCAGTTTCAGAGGGGGCTGGGGGTAGTGGTACCCCTGGCCCCTTCCTCATCTGCTGGCCCACCCTCTGCTCCTACCCCTTCAGTCTCTGAGGACTTACTAAGATCATAAGCCACCAACAACTCCTGGAGGTGTTGGGTGGTGGGACTTTGGCCTGTCCTTAATTTCCTCACGTTACACAAAGCTCTCAATTCCAAGAATGGGAGTGTGTCATACTTGGAGGGTGGAAGCTCCATGGCTTCCTGCAAGGCATCTTTGGATCCTGCTTTTAAAGACATTACTAGTGTGGTGTGGTGTATGCACTACCTACTCTAGTGTGGCCTACTAAACTCTCTTGAGTTGTAGAAAGGGTTGTGCTATCCCTTAACACACAACTCTAAGTTCAGTAGAACTTACTGTTATTCTAAGCTTAAATTATATGTACCTTAGGTACCTTTAGTGGTTTTCAGTTGATCAATTCAATTGAGATTATCTGGTAAAACAATAGCAAGCTGGAATCCCACACGCTGCACACCAATGTGAGAAGTTGGCCTGGCATATGCTGTCCACTAATTATAGTGGGCACCTTGCACCAGTCCAAATCGACTCTTATGGTAGGTAGGTTAAAGACAACCTTATTGAAAGCTATCCTAGTGGTAGCTGTGGAGAGCAGCCTTCAGGCTAAGTCTTGAAGGAATGTAAAGCAGCTTGTTTTACCAGTCTATAATCTCTTGAGTGACCAAATGAAAGAGCACCACACCAGGTATATATTCAAAATATATGTATTTATTACTAAACACACCCCTCTAGTCTCTTTATGAGGCTAGAGTTCGAAGTACATAGGTTATAAGATCTTAAATCACAGTAATAGCACAAATACACGTTTGGGCCCTAGGGGCGTACCAAACCATATACCAATAAAGTGGTATGCGAACCACGACTGAACTAGACACTAGGCCTAGAGCCTCTAGAAGTGCTTGGACCACAAGGAACCACCCAAGGTAGTGACACAGGGGACCCACGGGAGACGCGTGCAGTGTAAATACACAACCGCGATACGCCGTTAACTTCTATGGAGAAAGTCGGGATCGGAAAAATAGAAGAAAGGGACACTTTAAAGAGGACTAGGACAAAACCCTTTGAGATCTAGGACTTTGAAGAGTCTCTACCCACGGGAGCACCGGAGTACTCGTGTTACCTCACCCAGGGAAGCCGGGTGCATAGGTGCCTTTCGGGGTCGGGTTTCGTCGTCGATTCGAATGGCGATCTGCTGCAAAGTGCTGCTGGCGGCCAAGAGAAAAGTGTCCGGGTGGATCCAAGAGTGGATCGGAGTTCTGGTGAACCTGAAAGCAGAGGGGACAGAGTCTGGGTCACTAGCCAGTGACCAGGAAGGCGATGGACAGATGCCCACCGATGTCGAGTGCTTCAGGTGCGTTGACAGTCGTCTTGACTCTTCAGCCACGAGGTCCGGGAGGCGTTGTCGGTGACTAGGAGCAGGATTCTGGCTGGTTCTCGATGTCTGTCGAGTGCTGAGGTGTCGGCGACCGGATTGGACCCAACAAGCCTTGGCAACAGCAAGTCTCGAGTAAGATGTAAATCGTTGATGGTGCAGACCAGCAAAGTCTGTGGAACTCACCCAGCGAGAGTAAGTGAGGGCAGGCCTGGAGCAACTAGACTGCCAAGTAAAGAAAAGATTGGCCTTCGTTAAGGGCTACTAGCCAATGGGCTAGCGACCGCGAAGGAGCCTCGTGACGCCGCACGTGGAGCTGGCTTACAGGACACTCGTGGAGTGGAGGCCAGTGATCTTCGGTGCAGGTGGTGCTGGAGGCTAGGGCTACTCGGAGCCCAAAGCACGACTTCTTGGGAGACCCAGAAGATGGTGCACTTGCAAGTGTGCTCGGTGTCCAGGGGTCACGGTCTCAAGTCACCCACGATAGCCACGGGCCTCAGCTTTGCTGGGGACTCAGGGTAGCCTCGGGGAAGTCTGAGAATCCACCTCTGGTGATGCGATGACTTCGGCGTCCGACGGGAGCTTCAGTGATGCGAACCGGACAGATGCTTCTTTGGTGCCTGCCAAGCAGGGGAGTCACTCCTTGACCCCAAGGGAGATTCTTCAGTCCTCTAATCGTGAGTAGAGCGTCGAAGGTCCAGGATTCAGTTTCAGAGTTTCGTCCAGGTATAATCTAAAGTCCTAAGGACTGGGTTCCTACCTTTATTCTAAAAATAGGGGATGGACTACTCTGTGGCCCCACCTATGGGTGGGTCAGGGCAGAGGGGTGGCTACACCCCTTTCCCTTTGTCCAGTTCGCGCCAAAGCAGGGGCTGCGAGCCCCTGATCCGGTTTGAACTGGGGTATGCACAGGGACACCAAATGTGCCCCCAGTGCAGGACTTCAAAGCACCCGAAAGTGCTCCCGCCCAGCCCCAATACACATTGTCCTGTCTGGGGAGGTGGTCACACCTCCCTGGGACAGGAAACCTATTGTCCAGGCCTCCCCTGCCGGAGTTTCGTCCAGCAGCAGGAGGCCAGACTCGTGTCTGTGGCAGCAGCATCCATTTTGTGATGCCAGGGCTCTGGAAAGAAGTTACCGGACTCGTCAGAGTTAACATGCCTTTCCCTCTAGAAGGGTGGAATGCTACCCCCGCCGCCAGGATTGGCGGGGGGTAGTATTCCAAGATGTTTGACACCAAACACGACATGTTTAGGTGCAGCCATTCCAAAGTTAGCATTTTACCGCGAGGATATAATGCGCTTAAGAGTATATGGTCAGGCTGCACTACAAACAGCATCAGAGATGGTCTCCGAACGCTGCAGAGGGGCCCTGCTCATGCAGGGGCACCCTCTCACATAGGAACCATGCACTCTGCCTTTAGGATTGATAAGGCCTGCCTTAGGAGTGACTTATAGGTTTATATGTGTGTACGCTTTTAGTGATATAGGTAACCTATACCACAGTAAGGGGTGCATGCACCACCTTACCCAGGCTGCAGTAGCAGACCTGTGGTGTCAGTTTGGATGGCCTTCCAGGGGTGGCATAATATATGCTGCAGCCCCTGGCAGGTCCTCTGAGGTACCTATGCCCTTGGTACATAGTATACCATATACTAGGGACTTATAAGGGCACTCCAGATCCCAATCAGTGATGTGCCTAAGGCACATGGAGACCCTTTTAAAGAGGAAACAGCTAGGCTGGGGTTCTGAATAGCAGGGCCCAAGCCAGACTAATGTCGAAAACCAGTGAAGCATCAGCAAAAAGTGGGGGTACCCATGTGAAGCAGATCCTACTCTCCTACACTCATCAGGTAATTTTAGCTGGGGTCTTTAACCTGAAGGACCTCGACAATGCCGCACCACCATATCGAGGGTCGGGAAGGGCCACACCCTTTCACGACTTACTCGACAACCATAAGCTATCTTCAACTTACGCTGTGAAAGCAATACACTCGAATGGTGGGCAACTACAGCCAACCTTCCGGGACATCTCGAGAATTGACTATATCATGGTCAGTGAAGCAATGGCAGCCAGTTTGGAAGATTTTACAGTCGAGGATAGGTCGGAAAGCGATCACAGGCCTCTAATAGCAGTGTTCATGCTGGAAGTTCCATCAGCCTTTAAGTTCCAAGCCAACGGAGAGTCCAGAGGGGATGAAAATCACAGCCTCCTAAGGAGAATTAGATGGACAGACGAGACGGGCGCGTAGCTTCAAAACTGGCTGGACCTAAAACAGGATGAGATCCCAGCAATGTCGTCTTCACCGATAAAAAACTGGGAGACCACAGTTGAGGAGATACAAACGAGCTTGGGCGATCCCCAGCCACAACGCTCAAGGTCCAAAAAGAAATCAACAGCTGGAAGCATCCGCCCAACCAAGGACATACGCGATACCAAACGCCTCTTGCGTAAGGCACTTGCAATAAAGAAAAGAGGGGGCAGACAAACAGATGGGACACCAATTGCATCATTGAGGGCAGCCCTAAGAAAGAAATGGTGGGAACACAAAAAAGCTCACATAGAGAGGGAATGGATCAAAGTTTTCTCCCTGCTTAAACAGAAAAACTTAGCAGGATTATGGAGACACATAAACCGGCTAAGTAGCAGAGGAGTTCAAAAAGAAAACGGTATGGCAGAGCAAGACTGGCTGGTCCACGTAAAGCAGCTATATTCAATCGCCCATGTAAACACATGCAACACAGAAGATCCTAACCGCAGGGTAGACTATCTCCACCAACCAAGGGCAAAGATCGAAGAAACGACCCTTAGCCCCCGAAACCCACCTGAGGGTCAGCGAGACCAGGCAGAGATGCGTTGCACACCGCCAGCCCAGATAAACCCTCAAATGGTCATCAAGATACTCAAGAATATGAAGAATGACCGGGCCCTGGGCCAAGCGGGATACCCGCCCGGTTTTTAAAAAGGCCCTCCATTTCTGGGCAACCGTCCTCACTCCTCTTTACAACCACTCCTTAATGACAGCAAAAACCCCTGATTCCTGGAGGGGCTCCATACTAGTCCCAATTTTTAAAAAAGGGGATCGTTTAAAGCCATCAATCTATAGGCTCATCGCTCTACTCGACATTGAAGCCCTCATATTGAAGGACCTGGAGACATGGGCCGAAGGAAAAAGCATCATCCCCTGCCATCAGACTGGCTTCAGACCACAGTCATCGACAATGGACAACATTCTGGCGTTAGCGCACCTAGCAACGGAAGCAGCAAAAAAGAAAAACCCTCCACTCTTTTGCTGCTTCATTGACTACAGCACAGCCTTCGATAAAGTGGTACGAAATAGGTTATGGCGGAAATTAGAAAATTGGGGCATCCCGCCAAACCTACTGAAGGCAATTAGATCACTATATGAAGGCACCTGGGTGCGGGTCAAAACCAGCGCTGGCACAGTGTCCCCAAAAATAACAACGAACAACGGTCTGAAACAAGGATGCGTGTTGGCGCCCATCCTCTTTAACCTGTATACGGCGGACTTGGGGGATGCCTTGAAAGGCGCCAGCCTAGTAGCACCGAGATTAGGCAGCATGAGGCTGCTGGTGCTACAATATGCCGATGACATTACCATAATGGACCACACGAGGGTGGGCCTACAGAGAGCCCTAAATGCACTGAATCAATTCAACAAAGATAACAATCTTATAGTCAACCAAGGGAAAACTAAGGTCGTCATTTTTGGGAGCTACCACCTGAAAAAGAAAGCGCAGTGGCTAATGGGAGACTTACAAATCAGTACAGTGGCAGAGTACAATTATCTAGGGGTTTGATTACGGAACGGGCCAAGGCAAATGTCCACCTGAAGCAGCAGTCTTCCAAGGCCAATAAGGCGATATTCCTGTTAAAGAAACTGAGCTTACACTTGATAAGCCCCACTGCAGGACCAATATTAACTGCCTTAAAAGCAAAACTGCTGCCAGCCATTAGTTATGGCCACCAGGCTTTTCCGGGGTCGCAGGACGCCCTTCTCATCGCAACACAAGCCAAAGCATATCAATCAGTCTTTTCTATCCCAAGGTCGGCAAGGAAGTCGAGGCTAAGATTGGAGCTAGGCCTGGTAAGGCCAGACTTGATGTGCCAAGGGGAGATCATAAAACTATACTTAAGGATTATAAGGGCCCCAACAAACTCCTTAAGACACCAACTGAGAGTCATCTTTGAGGGGCCAAGATCAGTATGGCACACCAGCCTTGGCAAAGCACTCAAGACTTTAAAGATCGAGGAAAAGAGCATACCACTGCCTGAAATCCCACTAAATGCCTGGAAAAAAGCCATAAACAGACAAGTCCGCAAAACCTCATTTGATCTGGATCTTAAATCTCTTCGCTATAGCCCCAACCTAGTCCCGCTGAACGGCTCCTATATGGTAGGCAAGGCACAACCCTACCTAAACGAGGCCCTGACACCACAAGCCAGAACCAAAATCCTCTCCATGAGACTATGCACTTTAGGAATCACCGATTTTAACCCCGCATGGGCTCGCAATGGGAAATCACAAGCTGCAGACTGTGCCCCTACACGAGGGAATCCTTGCTTCACCTTTTATGCTGCTGCCCCACCCTCAGGAACGAACGTCGACGACTTCTTCGCCCAGTCTGTATCACCAAGGGAATCAAGATATGCCGCGAAGCATCAGCCTTGTGCTTTTCTAGAACAACCACGATGACCTTGGCGAGACTGGGGAAATTCATTCATTTGATTAGAATGGCTCTAAAGGCAGCAAACGAACACAATCAAACCAGGGCTACCTGCGAGGCAAAACAAGGGGGGTAATGCAGCCTCCCCTCAAATGAGGGAAGAGCCCTGATCCTACTCACTCGTCCTACAGAGACCGCACCACATCTACGGCTCTAAATGGAAGGGACAAGGAGAACGACCTACAGACTGTCGTAGCAGAAAACCGCTAAGGCCTACACAGCTGTCTAAGAAACTCTGTGCAAGGACTCGTGATAAAGACTCGGTGCTGGTAGCCCGAGTGGTTGCAGTGGAGAGGGGATATAATACTTGAACAAAAAACTTTTTAATCGGCAGCCTCTACATTCCTTCATTTGCTCGTTTTTATGCTTTTTTACTGTAATGATTTTAATTAATTGTACAGTTAATAAATAAATTTAAAAAAAGATACATTTATCACAGTAGAAACAGCAGATACACAAGTTGCCCCCCACCCCCGGATAGAGTCTATGAAATTGTCTTCCAAATTGAAGGTGATATACAGCATTCAATCACAGCGTTTTTTTGGGAAAATCTCACCTCTTCATACAACATTTTGTTGGCAGAGGCAGATTGACCTCCACCATTTGTGCTAGCCGCTCCTAGAGGGGAGGACGTGATTCTTCCGAGTTTTTGCGTTACGTCCCTGAGGAACATGCAAAGGCTTACGCATCTGAGTGGGCTTTGGCCCTTGCCCCGGCGGTGTACCGTAATCAGGTGGGCAGGGATAGAGATTCATCGGCACATGAGATACCGTTACGGTCTATGCCACAGCCACAGCCGCAATATCCAATCAGACGAGAGGCTAAGGCTCCCGTTTGTGACATTCTAACTCAGTTGGAGTGCCAAGGAATGATTGAATCCTGCGTATCACCGATGAATAATCCTCTTTTTCCAGTATCAAAACCCGATGGGTCATATCGCATTGTATTAGGTTATCCAAATTTGAATAGTCATTGTCGTACATTTGCGGTACAGAACACACATAGCTCTGCGCTAGTGAACAGCCTTATTTGTAAGAAATACAAAACTACACTGGATATATCCAATGGTTTCTATAGTCACAACTTGGCTCCTGAGAGACGTGACTTGACAGAATTTACCGCCGTTGGAAATCAGAAAATATTTACGCGTTTGCCTATGGGGATAAGAATAGCCCCGGGGCTTTCACTGCACGTGTTGTGTCTTTGTTACCAGCATAGACCCTGATGCATTCTCATACGTTGATGATATTTATCTGACCAACGATGAACTGATGCAGCATCTAGTCCGAGTCGACCGAATTATTCAGTCGTTTGCCGACTATGGATACAAATTCAATTTTGCAAAGTCACACGTCGCTTGTTTGGCGTTGCTCTTTTTGGGCTATGAGCTCAATAATGAAGTTAGGGGCTTAGCCCCCCACTTTCTGGAGAAGTGTGCACAATTGCAACCTCCGTCTACTCTGAAGAAACTTCAGTCTTTGCTGGGATTTTTTAATTTCGGGAGAACTTACATCCCCTGATTCCCAACATGGACCACAGGCTTGCTTTGATCATAGCCGCACACGAAGGCATGGCTTCTGCACATGCCGGAGTGTCTGCGACAGTCTCTATTTTACAGCATCGTTATTGGTGTTGTGGTTTATACAAACAGACCCGTAGTTATGTACTTTTGTGTGACATTTGTCAGCAAATCAAACCGTCTACGGTCTCACACTCACCACAAACACAGCTATATATTTCAAATCAGCCGTTTGGCTGTGTATATCATGATCACTGCAGGCCATTGACTTCGGATACTGCATATAAATACATTTTTGTTGCAGTTGATTCATGCACTATATTCCTTTGGGTTTGGCCATAACGCAGTGCTGACGCTCGAAATTTCATTAGAGATTTGCGTGTCATTGTCGGGACATTTGCCTGTGGCACCTTCCATTCTGACCAAGGTCCAGCGTTCGCCTCTAAAGCGTACAAGGACGCGATGAAGTCATTGGGGGTGCATGTGCAGTTTTTGTCTCCATACAGGCCTGAGGGCAATTCTATAGTGGAGCGAATGAACCATGACTTAAAGCAATCTTTGACAGCTAGTGTCTTAGGTACTGGCAGGAACTGGCTGGCCCATTTGTGTGGAGTTCAAAGTGCACTAAATAATCTCCCTAGAAGATCTCTGGGTGGGCAAACCCCATACAAAATGCTCTTTGGCATTAAAATGTTTGTGCCAGACCTTGATGGTCTAGACGTTGTAGCGGTTGCCGCAACCTTTTACATAGATAATCATTCTACTATGTTACAGGACTTACAAGAGACCCGTGACAGCTACGCAAATGAACATTTGCCCTCTTCCAATGATGCGGCACTGCTGATTCCGGCCAGCTGGCTTCCTAAGACTGGAGATCTGGTACGAGAAAAGCTAGAGAACAAAAAAGAATTTGGTCCCTCTTATCGTACACCAGTTCCAGTACTTGGATTGAAGGGTACTCGTACAGTATTTCTACCACCTGCCTGGTCGCAAAGACAACAGATACATCTCAGTGGACAATGTCAAACTACACCGTCTGGCCGATTCTGAATAGTGTAACACCTGCAGTTTCATGCAACGCTATCTCTTTGAATCCGGTGAATTCATCCTCTTTGACTAATCCCCGTATCGCTGAGGGTGAGTTGGACACTACTATTGACCTTTTGCCTGTTCTGCCTCCATCCTCACCCAGCGACAAAGTCAAATATACTTACCCTGCGGATGGGTCCCAAAGTGTAGTGCCGACCAGTCCTCAACAACATCAAGCTGATGCTGCACTACCGTCTTTAATGAACATGGGTGCAAGCGGTTATTTTGGGGACCATGCGAGCTTCTCTTATGACTCATCCTCCTCGTCTTCCACTTTGGCACTTCCACCGACAAAAATAAGTATTTTTATCTCTTGGTTCAAAAAGACTTACCTGGTCCCCCTATGGACCTACATCTGGTTGGTACTTATCCTAATTTTCCTCTTCATGTCAATTGGATTTGTGACAATATTTTTCTTGCTCATCAATGGTCATTATTTGCCAGAACGCTCTGCTGTGAAGTTAGTCGATAGAATTCTGGCCCCTCATACATCGTCCCATATCATGAAAAGTGATCAAACTCTTGTGAACATTTCAGCTTTCTCAGTTGCATATGGCATCGTTTGGGATAAAGTAGTTTTTGAAATCCACGGCCCGACGGAAGTCCTCAAGATACCATACGTGTTTCAAGTCTCATTAGGAGATGTGGTATCACAAGACATACATTCTGATGATTGGGATGCACAAGCAGTACATTCATTGTTTTCTGATTTAAAGTATTATGCTGCTTTTGATGCTGAAGATTTATATTTAAATTCTGCCAAGAATGCTGACTTATTCTGTTATCAACACTATGGGCATCATTTCTTACACAAAACAAACACGTTAAGACCAGTTTTTAATTACACGCAATGGGAACATTGTCCGACTCCCATACAGGGGAGTTCTAAAACCCTTAGGGATAAGTTCACCTATTTCACAGATTATAACACGTCCAGTCCGGAATACTATTTCTTTAAATTGCAATTGTCATCTCAGCCCAAATTTATTCTAACCCACACTAAATTAATCTATTCCAATTCCCTTAGAACTGAATTGGCCAAACAGGGTTATGGTCACTGGAGAGATACCATTGATTTGAAATCAATTTGGGGCACTAAGGCTTGGCAGGTTCAGGGAACTGAAGCTTTGCATCGTGCCTGCCTAATCCCGACTCAAATTTTATTTTTAAATGATACAGTGCACCAAACTACTTGCTTTGGCTTGGCAACTGCCAAAAATTTGAATATCCCATCCATTTCATCTTTAGTGGAATATGACAATTGGCGTGCACAAAAGAATTATACGATCAATGTATTACAAGCTTTGTTTCGAAATGACACTTTCAATGTCTCTGATGTTGACCCATCCGGATGGTTGGTGTGGCAAACAAATTCAAATGCATGCCAACTGCGTTTTTGTAATGTAACGCCTGGTTTCCCACAGACTAGACCGGATCCTCGTTTTCCACGTTCACATTCGGTCACCACGTACTCGGTGGGCAGATTGTGCCAACAATGGTTAGAACACTCCACTTTGTCGTCAGTAAAACAACACTTGTGACTCTTGTCAAGCGACATCAATTTGGCTGATTTTATCTTAGGTCCTAGTTTCCTAGAACAAAGAGGTTTATCTATGCAGCTTACAATGAAGTTTGAAACTTTCGCAGATTGAGGCAGCGCTTCGTCTGCGCCAAATTGACTAAGCAAATTTAGAAAAAGTCCTTGCAGTGGTCGACAATAGTATCAATACACTGTCTTCTCACATTTATACCTTGGATAATATTGTTTCATCTGTTATTGATATTGTTCCGAATGATGTATCTGTGTTATATCATGGTCAAAATCAATTACGATCAGTGATGCAGTTTGCATGGACGTTACAGACTCTCAAAATCGGAAAAGTCCCTTGGGATCATTTGAATGCTTCTGCTTTGTTTTTACAATTTAATCTAACTGATAAACAGAGATTTATGTCCATGAAAGATGCTACATACATGCTATTACACATTGAACGATTAGAACACTTGTCATTCTCTGTGGCGGAGATGGATTCAGCTGTATGGTTAATTCATGGGGTTCTCTCTCCCATTCTCGCTGTTCCAATTTAAATCATGTATGAAACATTTCCCGATAGGCCGCTTTGAACCCCTGGGTCGTGCATTTCTCCATGAATTATGGTCCCTACCTTTCACTTACAGATGTCAACGGGAGAATTAGGAAGTTTTTCTAACAGGGGAGGACTGCGATTCCACAGTAGGACATTCCCTGGTTTGTAAACACGTTAAGTTGCACGGCGCTTGTAATGTATCCGTGCCTAATCTTGCTTGCTTTTTTAAAGGAACTCCCGTCCCAGCAATAATTCCCGCTTTTACCTTGCTTATTAACGGCAGTTATCTTATTTTGAGCAACCACGACACCAAAGGCCTTGCTCACTTTTTTAAACTTGTGGGATCCGGCCTTGTGACTTCTTTTCAGACGATATTTGGAGTAATACCGGCTTTTATTAATTCTATTTTCTCTAGCGTCTTCGGAGGATTCCCTTTGTTACTGGCGCTATCTGGTGGAATCCTGATTCTTCTGCTCCTGCTACGCAATGGCTGCTCATCTTGTGGTAATGCACAGACAAGGCCAATTGCAACTGTACCGTGACCGAATGCAACAACTTTTTGGATGCTTGCCATTAGCAACGCTTAGCGTGAGTTAACGACTGACTTTTCGCTTTGCCTACTTCACTTGCATGCAATCTGTGTTCTACTGTCAGTGGTGCCCCTTCTACTGGGCTTTGGATTTATGCCTCTCCAATACGTCATGATCGGACCTGGATTATGACCAGTTAATGGGTCCCTTAGTGGCCCATGGGCAGGCCTGTTCCAGGGATGGACATATGGCGCGTGCGGCTGCACTTGGAGTCTTGGCTGAGTGGAATATCTGTGTGGCTGCGCAGAACCTCTTGCGACGGAGTTTCATCGAATATCACGCAAGTTGCCCGGAAATGCTCTTGGACGCATCGGATTACGAGGAACACGTCTGTTCCTTCGGCCTACTTGATTGGATGGTGTCCCTTTTTTCTACTAATGATAGGGATGACCTTCTGAAACGAATTGCATTCTTAAGTTCACGTACTTTGATGGATTTCCCACCTCCTTCTTAATCACGTTTTCCCTGAAACGACAAAATTTTAAACGACATAGATTTTTTTTTGATTTTTTTTTTACAATTTCGTTTTTTCAAACGCTTCTGAACTCTGCTTAACTTTTAACTCTGTTTTGGTCTTTTGCCTATATAGTACGACCTTACCAGGGGGAGGGTGTTATATGGCCGTTAGGGTCATTGTCGACATTGCTAAGTTAGCATGAGCTTTGCTGCCATGATGCTGCTTTTGCGCACGTTACTGCATGACTTTATTTTGCAAGACTCTGTTTGTGCCTTTCACATGAGAACCGTCTGCTTTCTGCATTCTCTGCCTGTTCCTGGAGTTTAGTCTGAACACAATGTGCAAAGTCGATAAACAATGCCCCTTGTTATTCTGTTCTTGTCAGTCCCTAGCACCTAGACAAAACATGCAAAAACAGCTGCGCTGCTGGAAACTCGTGCTTTGATATTACGGGGATGCATGTTGTTCAAACACACACTTGGAGAGAGACTTATCCATGGAGAAGAGCTATGCTGATCCTATGATGTAAAACTTCCATCCAGGCACTAAGGTATGGGGTCTGCTGACAAAGCCCAGAGATCTTCCTTTATATAATAAACTTCACCTTACCAAGGGGAGGGTGGTTACGCTTTATAGTCCCTTTTCCACTGTCTGTATATGATGACATCCCCCTTTATAATCTATGGAATTGTAACAATGCTAATTGTTTTAGGTTTATGCATTTTGCCTCTGGTAGTGGCTCGTATACTGTATTATAGAGCACTATAGTTAAAATAAACATTTTGAACTATAACAGTGACTCTGACAATTCTTATTGTGGACAAGTACGAGTGAGCGAGCGAAAGGGTATGTCTTGCAACCGCGATTCCTGAGAGAGTCGGGAGTGTTGTGTTCTGGGTTGTCTAATCATTTGTAGCTTCGTGATTATGTAGGAGAACGAATGAGACACTAAAGCTAGTCAGTTTTGGGATTTTGGGTACTAAGGTGGTAGGAAGGTACGACCCCTATACACCGAGGTCCTGTTTTCCTGCGCATAGTTCTGTGTATGTGCAGAATCCCCGCAACAGGGTGTCATCCATGTAGGACAACACCTGAAACTCAAACGACCTCGCCAGTCTAGCCAGGGGAGGCAACATACATGTTAAAGAAAGTGGGGCTGAGGGAGGACCCTGTGGGAATCTATGGATAAGGTGGTCATTATTGCACCGGGCACCACCGGTGCTAATGCCGGCCCGAGAGAGCGAATCAGTGATGTCTGGGACTGCGCTGTCTGATATCGATAGCATACTACTGTGGTAGTACTGTACAGATAGAGGACAGGAGTTGGGTTTCTAACTTCTAACTTGTGATGAAAGGTGCATGTAGTCTAGTTACAATGGCTGGCAAATTTACACTGTTTGTTGGAGAAACCAATGATTGTTATAAATCGTCCATGGAACTGCAAGCAGCTCAGCTGTAGTGGTCAAAGGAGGCGTCAAATCACGTGCGATGATGTGAGGAGGCTGTCCAATGGACTTCACAGCTTAGTTTTGCTCACGAGAAAGTGTGACTGTTAGGGGCATATTTACAAGGGCATTGCACCACCGGAGCCTCACTTTTTCCAGCGCTCCGGTGGCGCAATGCCCTGCTCCATATTTACAATGTGGCGCTAAGCCGCTTGGTGTAGCTTAACACCACATTGTAAATATCGTAAGTTTCATGCAGTTTTCTGCATCAATGGGTGTTGCTGTGGGCGTTTCACTGCAACACCCATTGCTTTTTATCGCTACCCCAGATTTACAAGGATTTGTAACTCTGAGGCAGCACCAAAAAACATACGCCTCCCAAGTGGAGGCGTAAGAGTAGCGCAACAAGGAGAAATGCTTGCAATCATTCCTGCAACGAATTGCACCCTTGCACCATGGTGCATGGGAGCGTGCGCTGGCGCTAGGCACCTTTTTTAGCGCTGGAGCACAGGTGAGCACAGGGATGCGCCGTATTCTGGTGAATACCGTGCATCCCTGAGTTTTTTTAAATGACGCAGCGCGGCGCTGCTAAATTGGTTGTGTTATTTCTTTGTACATATGCCCCTAAGTGCTACACCGTTGGTCGTTGAATGTCCCTCATGAGTACACCATTTTCAATCTCAAACCTTGGCAGCTCTGCTGGCCTGGATGCCTCACAATGTAGCCGGTATTTTTCACGCGACGGCTGATTACTATTGATAAACAAACACAGACTTAATGCCCTATAATTACAGCTGAGCTTGGGAAGCCGGAAGAGAGCCCCGGAAGTTCTCCTGGGAAGCTGCACGTGTCCCTGCCGTCAGGAGACCTGCAGGGCGCAGTCACGCATGTGACAGGCGTACATGTAAGCTGCATGCGTGACATAGAACAGAAAAGTGCCTTAAGGATAGTTGGATGCCCCCTCCTCCTGATAATACTTGAAAGGGGACTGGATCCTTTTTAACCTGCAGATGAGAGGCGGGCACTGGCCCCACCCAGGCAGACTTCCGGTCACCTGACCTGGAGTCCCCCAAGGTCCTCTACCCACACACATGTTCAGCCCTTGAGGTGCTGCTGTGTGAGGGGGGCTTTCACACCTACGCGTCGCACTTACCTTGTCATCGCACAGAAACAGTGGCCTCCACAACTTGCTGGCTTTAAGCACCAGTGACAACAAGTAATTCCGTATGTGTATTTATTTGATACAGCACAAACCAGGCAGCATGAGAACAAGAAGCATTACAGAGAACATGTTCTTTGAGCCAGAGCATCTGAAACACCAGGGTGTGTACAGGGAAGGGTCTGGGGTCTGGAGGGGTTGGGGGAGTGGGTGAGGAGCTGTGAATGGGACAGTACTAGACAGCAGGGTCTGAAACACCAGGGTGTGTACAGGGAAGGGTCTGGAGGGGTTGGGGGGAGTGGGTGAGGAGCTGTGAATTGGACAGTACTAGACAGCAGGGTCTGAAACACAAGGGTGTGTACAGGGAGAGTCTGGGGTCTGGAGGGGTTGGGGGGAGAGGGTGAGGAGCTGTGAATGGGACAGTACTAGACAGCAGGGTCTGAAACACCAGGGTGTGTACAGGGAAGGGTCTGGGGTCTGGAGGGGTTGGGGGAGTGGGTGGGGAGCTTTGAATGGGACAGTACTAGACAGCAGGGTCTGAAACACAAGGGTGTGTACAGGGAAGGGTCTGGGGTCTGGAGGGGTTGGGGGAGTGGGTGAGGAGGTGTGAATGGGACAGTACTAGACAGCAGGGTCTAAAACACAAGGGTGTGTACAGGGAAGAGTCTGGGGTCTGGAGGGGTTGGGGGAGTGGGTGAGGAGGTGTGAATGGGACAGTACTAGACAGCAGGGTCTGAAACACAAGGGTGTGTACAGGGAAGGGTCTGGAGGGGTTGGGGAAGTGGTTGAGGAGGTGTGAATGAGACAGTACTAGACAGCAGGGTCTGAAACAAAAGGGTGTGTACTGGGAAGAGCCTGGGGTCTGGAGGGGTTGGGGGAAGTGGGTGAGGAGGTGTGAATGGGACTAGACAGCAGGGTTATTATGACTTACATCACACATATTTACATTTTACAAATATTTACAGTACATTTCCCATAATTACACTATTATTTGCACTGAGATGTGAAGTGCTTTGCCCAGAATCACACCATTTGTGGTCAATAGCAGAAGCCAGGATTGGTGTCACTAAACCAAATCTCCTTACAACACAAACGGAATGTTGGCCAGTCCAAGAAATGCGACTTCTGGTTGCTTTGGGAGAACAAGCAGCTGTGCATGGACCACAGACCCTCTCCAGGCTCCGAAAGGTTGAATCTCTGGGTGCAGCTTTGCTCTTGGCATGGAGTCAGTGATCAGAGGTCAATGCGGCAATAACTGCATCTCCTCAGGGGACTTCAGGCGTTACCAGGTGAGAACCTTGGGCTCAAACTAGCTGAAGGTGTGAACAGTTTGTATGTGACTGATCCTGGGTGCACAATCAATCTGATGACCAGACCGCGAAGAGCCCAGAGGCTCAGACGCGCCTCGAAGATCACGCTTCTCTAACCCGGTGCAGACTGTGCTGGTCTTTCATCCAGGGTTCAGTGCAGTCTACACCAGGGCAGAGATACCGGACCAGCCCATGGGTGCTCAGTGCCAGGACGCGTGGAAAGGATGATGGATGTAGGGAACCAAAGTGTCAACAATATCAGCGGAAGCGCGATCAGAAGCCAGATGCACATCACAGACCTTAAAACTTCAAAGGGACCTATGTGTCAACACCACAGATCAGAATCTGTTTACACATCACAGACCCTTAAACTTCAAGGGGACCTATGTGTCAACACCGCAGATCAGAATCTGGTTACACATCACAGACCCTAAAACTTCAAAGGGACCTATGTGTCAACACCCCAGAAACTTGATCAGAATCTGGTCACACACCATGGACCCTAAAACTCCAAAGTGGCCCATGAGCTGGCAGTATCTCCAGAAGACTGATCAGAATCTGGTGTGTACATCCTGGGCCCTCGACCTACAAGGGCCGATGTGTCAACAATCTCACCGGAAGCAGACAGTGGATGTCAACAGGCACCACAAGTCTTGAATCTTCACAGGAACCAATCAGTCAATAACATCTTCACATGTGGGAGGGATCAATACCTGGTATGAGCATCAAGCGCCTCGACTGCTCACAGGTTCCATTGTGACAAGAAGATCACTAGAAGCACACATCCAATCGGGCCCCGAGATCATGGCCCTCACCCCCAGGACAGGAGGTCAGACACTCAAACTGCTGTTTATCTTAAGAAAAGGGCTGCAGCTTCATGGCCACCTCTGAGTTTTCATCAACAGCTGTTCTTTCCATAGAAAATTCTCAAACATATTAAATGTTCCTAAATGCATTCGATGACATTGATACATAGAAATGTTCTCGTATTGTCTGTCATGATCGATACATTGCGTGTGAGCGAAGATTAAAGATCTGGTGACTGAGGCCAATTCTCTTGCAGCTGGTCCTTCCGACATGTCCTTCCAAATCCCTCCCACCACAGAAGTGTGTACTTCAGATCCTGTGTCCGGGGGTATCCGCGTCTCCCCCACTTCATCAACCAGTCACAATACTCATCATGATTTGTGCGTTTCATGTGGCCATATCTGAGACAGATCTGTCTTATAAGGTCTACCTGTAAAACTAAAGGCATTTTGGTTGCAAAGCAAACTTCTATTCATGAAAATGAAGGTCTGTGTAAATTCAAGTAAAGTTTTCCTCACAGCTCGTGTGGTCTCATACTCTGGTTGGACTGCAGCAGACGTACAGAGAGGAAAGGAGGCCTGAGGGGTCTGGTGATCTAAACACAGTCACAGATATCACAATATACTGACCAGATAAAGTCTGCATTATATTTTGAGAGGCACATTAAAGGTGGGGTCAACCACCATGAGGTGGCGTTCCTCAGCATCGGAGCTTGGGGTGATGGCTAACACAGAAGTTTTGCAGCCATTGGTGGAAGGTCCTCCTGATTGGTCATCCAGTCCTTACCTCAGCAGTCGCAATAGAGATTGGCTAGATATTTGGCGCCCATTGGTGGAACAGCCTCCTGATTGGTCATCCAGGCCTTACCTCAGCAGTCTCAATAGAGTTCGGCTGGATAACTGGAGGGACCTGTTTAGATCCCTGAAAAGGAGGTGTCCCCGCTCTCTGACCAGTTGGAGTTCCTACGCTGAGTTTTGAGGCATTTCTTCATAAGTTCACTACTGATGCAGCCACCATGCAAGAGAAACTCCAGGAAACTGTTTCTGAACTTAACGCCGATGAAGGCGTACAGAAGGGGGTTCAGGCAGCAGTGAAAGTACCCCAGGGTGGCGGTGATGGAGATGGCTACATCGATGTGAGATTCCAACTTGCAGTCGCGAGCGAGGACGTTGAGCCTCAGCATGGAGTCTATCAGCACAGCCAGGTTATAAGGGGCCCAACACAGGAAGAAGGCCACAACCAGAGCTACTATCACCCTCAGAGCTTTCTGCTTCCGGAAGCCCTGGGAGCCCAGCAGGGTGAGCGCAATCCGTATGTAACAGTAGAGCATGACCGCCAGCGGCAGGAAGAAGCCCACCACGTGGTAGAGGAAGCGCATGGCGGTCAGGTACTTGTGGTCAAAGTTGGGCTGGCACTCACTGGTGTTCTGTCGATGGTCGTGCACCACCTGCAGAAACACAAGGTCGGGAATGGTCAGAACAAGGCACACACCCCACACGGACAGACAGCTGAGGTGGACGATACGAGTCCGTTGCCTCTTGTACATCTGGACGGCATGGACTATGGAGAGGTAGCGATCGAAGCTGATGCAGACGAGCAGGAATATACCAGAGTAGAAGTTGATGGAGAAGACTGCTCCGATGACCTTACACAGAGCCGTGCCAAAGACCCAGCCGGAGACGGCCTGCACGGCCCAGAAGGGCAGCGTCAGCACGAGCAGCATGTCCGCCAAGGCTAGGTGCAGGATGAAGGTGTCGGTGCTGGCCAGGCCCTGTTTGTACCGCCGCAGTACCTCAACGACTAGCAGGTTCCCAGGGAGTCCAAGGAGGAAGATGAAGGTGTAGAAAAGAGGGAGGAAGACCTTGTTAAACTCCAGCGTCTTCTCAAAAGAGCACGGGGCAAGGGCGCAGCAGAGGTCGGACACATTGTAGTCATCATATCCTGTGCTGTTCTCGAAATACTCTTCCGACCCAGAAAACTCCAATGTCACCTTGTTAAGGATAGTCTAAGGGTAAAAAAGATACAAAGTGTTAATGATTCTGCTCTAAGATGAAACCGCGATGCATGGCTGAGATTCCCACTCTGCTCATTTCTCACAGATGACCTGCACGCTGCGCTCTGTGATGAACTATCCCTCCTGAACATTGCACTCTAAGGGTCCGATCACAACAGCAACGTACGCTCTAAAGGCCCGATCACAACAGTAACGTACCCTATAAGGGCCCGATCACAACAGCAACGTACGCTCTAAGGGCCCTATCACAACAGCAACGTACGCTCTAAAGGCCCGATCAAAACAGTAACGTACGCTCTAAGGGCCCGATCACAACAGCAACGTACGCTCTAAGGGCCCGATCACAACAGCAACGTTCGCTCTGAGGGCCCGATCACAACAGTAACGTACGCTCTAAGGGCCCGATCACAACAGTAACTTACGCTTCCGAGTAAGTTTAAACTTTTGAGTAAGTTTACTACTTTTCAGTATTCACAAATTGCACTTTTGTAGTAACTTACATTCACATTTAACTTACACTTTTGTAGTAACTTACACTTTTGTAGTACGTCCAGCACTACTCATGGCGAACCAGTGGTACTGCAAACCACTTCCATGGAAAGTAATGGAGTAAGAGAATTAAAATAAAACCCCATAAGAAAATAATGTTAAATTAAATTAGCTTATTTTAAATAGTTACAAAACATTAATAAATATAATTTAATGTTAAAAATATATAAAAATAGTACAGATATATTATAAAATTATAAAATATTCAATAACCTATTTTCAACTTAAAACATAATCTAACATTAAATTTTATTGAACATAATTACATTCATTTTAATTAATTCTATACTTCACTTGAATTAATTATTAATGCACATTAAAATATTTTTTATTCAGGTGGGAATTAATTTTTTTATTTAAACTTCAGAAAACTAATTTTAGTTTAATTACATACTTTTTAATTAATTAAGGTTTTAATTCAAAATCAATTTCTTAGTGCTGTATCATTTTTTTCTATTTTCATCTATTTTTAAAGTAAATATATAAAAAGAATTGACAATAATATTTAACATAACAATATAGTTGTAACATTTATTTTTAAGTTAAATACATTTCTCCAATTTTCGCTATACTTTACACAAGGAGACTCTCCCAAGTACGCACAGAGAGTGCCACATGATAAAGTATGTGGAAACTTTTAACAAATGATTCAACTAAAAAATAAGTATTATAAATATTTTATGTTAAATCTCTGTCTATCTACCTCTCCTGCTCCCTTCCTCTCCCTCTGACTTTCTCCTTTTCTTGGTATGTTTCTCTCTCTCAGATCCTCGCTCTCTCTTTCTCTCTCTCTTTTTCTCTCTCTCTCTTTCTCTCTCTCACTCTCTCTCTCTTTCTCGCGTTTTCTCTCTCTCTTTCTCTCTCTCTCTTTCTCTATCTTGCTCTCTCTTTCTTCCTCTCTTTCTCTCTATGTTTCTCTCTCTCTCTCTCTCTGTCTCTCTCTCTTACTCTCTCTCTTTTTCTCTCTCTCTTACTCTCTCTCTCTCTCTGTTTCTTTCTTTCTCCCAATTTTCCCAGTCATGCACCCAAGTATCTTATTCATCCTTCCTCTTAGTCTTCCTCAGGCTCTCTTTTATATTTGTTGACCATTGTATCTACATCTATCCTTGGGTCGCCTTTTATTCTTCTTCTAATACATATTGTTGTACTTGTAAGTGTTTGTCATCATTCTATCTAGAACCCTCATGAGTTCTCTTATTACTGATGTGAGAGGTGTTCCATTTATGTCAGTTGGAACCTCTTACCGGTAGTGAGAGGAGTGGTGGCTCGTTTTACCCACTATTAAACTATAACGTTTTACCTGCTGTGTCCAGCGATTTCTTATTGTGTCTGAGACCACAACATTCTTTTTGGCGACGAGCAGGCGAGCCACTGCAACATTTTATTGGATCAAAAGTCTTCCAAGTGCCTTCAGAGATTTACGGAACAAAGAAAAAGCTGATTACCTTTTAAGAAGAATCCTTGAGTTTATCTCCTCCTGGGGCTGTATGTTATTGGTAGAGAAGGTGATTTTCACTTCTCCAGCGGCTGTTGGTGGCGGTTCGTAAACTGGTGAGGAGATCTTCGGGAGGGATTTCTGCCGGACCCATTTTCTTCTATCTGAGCTGTTCCTGTGTCTGGGCTGCGAGCTGTGGTGGTCTTGTTCCCGTGTCTGGGCGGTGAGCTGTGTTCTTCCATCCTTCTCTCGCCATGTATCAGTGTCCCGGAGATCGTTGGGAGCTGGTGCTCTTTCCCCTCGTCTTCCCAGCGGCAACTGATGACGCAGTGGAATCTTGCTGAGGGATTGGTGATTCCTCAGCGTCAGCGTCATCGCGTGACAGGGGCATTGTTTGGAGCTCAAGTGTGCTGTGAGCCACCTGGCTGAGCGATATTTACGTGCCGCCATATTTGTTTTTATTCTTGACGAGTGATATTGCGTTTGAAAGCTGACAGCTTTATTGACATTTAAGAGGATTTGTCTTCAAGGAACATTATTCCTCCCTGTGTGCACGTACCTTGAAGTCATCTGGTGAGAACTTCCATATTTTTCAAGATTTTTTTTTCCCCCCACAAACACACAGCCTGGATTTGGACAAGGTGGAGCTGTATAAAACTCTTTTCTTTCATTAGATTGCATCATTTAATGCCTTGTTCCATTTTTCTCAGTTACTGTTTATTTGAGTAGCTGCAGAAGTCTTCTTAGCTTCATAACATGCAGTCTGTAAATCCACCGCCCCCATTTTTGGAAAGTCCAGGTACTCCACACATCCAATGGAGACAGTGGTTTGATGCATTCGAGACATATTTGGGTGCTATAGGTGCTTCACGTTTCAGGGCGGAAAGGAAAAAGTGTCTTCTCCTTCACTCCCTAGGTTTTGAGGGAAGAGAAATTTTCAAGCATTTGCCAGAAATTGTTTTGGGGGAGGGTGAAGTCATCGACGATTACCAAGAAGCGGTTAAAAAGTTGGTTATCAAGTTTGATGTGCAACCCAGTTTAGTTGTTTTAAGGCACAAATTTTTTAAATGTGCACAACTTCAAAGTGAGAATGTTGATTCTTATTTGAGCGCTCTACGAAAACTTTGTGCTGAATGTGATTTCGGTGAATATCGTGACCAGCTCGTTAGAGATCAATTTATTGCACATTGTTGGGATAAGCAGATCCAACAAAAATTACTTACCATGGGTAATCCTAGCCTGGATGACGTTATAAAAGTTGCCAAGAGTGTTGAACTAGCACAAATATCGATCAAAGAGCTAAGTGTGAGTTGTCCTAAAGACAGCGTGAATGCCATAGCCTCTGCAAGTACATCTACCAACTCTGTGCGTAAAGACAAATCTAATGAAAATTCTTTTTTTAAAAGAACTAATATTTGTTTTAGATGTGGATATGCTCCACATACCAAAGACAAAAGATTTTGTCCTGGTATTAATGCAAAGTGTCATAAGTGTGGCAAATTAGGTCATCTTGCTAAAGTGTGTCAATCTTTGTTAACAAACCAGAAAAAGTTAATTGTGTGGCACAAGACGGAAGGTATCCGAAAATGATTTGGCACAAACTTTTCAGGACATGATTGTTGCAATCACTGATGATGGGGTTGTTTCTGGCGATCCGTCTGACTGTGTTGATCCCTATGCTGATGTATTGGTGGGTGGTGTGTGCTTGAAGTTGCTGGTAGATTCTGGTGCCCGCATTACGATGATTACTTATGATTTGTTCAAGAAATCTTGAGGGGAAAGGTCTCTTTTTCCACCTGACAGAGCACCCGTCTCCTATGAAGGACGCAAGATCGATTTGGAAGGTTTCATTGAGGATGTCTTGGAATTCAAGGGGCGAAAAATACAGGGTAAAATTTATGTGGCTGTTCGTGGTTTAAACATTCTGGGTTGGTACCATCAAGGACTTTTTGGGATGGTGTTAAGACCTGGTACAAGTGAACAGGTCCTAGTTATCAAAGACAATCCAGATCGTTCTGATTCTTGAGTTTGGAACAAGAGTTTCCCAAGGTGTTTTCTGACTCTCTTAGGAAGATTGCGGGCTTCAAGCACAAGATAAAAGTAAAAAGAGATGCTTTACCTGTGAAGCACAAAGTCAGGTCTGTTCCTTTTAGCCTTAAGGAAGATCTTAAGACGGAATTGATCAAATTTGAAAATTCTGGGGTTATTGAACCAGTGGAATCTAGCTTGTGGTTAAGTCCTTTGGTTGTCGCACAAAAACGTAATGGCGATATTCGCCTATGCATCGATCTCAGAAGTCTCAATAAAGAGATTTGGGTCGATTCACACCCCTTGCCTAAAATTGGAGACTTGTTGGAAGAACTGAGGGGTGCGGAGTGGCTTTCCAAGATAGATCTTGCTTCGGCTTACCACCAAGTCTTGTTGGATGATGAGTCTCGTCATTATACTGCTTTCAACTCCCCTTTTGGTTCCTTCCAATTTTGTAGGATGCCCTTTGGTCTGGCCTCTGCGGCTTCTGTGTTCCAACGCATTATGCAAAATGTACTTCAAGACGTTAAGGGTGTCGTCATTTTTCAGGATGATGTGCTTATTTTTTCTAAATTTTTAGATGAACATGATATAGTCTTGAGGAAAGTTCTTGGAATTTATGAGAAAAAAGGGATTGTTGTTAAGAAAAATAAATGTGAGTTCTGGAAGAGAGAAATTGAATTCTTAGGACATTTAGTTTCTGCTAAAGGTGTCAGCCCGAGGCCAGGTTTGGTAAATGTAGGAGAGTAGGATCTGCTTCACATGGGTACCCCCACTTTTTGCTGATGCTTCACTGTTTTTCGACCTTAGTCTGGCTGGGGCCCTGCTAATCAGAACCCCAGCCTAGCTGCTTCCTCTCTAAAATGGTTTCCATGTGCTTTAGGCACATCTCTGATTGGAATCTGGAGTGCCCTTATAAGTCCCTAGTATATGGTATACTATGTACCCAGGGCATAGGTACCTCAGAGGCCTACCAGGGGCTGCAGCATGTATTGTGCCACCCCTGGAAGACCATCCAAACTGACACCACAGGTCTGCTACTGCAGCCTGGGTAAGGTGGTGCAAGCACCCCTTACTGTGATATAGGCTACCTATATCACTATATACATACACACATATAAACCTATAAGTCACTCCTATGGCAGGCCTTATCAATCCTGAAGGCAGAGTGCGTGGTTCCTATGTGAGAGGGTGCCCCTGCATGAGCAGGGCCCCTCTGCAGCATTCGGAGACCCTTCTCTGATGCTGTTTGTAGTGCAGCCTGACCATATACTCTTAAGCGCATTATAACCTCGCGTTAAATGCTAACTGTGGGATGGCTGCACCGAAACATGTCGTGTTTGGTGTCAAACATCTTGGAATACTACCCCTCCCCCCCGCCAATTCTGGCAGCGGGGGTAGCATTCCACCCTTCTAGAGGGAGAGACATGTTAACCCTGGCTTGCCCGGTAACTTCTTTCTAAAGCCCTGGCATCACAAAATGGATGCTGCTGCCACAGTCACAAGTCTGGCCTCCTGCTGCTGACCGAAACTCCGGCAGGGAGGCCTGGACAATAGGTTTCCTGTCCCAGGGAGGTGTGACCACCTCCCCAGACAGGATAGGGTGTATTGGGGCTGGGCGGGAGCACTCTCGGGTGCTTTGAAGTCCTGCACTGGGGGCACATTTGGTGTCCCTGTGCATACCCCAGTTCAAACCGGATCAGGGGCTTGCAGCCCCTGCTTTGGCATGAACTGGACAAAGGGAAAGGGGTGTAGCCACCCCTCTGCCCTGACCCACCCATAGGTGGGGCCACAGAGTAAGTCCAACCCCTAAACTTAGTATAAGTATAGGAACCCAGTCCTTAGGACTTTAGATTATCCCTGGACGAAACTCTGACACAGAATCCTGGACCTTCAACGCTCTACTACAAGATTAGAGGACTGAAGAATCTCCCTTGGGGTCAAGGAGTGACTCCCCTGCTTGGCAGGCACCAAAGAAGCAATTGTCCGGTCTGCATCGCTGAAGCTCCCGTCGGACGCCGAAGTCTTTGCATCACCCGAGGTGGATTTCCAGACTTCCCCGAGGTTGCCCTGAGTCCCCAGCAAAGCTGAGGCCCGTAGCTGTCGTGGGTAACGTGGAACCGTGACCCCTGGACACTGCACGCATTTGCAAGTGCATCCTCTTCTGGGTCTCTGACGAAGTCGTGCTTTGGGCTCCGAGTAGCCCTAGCCTCCAGCACCAACTGCACCGAAGATCACTGGCCTCCACTCCACGAGTGTCCTGTGAGCCAGCTCCACGTGCACCGTCTCGAGGCTCCTTCGCGGTCGCTAGCCCATTGGCTAGTAGCCCTTCACGAAGGCCAATCTCTTCCTACTTGGGCTCCCTGGTTGCTCCAGGCTTGCCCTCACTTACCCTTGCTGGGTGAGTTCCTCAGACCTTGCTGGTCTGCACAATCGTCAATCTTCAACTTCATCGAGACTTGCCGTTGCCAAGGCTTGTTGGGTCCAATCCGGTCGCCGACACCTCAGCACTCGACAGACATCGTGTACCAGCCTGAATCCTGCTCCTGGTCACCGACAACGCCTCCTGGACCTCGTGGCTGAAGAGTCAAGGCGACCGTCAACCTACCTGAAGCACTCGACATCGGTGGGCATCTGCTCATCGCCTTCCTGGACACTGGCTAGTGACCCAGTCTCTGTCCCCTCTGCTTTCAGATTCTTCAGATCTCCGATCCAACCTTGGATCCACCCGGACACTGTTCACTTGGTCGCCAGCAGCACTTTGCAGCAGATCGCCATTCAAATCGACGACGAAACCCGACCCCGAAAGGCACCTATGCACCCGGCCTCCCTGGGTGAGGTAACAAGAGTACTCCGGTGCTCCCGTGGGTAGAGACTCTAGAATGACCTAGTTCTGAAAGGGTTTGCTCCAAGTCCTTCTTTAAGTGTCCCTTTTCTTTAAATTCCAAACCGCGACTTTCTCCATAGAAGTTAACGGCGATTCGCGGCTGTGTTACTACACTGCACGCGTCCCCCGTGGGTCCCCTGTGTCACTACCTTGGGTGGTTCCTTGTGGTCCAAGCACTTCTAGAGGCTCTAGGCCTAGTGTCTAGCTCAGTCGTGGTTCTTTTACCACTTTATTGGTATATGGTTTGGTACGCCCTAGGGCCCAAACGTGTATTTGTGCTATTACTGTGTTTAAATAACTTATAACGTATGTACTTGAACTCTAGCCTCAAAAAGAGACTAGAGGGGTGTGTTTAGTAATAAATACATATATTTTGAATATATACCTGGTGTGGTGCTCTTTCATTTGATCACTCAAGAGATTATAGACTGGTAAAACAAGCTGCTTTACAATCCTTCAAGACTTAGCCTGAAGGCTGCTCTCCATAGCTACCACTAGGATAGCTTTCAATAAAGGTTGTCTTTAACCTATCTCCAATAAGGGGTTGTTTGGACTGGTGCAAGGTGCCCACTATAATTAGTGGACAGCATATACCAGGCCAACTTCTCACATTGGTGTGCAGCGTGTGGGATTCCAGCTTGCTATTGTTTTACCAGATAATCTCAATTGAATTGATCAACTGAAAACCACTAAAGGTACATATAAATTAAGCTTAGTATACAGTAAGTTCTACTGAACTTAGAGTTGTGTGTTAAGGGATAGCACACCCTTTCTACAACTCAAGAGAGTTTAGTAGGCCACACTAGAGTAGGTAGTGCATACACCACACCTCACTAGTGATGTCTTCAAAGCCAGGACCCAGAGAGTCCTTGCCAGAAGCCACTGGGCATCTTCCCTCCAAGTATGATACACTCCCATTCTTGGAATTGAGAGCAATATGCAATGTGAGGAAACTGAAGACAGGCCAAAGTCCCACCACCCAACATCTGAGAGAGATGTTAATGGCGGATGACCTCAACAGGCCCTTAGGGACTGAAGGGGCAGGTGCAGAGGGTGGGGCAGAAGATGAGGATGGGGCCAGGGGTAGCAACACCCCCAACCCCCTCTGGAACTGACCAGGAGGGTGACAATGACCCTGACCTGGAAAACCCAATCCCTCCTGTGGAAGAGGAAGAGGAGGATCAGAATGACCTCCACTTTGTCCCCCAGGAAGGATTATGAGTGTGCCTAGAAGGTCTAGATCTCCTTCTCAGGAGTCTAACCACTCTGACACCTCAATAGGGACCTCTGTCTCCTCTCATAGGAGGGAATCCTCTCATGAGAGGAGAAAGAGGCTGATTCAGTATGAGCAAGCCCAGCTTGAACTCAGAAAACAGCAATTGGCTCTAGACAGGGAGTCCCTAGATCTCTACAAAGAGAGAAAACAGTTGGGACTAGAGTCCCATGGTGGCAGCCATGTCCCTAGAGATAGGGAAAGGTCTTATGACCATAGAAACCTGAGCAAGATTGTCCCTCCCTACCAGAGTGGGGATGACATCCACAAATGGATAACTGCTCTAGAGAGGGCCTGTAAAGTACAGAAGGTCCCTCAAGGGCAGTGGGCAGCAATCTTGTGGCTCTCCTTTGCAGACAAAGGTAGAGACAAGCTCCTCACTGTAAGAGAAGAGGATGCTGATAATTACAAGGTCTTGAAGAGTACTCTGATAGATGGGTTTGGCCTAACAACTGAACAATACAGGTTAAAGTTCAGAGATGCCCAAAAAGCACAGACTCAAGACTGGGTAGACTATGTGGATTGTTCTGCTAAGGCTCTGGAAGGCTGGTTGATGGGCAGTAAGGTGTGTGACTTCACAGGATTGTACAATCTGATAATGAGGGAGCAGATTCTTAATAACTGTCAAAATCAGCTGTTGCATCAGTACCTGGTGGACTCTGATCTGACCTCTCCCCAAGAATTGGGAAAGAAGGCAGACAAATGGGTCAGAACCAGGGTGAGGCAGAAGGTACAGAACCAAGGTGGTGACCCTAAGAAGCAAGATTCTAAGAACTCTGATAAGGGTGGGGAGAAGGGTAAAGATCAAAAGTCTTCACAAGGCCCCCAAAAATCTTCTTCAGGTGGGGATTCACAGTCTACCAAAGGGAAAGGCCAAAGAAAACCATGGTGCAAGGTCTGTAAGCAAAAGACCCACTGGACCAGTGATTGCACCAAGTCCAAAGACTCAAGTCCAGCCCCCACCAATGCCCCTAAGGCACCTGCTCCCCCTAGTGCAGTTACAGTTGGTGGTGGGAGTACTACAACCAAGGGTTTAGTAGGGTTGACCCTGGGTACTGAGATGGGCTCTGACCTAGTCAGAGAACTCACTCAGGCTGTCCTAGTCTGTGATGGAGGCATGGATATGACCTCCTCTATGAGTCCCAGTAATCTGGGCAAGTACAGACAACAGCCTTTAATCAATGGACGAGAGGCTTTGGCATTTAGGGACACAGGGGCAAGTGTCACCATGGTGACACAAGACCTTGTGAATCCTGGGCAAGTTATACTTGGTGAGATGTACCAAGTGACCAATGCTAGCAATGTCAGAACAGACCATACTCTGGCAGTTGTTAACTTCTCCTGGTGAGGGGTAACTGGCCTTAAGAAGGTTGTGGTAAGTGCAGACCTACCAGTTGAATGCTTGCTTGGCAATGACTTAGAAACTTCAGCTTGGGCAGAAGTGGAGCTCAGGACCCATGCAGAAATGCTGGGGATCCCTGCAGATGTGTTTGCTGTGACCAGGTCACAAGCCAAAATGTCTAGCACTGAACAGGCCTTGGATTCTGGAATAATGGACCAAGTGCCTTCCAAGAGGAGGAGTAGTAGGGTAAAGGCAGTGCCTTCCCCTTGGCTCAGAAGGAAGATCAGTCCCTTGAGGGGGATGATCTCAGTCCTGAGGAAGGAACTGTCCCAGAGGAGCTTGAACCTGAACAGGTTGAGTTCTTGGGGACAGGGGGACCTTCCAGGGCAGATCTGAGCCAGGAGCAGCAGAGCTGCCCCTCTCTTGAACCCCTCAGACAGCAAGCTGCTGCTGAGGCTGCTGGGAAAGCTAGTGGTCCCCATACTGTGTATTGGGATGATGGACTCTTGTACTCAGAGTGTAGAGACCCCAAGCCTGGTGCTACCAGGAGGTTGGTTATACCTCTGAAGTTCAGGGGCTTCCTATTGACCCTAGCCCATGATATTCCCTTAGCAGGTCACCTGGGCCAGAACAAGACTTGGGACAGAATTGTCCCTCACTTTCACTGGCCCCACATGTCTGAAGACACCAAGGAGTTTTGTCGCTCCTGTGTAACCTGCCAGGCCAGTGGCAAGGCAGGTGGCACTACAAAGGCCCCCTGATACCACTACCTGTGGTGGGGGTTCCCTTTGAAAGGGTGGGGATTGACGTTGTTGGTCCCATGGATCCCCAAACAGCATCTGGGCACAGGTTTATCCTGGTGGTAGTGGATCATGCCACCAGGTACCCAGAGGCTATAACCCTTAGGACCACTACAGCACCTGTGGTGGCAAGGGCCCTCCTGGGAATTTTCTCAAGAGTGGGCTTCCCTAAGGAGGTTGTATCAGACAGGGTTGCTAACTTTATGTCTGGATACTTAAAAGCAATGTGGAAGGAGTGTGGAGTGACTTACAAGTTCACCACACCCTATCACCCACAATGCAATGGTTTAGTTGAGAGATTCAACAAAACCTTGAAGGGCATGATTAAAGGGCTCCCAGAAAAGCTTAGGCGAAGATGGGACATACTCTTGCCCTGCCTTTTATTTGCATACAGGGAGGTGCCTCAAAAGGGGTTGGCTACAGCCCTTTTGAACTTTTGTTTGGTCACCCTGTCAGGGGTCCACTGTGCTTGGTGAAGGAAGGATGGGAGTTACCTCTCAAGCCCCCAAAGCAAGACATAGTGGACTACGTACTTGGTCTCCGCTCCCGGATGGCTGAGTATATGAAAAAGGCAACTAAAAACCTTGAGGCTAGCCAGGAACTTCAGAAAGCTTGGCATGACCAAAAGGCTGTACTAACTGTTTACCAGCCAGGACAGAAGGTGTGGGTGTTGGAGCCAGTGGCCCCAGCAGCTCTCCAAGACAAATGGAGTGGACCCCACACTATTGTTGAACAGAAGGGTGAGGTTACCTACTTAGTAGACCTAGGAACACCCAGGAGTCCCCACAGGGTTCTCCATGTCAACAGGTTAAAACCATATGTGGACAGGGCAGACATGGGCTTGCTCATGGCTACTGATGAGGGACAGGAGGAAGAGAGTGACCCACTCCCTGACCTGCTCTCACAGAACCCTGATGATGGGTCAGTAGATGGTGTAGCCTTGGCAGGCAGCCTCACTACCCAGCAGCAAACTGATTGTAGACAGGTGCTCAATCAGTTCAGACACATGTTCTCACTGACTCCAAGTCAGACCACCTGGTGCACTCATGAAGTGGACACTGGGGACAGTCTGCCTATTAAAAATAAGATTTATAGGCAACCTGACCATGTCAGGGACTGTATCAGGACTGAAGTCCAGAAGATGTTGGATTTGGGAGTTATTGAACCCTCAGATAGCCCTTGGGCTAGTCCAGTGGTCCTCGTGCCAAAACCTCACACCAGTGGTGGAAAAAGAGAGATGAGGTTTTGTGTGGACTACAGGGGTCTCAATGCAGTCACTAGGACTGATGCCCATCCAATACCTAGGGCAGATGAGCTAATAGACACTTTGGCCTCAGCCAAGTATCTAAGCACATTTGACCTGACAGCTGGCTACTGGCAGATCAGACTAGCTGATGATGCAAAGCCAAAAACAGCATTCTCAACCCCTAGTGGGCATTATCAATTTGTGGTGATGCCCTTTGGTCTGAAGAATGCACCTGCCACTTTTCAGAGGTTGGTGAATACAGTCCTCACAGGTCTGGAAGCCTATAGTGCAGCATATCTAGATGATATTGCTGTCTTTAGCTCCACCTGGGAGGATCACCTGGTCCACCTCAGGAATGTTTTACAGGCCCTGCAAAAGGCAGGCCTGACTATCAAGGCCACCAAGTGCCAGATAGGGCAGAGTCAGGTTGTGTACCTGGGCCACCTTGTGGGTGGAGGCCAGGTTCAACCCTTGCAGAGCAAGATCCAGACCATCATGGACTGGACTGCTCCAACTACCCAGACTCAGGTGAGAGCCTTCTTAGGCCTGACTGGGTACTATAGGAGATTTGTCAAGGGGTATGGATCAATAGTGACACCCCTGAATGACTTAACTACTAAGAAAATGCCCAAGAAAGTTCAGTGGACAGCTAACTGTCAAAAGGCATTTGATGACCTGAAGCAGGCCATGTGCACTGCTCCCATTCTACAGAGTCCTGATTACTCCAAGAAGTTCATTGTTCAAACTGATGCATCTGAATTGGGGGTAGGGGCTGTACTGTCACAATTGAATGAAGAAGGTCAGGATCAGCCAGTAGCTTTCATTAGCAGAAGGCTGACCCCTAGAGAGAAACGTTGGTCAGCCATTGAGAGGGAGGCCTTTGCTGTGGTCTGGGCTCTGAAGAAGTTGAGGCCATACTTGTTTGGTACTCACTTCCTTGTTCAAACAGACCATAAGCCCCTCTTATGGCTAAAACAAATGAAGGGTGAAAACCCCAAACTGCTTAGGTGGTCCATTTCCCTACAGGGGATGGACTTCACAGTGGAACATAGACCTGGGAGTAACCATGCCAATGCAGATGGACTCTCTAGGTACTTCCACTTAGAACATGAAGACTTAACTGGGCAAGGTTAGTTTAATGTCCCTACGTTTGGGGGGGGGGTTGTGTAGGAGAGTAGGATCTGCTTCACATGGGTACCCCCACTTTTTGCTGATGCTTCACTGTTTTTCGACCTTAGTCTGGCTGGGGCCCTGCTAATCAGAACCCCAGCCTAGCTGCTTCCTCTCTAAAATGGTTTCCATGTGCCTTAGGCACATCTCTGATTGGAATCTGGAGTGCCCTTATAAGTCCCTAGTATATGGTATACTATGTACCCAGGGCATAGGTACCTCAGAGGCCTACCAGGGGCTGCAGCATGAATGAATGAATGAATGAGTTTTTATATAGCGCAACGTTCACTCCAAGGAGTATCTTGGCGCTGTATGCGGAAAGGGGAGCACCTACCAGGAGAGAGAGCTGACGTAGATTTAGAAAGTAGAGGTTCAGAGAAAAGCCCAAGCAATATTATCTGGGATACCAAAGATCCATGTTTTTAAGGACTTCCTGAAATTGAGTTCAGTTTGTGTATGTCTAAGTTGAGTTGGCAAGGAGTTCCAGGCTTTGATCCCTATGGCCGCCAGTGTCTTTCCGCCCCTGGTTTTACGTTTAAAATTGGGTGTTATTAAAAGGTTTTCTGAGGATGACCTTAAAGTACGTTGGGTAATGTATGGCTTAGTTCTGACATTGAGATATTCAGGTCCAGTATTATTAGTTGTTTTATAGATGATGGTCAAAACCTTGTAGAGAACCCTCTTATGGACGGGCAGCCAGTGAAGGGTTTTTAATGCTATTGCTGAGGAGGAATCTCTAGGCAAATTGAGTACCAACCTCGCTGCGGCATTCTGGACCACCTGTAGTCTCTGTAGGACTTTTCTATTAGTTCCTGCATAGAGACTTTTACAGTAGTCCAGACGGGATAGAATTAAAGCTGCTACTACTGTCTTTTTGGCTGACATTGGGAGAAAATCGAAAAATTTTCTGAGAGTTTTTACTATTTGAAAACAGGTACCTGCCACAACAAGTGCTTGTTTGTGAAAGGATAATGTCTGATCGAATTTTATTCCCAGATTTCTTACAGTATCTACTGTAGTGGGAGGTGGAGCCGAATTGGACGGCCACCATTGGTCCGGTCTGAAAACGTTGGTCTTGCCAAACAACATTATCTCTGTTTTAGAGCTATTGCATTTCAGGTGATTAAGCTTCATCCAATCCATCACTGCTGTTAGACAGTGGTGAAATTTCTCTTCAGCCGCTGTCGAATTTTTGTCTAGGGTAAGGATCAGTTGAGTATCATCTGCATATGCGATGCACTCCACATCATAGATGTCCATCAGATAAAGCAGTGGAGCCATGTAAAGGTTAAAGAGGGTTGGGCTCAGGGCCGATCCCTGAGGGACCCCTGATGCCAACCCTCTTTCTTGCGATCTATATCTTCCCAGTGTTACAATCTGTTTCCTGTTTTCCAAAAAAGATGTAATCCAGGCCAGTGCCTTGTTAGTAATTCCACTGCATGCAAGTCTGTCTCTCAGAATAACATGAGAGACAGTATCAAACGCCGCCGACAGCATGTATTGTGCCACCCCTGGAAGACCATCCAAAATGACACCACAGGTCTGCTACTGCAGCCTGGGTAAGGTGGTGCAAGCACCCCTTACTGTGATATAGGTTACCTATATCACTATATACATACACACATATAAACCTATAAGTCACTCCTATGGTAGGCCTTATCAATCCTGAAGGCAGAGTGCGTGGTTCCTATGTGAGAGGGTGCCCCTGCATGAGCAGGGCCCCTCTGCAGCGTTCGGAGACCCTTCTCTGATGCTCTTTGTAGTGCAGCCTGACCATATACTCTTAAGCGCATTATAACCTCGCGTTAAATGCTAACTTTGGGATGGCTGCACCGAAACATGTCGTGTTTGGTGTCAAACATCTTGGAATACTACCCCCTGCCAATTCTGGCGGCGGGGGTAGCATTCCACCCTTCTAGAGGGAGAGACATGTTAACCCTGGCTTGCCCGGTAACTTCTTTCTAAAGCCCTGGCATCACAAAATGGATGCTGCTGCCACAGACACAAGTCTGGCCTCCTGCTGCTGACCGAAACTCCGGCAGGGGAGGCCTGGACAATAGGTTTCCTGTCCCAGGGAGGTGTGACCACTGTGAGAAGTTGGCCTGGTATATGCTGTCCACTAATTATAGTGGGCACCTTGCACCAGTCCAAACAACCCCTTATTGGAGATTGGTTAAAGACAACCTTATTGAAAGCTATCCTAGTGGTAGCTGTGGAGAGCAGCCTTCAGGCTAAGTCTTGAAGGAATTTAAAGCAGCTTGTTTTACCAGTCTATAATCTCTTGAGTGATCAAATGAAAGAGCACCACACCAGGTATATATTCAAAATATATGTATTTATTACTAAACACACCCCTCTAGTCTCTTTATGAGGCTAGAGTTTGAAGTACATAAGTTAGAAGTTATTTAAACACAGTAATAGCACAAATACACGTTTGGGCCCTAGGGGCGTACCAAAACCATATACCAATAAAGTGGTATAAGAACCACGACTGAACTAGACACTAGGCCTAGAGCCTCTAGAAGTGCTTGGACCACAAGGAACCACCCAAGGTAGTGACACAGGGGACCCACGGGAGACGCGTGCAGTGTAAATACACAACCGCGATACACCGTTGACTTCTATGGAGAAAGTCGTGATCGGGAAATTAGAGAAAAGGGACACTTAAAAGAGGACTTGGACCAAACCCTTTGAGATCTAGGACTTTGAAGAGTCTCTACCCACGGGAGCACCGGAGTACTCGTGTTACCTCACCCAGGGAAGCCGGGTGCATATGTGCCTTTCGGGGTCGGGTTTCGTCGTCGATTTGAATGGCGATCTGCTGCAAAGTGCTGCTGGCGACCAAGAGAAAAGTGTCCGGGTGGATCCAAGAGTGGATCGGAGTTCTGAAGAACCTGAAAGCAGAGGGGACAGAGTCTGGGTCACTAGCCAGTGACCAGGAAGGCGATGGACAGATGCCCACCGATGTTGAGTGCTTCAGGTGCGTTGATGGTCGTCTTGTCTCTTCAGCCACGAGGTCCAGGAGGTGTTGTCGGCAACCAGGAGCAGGATTAGGGCTGGTACACGATGTTTGTCGAGTGCTGAGGTGTCGGCGACCGGATTGGACCCAACAAGCCTTGGCAACGGCAAGTCTTGATGCAGAGGAAGATCGTCGATGGTGCAGACCAGCAAGGTCTGGAGAACTCACCCAGCAAGGGTAGGTGAGGGCAGGCCTGGAGCAACCAGGATGCCAAGTTAGAAAAAGATTGGCCTTCGTTAAGGGCTACTAGCCAACAGGCTAGCGACCGCGAAGGAGCCTCGTGACGCCGCATGTGGATCTGGCTTACAGGACACTCGTGGAGTGGGGGCCAGTGATCTTCGGTGCAGGTGGTGCTGGAGGCTAGGGCTACTCGGAGCCCAAAGCACGACTTCTTGGAAGACCCAGAAGAGGATGCACTTGCAAATGTGCTCGGTGTCCAGGGGTCACGGTCTCAAGTCACCCACGATAGCCACGGGCCTCAGCTTTGCTGGGGACTCAGGGTAGCCTAGGGGAAGTCTGAGAATCTACCTCTGGTGATGCGATGACTTCGGCGTCCGACGGGAGCTTCAGAAATGTGAACCGGACAGATGCTTCTTTGGTGCCTGCCAAGCAGGGGAGTCACTCCTTGACCCCAAGGGAGATTCTTCTGTCCTCTAATCGTGAGTAGAGCGTCGAAGGTCCAGGATTCAGTTTCAGAGTTTCGTCTAGGGATAATCTAAAGTCCTAAGGACTGGGTTCCTATCTTTATACTAAAGATAGGGGTTGGACTACTCTGTGGCCCCACCTATGGGTGGGTCAGGGCAGAGGGGTGGCTACACCCCTTTCCCTTTGTCCAGTTCGCGCCAAAGCAGGGGCTGAAAGCCCCTGATCCGGTTTGAACTGGGGTATGCACAGGGACACCAAATGTGCCCCCAGTGCAGGACTTCAAAGCACCCGAAAGTGCTCCCGCCCAGCCCCAATACACATTATCCTGTCTGGGGAGGTGGTCACACCTCCCTGGGACAGAAAACCTATTGTCCAGGCCTCCCCTGCCGGAGTTTCGTCCAGCAGCAGGAGGCCAGACTCGTGTCTGTGGCAGCAGCATCCATTTTGTGATGCCAGGGCTCTGGAAAGAAGTTACCGGGCTAGCCAGAGTTAACATGCCTTTCCCTCTAGAAGGGTGGAATGCTACCCCGCCGCCAGGATTGGCGGGGGGGGTAGTATTCCAAGATGTTTGACACCAAACACGACATGTTTAGGTGCAGCCATTCCAAAGTTAGCATTTTACCGCGAGGATATAATGCGCTTAAGAGTATATGGTCAGGCTGCACTACAAACAGCATCAGAGATGGTCTCCGAACGCTGCAGAGGGGCCCTGCTCATGCAGGGGCACCCTCTCACATAGGAACCATGCACTCTGCCTTTAGGATTGATAAGGCCTGCCTTAGGAGTGACTTATAGGTTTATATGTGTGTATGTATTTAGTGATATAGGTAACCTATATCACAGTAAGGGGTGCATGCACCACCTTACCCAGGCTGCAGTAGCAGACCTGTGGTGTCAGTTTGGATGGCCTTCCAGGGGTGGCATAATACATGCTGCAGCCCCTGGCAGGCCTCTGAGGTACCTATGCCCTTGGTACATAGTATACCATATACTAGGGACTTATAAGGGCACTCCAGATCCCAATCAGTGATGTGCCTAAGGCACATGGAAACCATTTTAGAGAGGAAGCAGCTAGGCTGGGGTTCTGATTAGCAGGGCCCCAGCCAGACTAATGTCGAAAAACAGTGAAGCATCAGCAAAAAGTGGGGGTACCCATGTGAAGCAGATCCTACTCTCCTACAACCACCTCCCCAGACAGGATAGTGTGTATTGGGGCTGGGCGGGAGCACTCTCGGGTACTTTGAAGTCCTGCACTGGGGGCACATTTGGTGTCCCTGTGCATACCCCAGTTCAAACCGGATCAGGGGCTTGCAGCCCCTGCTTTGGCGTGAACTGGACAAAGGGAAAGGGGTGTAGCCACCCCTCTGCCCTGACCCACCCATAGGTGGGGCCACAGAGTAAGTCCAACCCCTAAACTTAGTATAAGTATAGGAACCCAGTCCTTAGGACTTTAGATTATCCCTGGACGAAACTCTGACACAGAATCCTGGACCTTCGACGCTCTACTACAAGATTAGAGGACTGAAGAATCTCCCTTGGGGTCAATGAGTGACTCCCTGCTTGGCAGGCACCAAAGAAGCATCTGTCCGGTCTGCATCGCTGAAGCTCCCGTCGGACGCCGAAGTCTTTGCATCACCAGAGGTGGATTTCCAGACTTCCCTGAGGCTGCCCTGAGTCCCCAGCAAAGCTGAGGCCCGTAGCTGTCGTGGGTAACGTGGAACCGTGACCCCTGGGCACCGCACGCATTTGCAAGTGCATCCTCTTCTGGGTCTCCCACGAAGTCGTGCTTTGGGCTCCGAGTAGCCCTAGCCTCCAGCACCAACTGCACCGAAGATCACTGGCCTCCACTCCACGAGTGTCCTGTGAGCCAGCTCCACGTGCACTGTCTCGAGGCACCTTCGCGGTCGCTAGCCCATTGGCTAGTAGCCCTTCACGAAGGCCAATCTTTTCCTACTTGGGCTCCCTAGTTGCTCCAAGTTTGTCCTCACTTACCCTTGCTGGGTGAGTTCCTCAGACCTTGCTGGTCTGCACAATCGTCAATCTTCAACTTCATGGAGACTTGCCGTTGCCAAGGCTTGTTGGGTCCAATCTGGTCGCCGACACCTCAGCACTCGACAAACATCGTGTACCAGCCCGAATCCTGCTTCTGGTTGCCGACAACGCCTCCTGGACCTCGTGGCTGAAGAGTCAAGACGACCATCAACCTACCTGAAGCACTAGACATCGGTGGGCATTTGCTCATCGCCTTCCTGGTCACTGGCTAGTGACCCAGACTCTGTCCCCTCTGCTTTCAGGTTCTTCAGATCTCCGATCCAACCTTGGATCCACCCGGACACTGTTCACTTGGTCGCCAGCAGCACTTTGCAGCAGATCGCCATTCAAATCGACGACGAAACCCGACCCCGAAAGGCACCTATGCACCCGGCCTCCCTGGGTGAGGTAACAAGAGTACTCTGGTGCTCCCGTGGGTAGAGACTCTAGAACGACCTAGTTCTCAAAGGGTTTGCTCCAAGTCCTTCTTTAAGTGTCCCTTTTCTTTAAATTCCAAACCGTGACTTTCTCCATAGAAGTTAACGGCGATTCGCGGCTGTGTTACTACACTGCACGCGTCCCCCGTGGGTCCCCTGTGTCACTACCTTGGGTGGTTCCTTGTGGTCCAAGCACTTCTAGAGGCTCTAGGCCTAGTGTCTAGCTCAGTCGTGGTTCTTATACCACTTTATTGGTATATGGTTTGGTACGCCCCTAGGGCCCAAACGTGTATTTGTGCTATTACTGTGAATTAAGATCTTATAACTTATGTACTTCGAACTCTAGCCTCATAAAGAGACTAGAGGGGTGTGTTTAGCAATAAATACATATATTTTGAATATATACCTGGTGTGGTGCTCTTTCATTTGGTCACTCAAGAGATTATAGACTGGTAAAACAAGCTGCTTTACATTCCTTCAAGACTTAGCCTGAAGGCTGCTCTCCATAGCTACCACTAGGATAGCTTTCAATAAGGTTGTCTTTAACCTATCTCCAATAAGGGGTTGTTTGGACTGGTGCCCACTACAATTAGTGGACAGCATATGCCAGGCCAACTTCTCACAGTAAAAGCTGTAGTTGATTGTCCTTGTCCCAAAAATAAGGATGAGTTGCGCTCCTTTTTGGGGCTTTGTGAATTCTATTCACGTTTCATACCCGACTATGCCAGTAAAATGAAGGTTCTGTCTAATATATTAAGGACTAATGTCACATTTGTGTGGGATGTCAGCTGTCAAGAGACTTTTGACCTGGTTAAGTCAGAGATGATCAGTGCGAAGACCCTTAGTGCTTATGATCCAGCTGTTCCTTGTACTATAACTGTTGATGCCAGTAACTATGGTTTAGGAGCTGTTTTGACTCAATTTTCAGGGGAAAGTGAAGTTACCATGAGTTACGCATCCATAGTACTTCGTGATCCTGAGTTGAATTACTCTGTGATAGAAAAGGAGCTTTTGGCGTGTTATTGGGCATGTGAGAAGTTCAGAACTTACATTTGGGGAAGGAAGTTTTTCATTCAAACTGATCATAAGCCACTTGTTTACATTTTGGGTGGTGAACGTCTCAAGTATGCCACGCCTCGTATTGCACGGCTTACCACTAAGCTTCTACAGTATGATTTTGTGGTTAATCATATTCCTGGCAAGAAAAATGTCAGAGCTGATCTGTTGTCCAGACTTCCAGTAAGTGGGGATGAACATATTGATGTTGAAGAAGACAAGGAAGACTGTTTTATTGCTTTTGTTGATGCAGTAGAAAATAAGGCTTGTAGTGAGAGCGAATGGACTAAAGCGCTGTGTGAAGACTCTGTTCTTGTAAGAGTCAAAGAATTTATTGTGAAATGTTGGCCTAGGGAGAGATGTGTGTCTCCAGAAATTCAACCGTTCTGGAAAGTGGCTGATGAATTGTCTATTGAGGATGGTGTCATCATGAGGGATGGTAGGTGTATTCCGCCTTTTGATATTCGTGACAAGTTGGTCGATTGTGCACATGATGGACATTTAGGAGCTACCTTGACCAAAAGACGTGTCAGACTGCACTATTGATGGCCTTCTATGGACAAAGACATTGATCAAAGAGGAAAAGAATGTGTTGTCTGTAGTGGTGCTGAGAAAGGTTTGAAAGTTGTCACTCCTCCTTTACAGCCCATTTCTTTCCCAGAAAAGCCATGGCTTAAGGTGGGGATAGACTTGGTGGGTCCCTTTAATTTCCTTCCTCACAATTTACGTTTTGCGTTCGTCTTGATGGACTTTCATAGCAAGTGGCCTGAAGTCCGATTTTGTGCCGCTCCTACGGCAAGAACTGCGATCCTTTTCTTCAAAGAGATTTTTATGAGGGAAGGTTTCCCAGAAGCGCTTGTCTCAGACAATGGTGTGCAGTTCGTGAATGCGGAAATGTGTGAATTTTTGAGTGAATCTGGTGTGAAACATTTAAGAAGCTCGGTTGGACATCCTCAAACCAACAGTTTAGTTGAGAGGATGAACAGGGTCACTGTGGAATGCATTAAATGGGCAAAACAGAATGGATATGATGTGGAAAGTGCTGTCAGATCCATCAACGCCACATTCTCTCACCAAGGTGGCACCCTTTGTGTCTCTCAGAGGTAGAGTACCTACTTCTGCCTTATACCCAGCTTGGCTCTTAAGAACCGTTCACAACAAAGTGTCTTGCTGGGTGGATCATGCTGCTTTGGAGTCCAGGATTGGAGCTGCGCAAAAGAAGATGTCCGACAGGTATAATCTAAAGAAGTCTGTGAGGTCTGTTGACTTGCACCCTGGTGACATGGTTCGCATCAAAAACACCAATTTTGTTAAAAAGGGTGGTGCGACTTTTGGTGATCCTGTGTGCATTGAGAAAGTGTGTGGTGGTGCAGTCATGGTTAAAGGAGGGCATTGGTGGAATGCTGCAAAAGTTGTCAAAGTTCATCCTGTTTCCATTAGAGATTCCGAATCTTCAAGCTGTACTAGGAGTAATGTTGATGTACCTTCCTTTTCTAATTGTGATTCTGCTGTGTCTTTCGATGTGCCAAGGAGGTCTAGTCGTGTTAGACAGGTTCCTTGGAAGCTTCGGTAAACCCTTTTAGAGTGTTTCTAACATGTTCTGTATTTTTATTATTTTATTTCCTTTCTCTTATGTTTTTTTTGTTGTTGTTGTTGTTCTTTCTATGAAAAAAGAGGTAATGTTGTACTTGTAAGTGTTTGTTATCATTCTATCTAGAACCCTCATGAGTTCTGTTATTACTGATGTGAGAGGTGTTCCATTTATGTCAGTTGGAGCCTCTTACCGGTAGTGAGAGGAGTGGTGGCTCGTTTTACCCACTATTAAACTATAACGTTTTACCTGCTGTGTCCAGGGATTTCTTACTGTGTCTGAGAACACAACACATATGTTCTTGCTGTATTATTTTTTCTCTTTTTATTTTTCTCTCACAACCTTCCAAATCTCCTCCTTTCTTGCCTTTTCCCTTACTCTCTTACAGAGGCCTAATTTTCTCTCTTCCCCATTGCTGTCTTCATTAGGTCCCCCTTCTGTGACTCTCATATATGTCTCCTCCTTTTCTTCCATTTCCCTGACTCCATCCATATCGGCTCCTTTTCTCCACACTTTGGGGCATATTTACAATGCCCCAGCGTCACTTTTACACTGCCGGAGTGTCACTTTTGTGACTCTCCGAAGACGCAGTGAGCCAGCTCATATTTACAAGGCTGCGTAAAGTCACCCTGCGTGACTTTTCATGGCCTTGTAAATATGGCCCCTTTCACGCATTTTACCTCCTTTCCAGGGGACGCATTAAAGTGGCACAATGAGGAGAAATACATTTATTTCTCCTCGTTTTTTCCTCTTTCTGTGTGTACTGCATTCGGCAGCACACATAGAAAGAGGAAAACGCCATCAATGAATGTTTTTTGTGCAGGAAGGTGTCCCTTCCTGCAGGTGTCCCTTCCTGCAGGTGTCCCTTCCTGCAGGTGTCCCTTCCTGTAGGTGTCCCTTCTTGCACAAAAACAATCATCCCTGCAACGCAGGCACCCTTGCAGCATGGTGCGTGGGTGCCTGTGTTGGTGCTTGGCAGCCAATTGTGCACCAGCGCAGAGGAAGGCACAGGGATGCGTCGTATTGCTGTAAATACGATGCATCCCGGTACTTTCCTAATGATGCAGCTCGGTGCAGCAAGATGGTTTACAGCGCTGCGCTGTGTCATTTTCTAATAAATACGCCCCTTTGTCTCTTCTCTATCTCCTCTGTTTCCTCACTTCCTTGGGTTTCTTCTATCTCTTGTTTTTTCTCCCATTTCCATGACCCTCATCCCTATCTCCTCTTGCCCACTTTCCCTCACTCTCTTTCATATCTCCTCTTTTTCTCTGAGCTTTGTCTGACTTTCTTTTGTATCTTCTCGTTTTCTTCCCTGTTGGACTTGGCCCTTTTTGCAGGGTCATCCCTAAACTTTTTGCCTTCCTCCTATATTTTTTCTGACCTGTTGTTGGCTGTTTTATGACTCTGGGCACTTTACCACTGCTGATCAGTGCTAAAGTGCATATGCTCTCCCCATTGTAAATTGTGTGATGGATTAGTGACTCCATGATTGGATGATTGATTTACTTGTCAGTCCCTAGTACAGTGCACTCAGTGTGCCCAGGGCTTGTAAATCCAATGCCGCTGGTGGGCTTGCAGCACTGGTTGTGCCACCCACAGAAGCAGCTTGTAAAGTGTGTCTCAGGCCTGCCATCGCAGAGCCTGTGTGCAGCCTAGGGCTGCCATGTCGACTTGGTGAGTACACCCACTTACCAGTCCCTAAACCTTCCCTTTACTGCATGTTGGTCACCCCTAAAGTAGGCCCTAGGGCAGGGTGCATTGTAAGTATAAGGTAGGACATGCCCTGGTGTGTGTGGCATGTCCTAATAGTGAATTACAGCCATTTTCGTTTTTCACTATTGCAAGGCTACCTGTTCCCCATAGGCCAGACTGGGCAGTTTGATTATTACACCTTATAATCCTAACTGACCCAGGGAACATGGTAGAAAAACGAATTTAGTATGCCTGAATTCAGGATGATAAAATACATCTTTTAGTGAAGTTGGTTTTAACATTCTGTGTTTGAAAATACCACTTTTAGAAAGTAGGTATTTTCTTGCCTAACTATCCAAGCCTGCCTCTGCTAGGTTGTGTATTCCTTGTCTGGAGATTGAGTGACAGGGGCTGGGGGTGGCTACAGGAGACAGGGTGAGTCAGCACAGGGCTGAATAGAAAGATCTGCATCCAGAGTGGAGGGAGGAGTTGCACCTGGGTCTGAATAGGGCTGTGCCTGCCTTCCACAATGCTGTCTCCACCTCCTGCCGGGCGGCTGAGCACCCTGCCCCACATTCTGAAAGGAAAGAAGGAGTCAGAAAAACAAAGTGCTCCAGGACTGACCAGAACTGGTTTTGGACTAGGCAAAGGCCTCTCTGCCTTCAGAGAACAAAGAGAAAAGGTGTATAAAAAGGGGACCCAGACCCCTAGGAAACTAGATCACTTTTGGGAAACAAGAAGAAACCTTTGCTGAGGAGCGGAACCAAGAAGAAACTGAGGAGAAGACTATCCCTAAGCTACAGGGATCTGCCTGCAGTGGTTGCCTGACTGCCAAAGAAAGGAGAAGGGAACTTTGTGTGTACTTTCATCAACTTGTGAAGGATCTCCAAGGGCTTGATTTCAGAGCTTGCCTCCTGCTGAAGTCTCAGGGACAACAGACTTTACCCACCAGCTCCCCTGTATTCCCTTGCTGGGAATTTGGACCTTCTGACACACTTGCGTGTCTCTGGGAGCTGGAAGCGCGACTCAAGACAAAGAAGCGTGTTGCCGCAGCCGCTGATTCTCGCATCGCCGGAGAAGAGTGTCGATGTCGCAGCAGACGCCGGCGCATCCCCGAAGAAGCGCGCCGCTGACACCCTCGCATCCTTCGAAGCGCCTCGCAGCACCGGAGAAAAGTGTCGCCGTCGCAGCAGACGCCGTCGCATCTCCGGGGCAGAGCATCGACCTCGCATCAGACGCCGATGCATCGCAACACGAGGCGCCCCGCATCCCAGGAGAAGATCGTCGACCTCGCATCAGACGCCGTCGCATCGCCAGGGAAGCGTCTCGCAGGGCCTGTTGCGGCTCCAAAGATTCATCGAAATCGCCGCACGGCCGTCGGGCATGCACGCATCACCCCTTCATTGTCGCAACATCAAGAAGACGCCACTTTTGTTTCTTTGCACCAGATCTTCAACGCATCACCGTCCTTGCGTGTAAGGGACTACCGCATCACCTTCCCTGCAACACTTTCGTTGCCCTGCGTTACGCATCTTAAGGTACATTGAACTCAAAGTGTCGCATTTCCATTTTAAGAGACTCAAGCTAATTCTACCATCTTTAAAGTACAGTATTGTGGATTATTTTTGTCGTTTATGGTCTTGTGGTAAATCTATATAAAAGATACTTATTTTTATAAATATACAACCTGTGTGGTGTCCATTTGTAGTGTTGTCACTGGATTACTGTATGTGTTCACAAATGCTTTACACACTGCCTCTGAACTAAGCCTGTCTGCTCGTGCCAAGCTACCAAGGGGGTGAGCAGGGGTTATTTCAGGAGTGTACCCCCTTACCCTGACTAGAAGCAAGGGTCCCTATTTGGACAAAGGTACCTACCTCTGCCAACTAGAGACCCCCAGTTCTAACATTCCCTTTCTCGGATATCTTCCTCATCTACCCCTTTTCTAACCTTTCCCAGACTCTCTTGCACATCTCCTACCTTTCTTCTCTTTCCCTGACTCTCTTCTATGTCTCCTCCATTTCTCCTCACTTTGTCAGACTCTCTTCCAAAGCTACACTTTTTCTTCTCTTTCCTTGACTCTCTTCCATATCACCTGCTTTCATCCCCTTTGCTGCTCTTCCGTCTCACCGGATTTTCTTCCCTTTTCTCAACTCTCTTCCATAGCTCCTCATTTTCTTTAGAGTTTGTCTTTCTGTTTTCTTTATCTCCTCTGTTTTTCCCCTTTCTTGGTGTTAATCTCTTTGAATACGATGTCAATATACGCCATGATAAATGCAGGCCCGACAACGACAATTCCAGTAAGTGCAATGTCGATGTACCCCATAAACTATGCATGCATAACAATGTCAATACCAGTAGAAACAATATCGATGCACGCTCTGACAGTTGTACGCGTAACAATGGGAATGCGGTAAATATGATATCAATGAGCGCAATGTAAGATGTACACGTAATAACAAACTTGTATCAGTGCTGTCGAATTCACCCAAGATAACCTCCCTATCAACTCCGAGTCAAAGATATGTGGTCAGACAGGACCAACAACACAAACCCAGGCCTACTGATTGATAGGTGACAGGTGGGGTTACGCTTAGGCCAAAGACAAATGCGCAACTAGGGAAAACCCTGATCTATCCCACAGATAAACGGGTACACCACAAATAGGTCGGATGAGATTGCCCCCAATAAAACAAGCTTGGCCAAAGGCACGCTTTCCCAAAAGACCACAAAGTTAGATGCCACATGTGGTTAGGAACACTCAGCCAATCAGGACGCAACATGCACATCAAACTTAGTGATCACGCGGTCCTCAGGCCGGACATCTGGACACATACACACTGGCCCACAATAGCTCTCCCAGAGGGTGATAGCCGCCTGTGTCCCCCTTATCAGATGGTTTTATTTATGGTTAATTTCCAAGCCCAGATCTTCATGTTCTCCAAGAATTCAAAATTGTTTTACTGTACCTCGCAAACTGTATATATGATCAGCTAAAACTTCTGTACATTGAGACTGTCTTTAGACACGACTGATGATGCTCTCCTGGCCGCTGCATTTAATTAAACCCACTTGTTCCCGTTTTGTCAAACACCTCTTGTCTTTTAATTTTTTCAAGATAAATTCACAGCCGAGCAACATTTTGGTGAGCCAGCGAGGAGAGATTGGTTTACCGAGCCCGGCTGCTGCCGAAGGACAAGGACCCCTGTCCGAACTGATTCACATCTGTGCAACGAGACCGATGAGAAGATGCCATAATTGATTACAAATTCTGCTGAATCCGCGGGGTGGAGCTCCATCAGCAGGTCGCCGTCATAGGGTAAGAGACTACATCTGATCCTTAGTCCCAGTATGTGGGGCAGAGGTTCATCCGTAGGCCGCCGCCGTCATAGGGTAAGAGACTACATCTGATCCTTAGTCCCAGTATGTGGGGCAGAGGTTCATCCGTAGGCCGCCGTTAGAGGGTAAGAGACTACATCTGATCCTTAGTCCCAGTATGTGGGGCAGAGGTTCATCCGTAGGCCGCCGTTAGAGGGTAAGAGACTACATCTGATCCTTAGTCCCAGAAGTGGGGCAGAGGTCCGTCCGTAGGCAGCCGTCAGAGGATAAGAGACTACATCTGATCCTTAGTCCCAGTAGGTGGGGCAGAGGTTTGTCCGTAGTCCGCCGTCAGAGGGTAAGAGACTACATCTGATCCTTAGTCCCAGTATGTGGGGCAGAGGTTTGTCCGTAGTCCGCCGTCAGAGGGTAAGAGACTACATCTGATCCTTAGTCCCAGTATGTGGGGCAGAGGTTCATCCGTAGGCAGCCGTCAGAGGGTAAGAGACTACATCTGATCCTTAGTCCCAGTATGTGGGGCAGAGGTTCGTCCGTAGTCCGCCGTCAGAGGGTAAGAGACTACATCTGATCCTTAGTCCCAGTATGTGGGGCAGAGGTTCATCCGTAGGCAGCCGTCAGAGGGTAAGAGACTACATCTGATCCTTAGTCCCAGTATGTGGGGCAGAGGTTCGTCCGTAGTCCGCCGTCAGAGGGTAAGAGACTACATCTGATCCTTAGTCCCAGTATGTGGGGCAGAGGTTCATCCGTAGGCAGCCGTCAGAGGGTAAGAGACTACATCTGATCCTTAGTCCCAGTAAGTGGGGCAGAGGTTCGTCCGTAGGCCGCCGTCAGAGGGTAAGAGACTACATCTGATCCTTAGTCCCAGTATGTGGAGCAGAGGTTCATCCGTAGGCCGCCGTCAGAGGGTAAGAGACTACATCTGATCCTTAGTCCCAGTATGTGGGGCAGAGGTTCGTCTGTAGGCCGCCGTCACAGGGTAAGAGACTACATCTGATCCTTAGTCCCAGCATGTGGCGTGTGGCGAACGAGCACAAGTGCATAGATCACTTTTTACCTAGTCAGCACGCTGGAGAAGGGGAAGATAGTTTGTCGTTTTTTTTCTGCTGGAACCGCTGAGCGTTACACAGATGGTACATCAGGGTCCTTGGTGTGTTATATAGGGCCACCTATTTATTTTACTTGAACCGTTGAGCGTTACACAACTGGGACATCTAGACCCTTGGAGTGTTATATAGGGTCACCACCTTGATCTTATTTTTTACTTAAAGGAGTTTTTTTTAGGGACTGTCAGCTTCTTAACACTGACAGTGTCTGAAAGAAGTGAAGAGGTGGATTCTTTTGCTTGGATCACTGGGAGTCAGGCAGATGGTGCGCCCAACCCCTGGGTGTGACATAGGGTGTAATTCGGACGTTAGGGAAAATTCGTACCTTGGTGAATGAGATGTAGCTTGTATCTGGCCACAGAGGGACGATAATTGTCGGGTTGCCCCTTTTTTCCGCACAAATTATTGCCAGTTTTGTCCCCGAGCCGATATCGACAGACTATTGGGCTCACTTAGCTCTGTGTACTACACAGAGTATCCCCTCTCCTCGGGCTGTGGGTGCTAGGAAGAGGCTAAGGTTGGTTTTGGACAAAATAATCTTTTTGTCAATCTTTTCTCTTCGAGTTTTCCATGTTTGCATTATTGGTGTTGTGGTGCTGTTTACATTTTGCAATTGTGCTTCATGTTTAAATGTTATGTCATGTTAATAAGTTTATGCGTTTATGAAATAATAACTATTTTTTCACCCAAATCAGAATTCTACATTTGCTATTTTACTGCTAAAATCAACTCATACTGTTCTGAACTAACCATCGCACTTTGTTAGTTTTTTACTATTTCTTTGCATTTGTCTTTGTCTATTGTCAAGAGCTTTGTGATGCATCAAATTTTCTAGAGCTCGTAACCAGTAGATAGTTGCTGATACAGCCCTGTGTACACATTTTCCCCATGATCAGAGTTGAATTTGTAAATATTTAAAACTTGAGAACGGTCAAAAGTTTAGAAACTACCTAACAAGTTTCCTAATCCATCATGGAGACACCACTAGACCCCATGCAAGCTAGGTTTCCCACATAGGCTCGGAAACTAGAGAAACTCTGCCATGAGTGGCACGCCCATACCAAGGCACACGCCATTTCCTGGCCTGAGGGGAAACATTTGATACCAACATTATAGAACACACAAGGACACACATCCAGACCAGACATATAGGCCATCAGAGGGCTGGAAGAATGGCTCTGTAAAAACTATGGGCCAACTGCAGGGGGGACCCCAACTCGCAGCTTACAAGCACACACAACTAGCAATGCCGGGGGAGAAGGCTCTAGCCCCTCAGGAGCCGACAGCGAGGGAGGAAGCATAGGACAGGGCACGCCAACACAGGGTAAGAACAGGGAGCGCACACCGAGCCCACCAATGTACTTAAAGACGCGCTCAGCCCGGGCAGCCCTGAGGAGGGAACAGTGGTCATGATGTTAATAGGTAAGAGACCATTCCACTTACTGTTGGATACGAGGGTGGCAAGGTCATGCTTGTGGGAAGTAGCGGCCAAATTTTAAAGACCACTAACAAAATACAGGGAATCTCTGGTTCCATGGTCGAGGTATCCCTCACAGAACCCTTCATGTTGGAAATAAGGGGGGCAGAATAAGAGAACAATTGTTGTCCCCCCGATCAATATACTAGGACGAGACCTATTGTCCAAGCAAAGAACGTCCATCTAGTTCACCGAGAATGGGACTATAGCCTGTTCCTCCCCTGGAGCCTCTCCCTTAGAGTGCAAATGAGCAAACCGCTCCCATGCCACGTGGGCGCCAGCCAGAGTGATCCCAGTTCATCGAGCCCCCTTTAAGGGGGTAGTCCCAGATAATACGGGAAGAATCTTAGGGGCATATTTACAAGCCCCTATCGCTACCACAACGTCACTATTCACGACGTTGTGGTGGCGATAGGGGCTTCGCCTTATTTACAAGGCAGAGTTAACCCACTTAACGTGGCTTAAGGCTGCCTTGTACATAAGGCACCCTTCCACACTATACTTAGTGTGAAAGGGAAGGGCAATGGGTGTTGCGGTGGGCGTTCCACTGCAACACCCATTGATTTTGGCACTGCCTCATATTTACAAGGGTTTCGTAAATATGGGGCGGTGCCAAAATTAATGCCAGGGAAAACCTGGTCTTACCCTGGAACAACTGTCAGGGACTGTCCGGGACTATGTCGGGAACACAGTCAGGGACTTGGGCAAGGACTGGGAAGGGGGTAGAAAACGTACACAGAGAGAGGAGTACAGCGCTGCCCAGGATCACACAGGAAGTCAGAGGAGAAAAGGGATCCAAAGGGGAAGCCTGTACAAAGGAACAAGATGGCTAAGACTCAGAAAGGAAGGGCACTCGCACGGCAATTTAGCATTCAGACTAACTACACCCAGGACGGACGTGCAAGACATATATACAATACAATAATAAAGGGAATGTGGGGTAAAGCACTCAGGAGCTCCACACGGTAAGACTGAAGCTCAGTAAGTTCCTCACCCACAATTGCTGTTACAGATACTGACTGAAAATACCCACATATAGGATATGTATGCAAAGGCAGGGTCTGTGGAGCTTATACCTATGGTGATGTTATAACAGTAACTCAAAGACAATACTCACAGTAAACAAGAAACACCACCTAGGTAGTCAGCTGTGCCCAGGGATCCTGGCGATCAAACAGGAACACGCAAGGCAGTAACAGCAAAGGGGTAGAACTAAACACAAGCACAATAGACAAGGAGCTAGCAAGGAGGAGTGCTTAACAGGAAAGGAAGGAAATCACAGGGCACACTTGGCAGAAAGCAGGTAACAAACATACAAGGTAACAGAAGCAAGACAGCAGAATAGAAAGACAGCAAACTAGAACAGGAACCAAGGAAATGGGAAGAAAGGCAGGGACTGGAAAAGGATATACAGAAGGGGAGGCTACAAGGGTGTACTAGAATAGTGCAGGTTCAGGAATCAAGAAAACAAAGTAGCATAGAAGGCAGTGCTGGGGCAGGAACAAGAATTGAGCAAAAGCTCAGGAGTCAAAGTAGCACTGCAGATAGTGCTAGTTCAGGAGAAGGGAAACTGCTGCAGGTCAGGAACAAGGAATGCTAAGGCTCAGGAGTCAAGGTAGCACTGCAGGTAGTGCTAGTTCAGGAACAAGGGAAACTGCTGCAGGTCAGGAACAAGGAATGCTAAGGCTCAGGAGTCAAGGTAGCACTGCAGGTAGTGCTAGTTCAGGAACAAGGGAAACTGCTGCAGGTCAGGAACAAGGAATGCTAAGGCTCAGGAGTCAAGGTAGCACTGCAGGCAGTGCTAGTTCAGGAACAAGGGAAACTGCTGCAGTTCAGGAACAAGGAATGCTAAGGCTCAGGAGTCAGGGTAGCACTGCAGGCAGTGCTAGGTCAGGAGAAGGGAAACTGCTGTAGGTCAGAAACAAGGAATGCTAAGGCTCAGGAGTCAGGGTAGCACTGCAGGTAGTGCTAGTTCAGGAGAAGGGAAACTGCTGCAGGTCAGGAACAAGGAATGCTAAGGCTCAGGAGTCAAGGTAGCACTGCAGGCAGTGCTAGTTCAGGAACAAGGGAAACTGCTGCAGGTCAGGAACAAGGAATGCTAAGGCTCAGGAGTCAAGGTAGCACTGCAGGTAGTGCTAGTTCAGGAGAAGGGAAACTGCTGCAGGTCAGGAACAAGGAATGCTAAGGCTCAGGAGTCAAGGTAGCACTGCAGGCAGTGCTGGTTCAGGCACAAGGAATAGCTATAGCTCTGGAATCAAGGAACAAGAATTAACTATAGCTCAGGAATCAAGGAATATCAAAAGCTCAGGAAAGACTGGAAACAAGGATCGATCTCACCGGTAAACAGCTACAATGACCAACACTGGGCTGAAGGGAGCTGGGGCTTAAAAGAGCTCACAGTAATCATATGCAGCAGGTGTGAGCAGGCTAGCAGCAGCCAGCCACAGGTGAGCTGAATTCCTCCACCCATCCTTGGCCTACAGGGGTGGAGACAAAGCAGTGAGCAGGGGATTCTGGGTAATGGAGTTTCAGGTATGAGCAGGATGGCTTCCACAAAACCCGGCATGGATTGGGAATGGATGTCAATTCCTAAATGATGTCCAAATGCCTGGAAGTCAGTATGTACATGAAGGGGAGGGTCTGGAAGCTTGTTATGACACTGGAGAGTCCCACAGTTCAGCCCCCTGGTGGTGGACACGAAAACGCAGGGAGCAAGTCGTGACAAGAACAAGGAGAAATGTTTCATTTTTCCTCGTTTTTGCTGTTTCCATGTGTGCTGCATTGTGCAGCACACATAGAAACAGCAAATGCCATGGATTATTTATGTGCAGAAAAGTGTTCCTTCCTGCACATAAACAGTTATTTAAAAAAAATTACGTTTTGCAACTTCTATGTGTGCTGCATTTCGCAGCACACATAGAAGTTACAAAGTGCCATTTAAAGATTGTTTATGTGCAGGAAGGGACACCTTCCAGCACATAAACAATCTTCCCCTGCAACGCAGACACCCTTGCACTATGGTGCAAGGGTGCATGCGTTGGCGCTAGGCTGATAAATTTAGCGCCAGCGCAGGGGGAAACGCAAAGCTGCACCATATTCTTGTAAATACGGTGCATCCCTGCGTTTCAGATGTGGCAGAGCGCGGTGTTAAAGCCGAGAAGGCTAACGCCGCGCTCCGTCACTTCATTGTAAATATGCCCCTTAGAGTTATATGAATTAGCTTGGCAGTGAGCAGGTCGCGCACACCACCTCTCGGTAGAGACTGCTAAAAGGGTAGCGTGTAAGGTGTGCAAGGGGCAGGAGACTCAAGACCACAACACGCACATGCCACCTGAATCCCCCATGGCTAGGTGGAGAGTCGGCCCAAGGAGCATAGGGACAATGGCGGTAACAAGCAGACTGCCCACACCCCAGGGGTTACCTGGTTCAACCTCAGTCACCACCTCGCACCTCCCGGAGTGAGGAAGTAGCACAGACAAGGTGGCCCCATGCCAAGTGGTGCATTCCTCACACAAGGAGCCCCCTACCTGTTACCAAATGCAGTACCCAGGTGAATGACCTCTGTAGGAAAGGAGTCATGCCCGAACGCCGGAATGACACTTCAAGGAGGTTTCCCCACCTGCCACACAGAAACAATCCTGGTGTCTAAAGTGGGCAGGCCACTGCCCACATTCCCCACACAGTGGCTCCCTTGGAATGACTGAGAAACAGGGGAGATTGCCCTCAAGAGGGCCACGACCAAAAGCGTGCAAGTGACACCTGGCTGGAAGAGGACTCAGCCACGGAACCCCAGAGAAATCCAACAGAGGACCAAAAAGCTGTCATCCTCCGGATCCTATAGAATGCCAAAGAAACCACAGGGCTAATTATTGTTGCCTAAAAATATATCATGAGCAGAAGGGAATAGTATCAGGACAGCCCCCACAGAATATCCATCCCAAAACAACGTCCGTAAAAACGCAACTGCATCGTACGATCAGCCTCGAGCAAATCAGGCTACAGCTACTCCTCTGCAACAGAGGCAATGTGGCAACCGCTGCAGTAGACAGGGAGCCCAGACCAGCAGTGACTGGGGCCACAGCCATGGCAGGGAGGGGTGACTTTCTGGGGTGGCAATGCCCATGCACAATCACAGAATACAAACACGCAGTAAGTCCAATACCACCCCCAACATGACCTAGCACCCTCACACCGCTTTTATTTTGCTGACCAGGGAGCAAGGTGGCCCCAACTTTTGCATAAAACCAAAACCCAGGTCCAGCAATCCAAGTCCAGCCTTCGGCGAGCTATGTAAGTCTCTCCAATCCCAAGGTTTCTGCCACATGGAGGCCTTCCTACAGTTCCAAAACAAGGCAAATGCTCCAGTGTCGGGAGCCAGGTCCCTCACACGCTTAGGGCAAGGATGTCCTCAAAACCCCAAAGAAAGCAATTACATGACCCCAGTCCGTAGGGAAAAATACATCAAGTCCATTAGCGATGCCCACATTTGGCCGAGCACAACGAGTCTCAATGGCAAACCCAACTCTCGTCGAAAACACAGAAAACAAACAGAATCCCCGTCATTACCCTGACTACCTCCAGTACGCCAATGTAGAAGCTGCATTGCCCATAGTGCAGGTAAATGCCTAGCGGAAACTGCAGAAAGAAGCCCAAAACCACGGCCTTCCAGAAGTAGGGCATAACCCAAACTCCCAACTCCATTAAGGAGAACCACGTGCAGGGACCAGAGGGACATGCACGTGACGACGGGAACATCGCCATTACCCACAAAACCCCAAAAAATTAAAAATCAATTTCCCCTCACATCGCACATAGCCCATGCTGGTCAGAAGGACACCCCGACCGGCAAAATGACACACACATCCACACATAATTAACGGAAGCAGCAGACAGAGGGAACTACTCTCCCCGCCGCACAAGGAGAGGGGGGTCCAATGTACTCACAAAATAGCGCTAACCAATTTAAATTCACCATTCCATAAAAGCGCCACCACCTCTTTATAGTGCCCCACTAGAAAGTTTTGTGCACAGTAAAGTTATTGAATGTACCCCTAAAAAGGAAAACACCAGAACTTTCCGAAAACTGCATAATATTGTGTTTTTTCCAAGCTAACACACAGCTCTTATCCCACAGGCCTACAAAGAACCATATGTGCACCGTCGTTACAGCGACCCACCGCACCTTCAATCAAAGCTTTCAAAAGGACGTCAACAAGGCCAACCGCTCAAGAACACAGACTACAAAATGTACTTTACGGACATTTTGAAAGGAAAGGAAAGAGACTCTTTTTTGTGCACTGCACTAAGATAAGACACCTCTGGGCGCCCAGATGACAGAAGACCATCCCCAGAACGCCTGAATGTTTACAAGTTATGTATTTTTGCATTCTGTTTAGCATGAGGGCGCTTGCGCCCCTCCGAACCCAGAAATATGCCTAGGTTGATGGAACATACTTCGACATTCTTGCAATGCATGTGCAGAGACCTCTCACACCTCACTTACACCTATGCTGAACCAAAAGCTAGAATTCCTCATGAACTACACAGCGCACCCCTACACAACACTTGGTATCAGCACATGAACACCGTGGACACTCAAACCATGAACAGGTCATACTACATATGTTCACTCATACCCCACGCCGTAGGCTGCAGTCAGGCTTTACTTATCACAAGAGATAGCTCCTGAGAAAGTAAAATGTATCATCCACCTGTGCCTATGTAGGATTAAGGCCAAAATTCAACCCAATAGAGAAGAACCCCATAGAGCAGTAGTAAATATCACCCAGTATGAGACCAACCTCACAGCAGTGTACCTTTTTATCGAACCTAGCGACATTCAAACAGAGCTAGACAGGATGTGCAGAAGGGGCACTATAGGGAAGGATAATGTTTGGACCCGGCACTTTGTAGAAAAGAGGTTCTTGGAAGTAGCAAGGCCACCGCACCAGTGCACAAATACATCAACTCCCGCCTCCGTCTACGGTCCCAGAATGGCCCTTAACATATTTGGGGTAAACCTTTTTGAATGACAAGTGGACCCTGGCAAGGTAATCTTCCTGGAGGAAGCCCGCCGCCCATTTTAAATTTATCTCTCCTAATGCATAGATTTCAGAGATATTTGATTTGTGACATTACTGCGATGCTACTGAAAACCAAATATGTAACTACTGCCTAGATGCCACATCGCTCACTTCTGCGCACTGCATAAATCAAGTTGTGAAGAATCACAGTTCTGGCGTTAAAGTAGAAAAAAAACTACGAAACTCTAGCCCAGCACTTGTCTTGACATTCTTTTGCATGCATGCGCTTCGCTGTGTTTGCCGTCACACGCCTTTTACACACCTCGTAAACGAGAAGTCAGTAGCCCAGAAAGATGTGCAGCGGCAGCCTGGACTCCGCTGCTGTGAGCGATCCGTGAGCCTGGAGTAGGAGGCAACTCGCTGAGCCAGTAGGAGGACGAAAGTGAAAGCACAGCCGCAGATGAAACAGAACAGACGACTGACTTACTGGCCTATTAAAATACATGAGTTGCACTTAAAGAAACAGAAACACAATTTCGCTATTTATCAGCACCATATCTGTGAGTGCCAAAACCGTGCATCTTTTAGGTCCAAGTTTCATGTTCATGAACATGGCAAATGCACCCCTCCTTATTTTTTTTTAAATGTTGGAGCATGTCTCAGAACCTGACACACCCGGGGGCTTTTGTGAAAACAAGAGCGGGAGACCGCGCTTGGCTTTTTGTTGTTTTTGCCGATCACGATTTTGCAGCAAAACCTTTTTTTTAATGCTTTTTTGCCCTGGCGGGGTACCTGGGGCTCTCCAGCACAAGAGCTGGGGGGGTCAGGGTATTTTCTGACCCATTCCCTTTCCTTTTTCTTTATGTTTTTTGGGGACTTCCAGATTTAGTGTTGGGAGCCAATCAGATCTCAGCATGAGCTTGGGAGGGTTTGCAAAGCCTTTTCGTCACTAGATATACAAATTTGTTTTTCTTTATTAACTCCCAAACAACTGAACGGATTTACACCAAATAACAAAAAGCACTCTTTCTGGACTAAAACCTACCTTTCTGCCATATTTGGTGTAATTCTATCCAGCGGTTCGGGCTGTAGTTGTGTTCAAAATTCCCAATGGAAATTAACATTGAAATACACTTTTTTACCCCCACTTTTTCTCGACCCCCGCTTGACAGAACGCCCCAAAATTTCCATGCACAACAAGAATCACCTGCAAACGTTTTTTGATAAATTTTGTAAAGATTCGTCAAACAGCGCCAGAGATATAGATAAGTAAAAAAAAAAGCTTTTCCTATGGAAACATTTTCCTAACTATAACTACCTACTGGCGACTGCCAGTAGATAGCATACATATAAATATATATATATACATATATATAGTTGAAGATTCACTGAAAAAAACCAAAGGTTACAGGGACGTTATAGTTAGGCTCAGGTTTCTCTCATACAAAACCCCTGAAATTCTGCAGTTATAGTTAGCTGAGCACTGCTTATGACCTCACATATTACATCTCTCATGACATGGTCAGTGACATCACTTGTGACATCACTCATGGCATCTTAAATGACATCACTGATCACATCCCTGATCACATCATCCAGTGACTGTAAGTGTTTTTAAAAAGTTTATGAGTGTTAAATATATACACCAAGGTGTGTTGGTGAATCAGTGAGTGTATGAGTACCTGTATGGATGATTCAGTGGGTGAATGACTGACTGTATAAGTGAGTGATTAGGTGTCTCAGTGAATGTATGGGTGAGTGACTGGTTGTGTGAATGTTTGTATCAATCTGTCAGTTGGTGTCTAGGTGGCTCTATGGGTATGTGAGTGGGTGCGTGAGTGGCTGTATGGGTGATTGGTTGTTTGAGTATCGGTATGGGTGTCTGAGTGTCTGTGTGGGTTGGTGAAGGGGTGTGTGACTGCCTGTATGGATAGGTGAGTGAGTGAGTCAGTAGCTGTATGGGTTAGTGAGTGTGCATGTGAGGGGATGTATGGGTGAGTGAGTTTGTGTATGGCTGTGTGGGTGAGTAAGTGGATGTATCAGTGGTATATGGGTGAGTAACTGGGTATGTGAAAGGCATTATAGGTGAGTGATGGGGTATGTTAGTGACTGTATGGGTGAGTGAGTGAATGTAAGAGTGGCTGTATGGGTGAGTGTGTGCTTGTGTCAGTGACTGTATAGGTGAGTGAGTTTGTGTTGGTATATTTGAGTAAGTAAGTGGGTGTGTGTGTATCTGTATGGGTGAGGAAGTGGCTGTGTGAGTGACTGTATGGGTGAGTGACTCTGTATGTAAGTAGATGCATGGGTGACTGACTCAGTGTGTGAATGGCTGTATGGGTGCATGAGTGGATATGTCAATGGATGTATTAGAGATTGAGTGGGTGTATGGGTGAGTGAGTGGATGTGTGTGTAGATCTATGAATCAATAAGTGGGTGTGTATGTACTGGTATGGGTCTGTAAATAGGTTTGTGAATGGTTGCATGGGAGTGGGTATATGAAAGGTTCTACGGGGGGTGTGAGTGGGTGCATCAGTGATTCTGTGGATGATGTCATCAGTGATGTCATTTGAGATGTCATCAGTGATGTCATCTGTGATGTCACTGACCTTGTCATGAGTGATGTAATATGTGAGGTCATAAGCAGTGGATTGCAGGGGTGTGAGTTATAGCTAACTATAACTACTGAATTTCACTGGTTTTGTATGAGTGAAATCTGAGCCTAACTAAAACGTCCCTGTAACCTTCCTTTGTTTTTTTCAGTGATTTTCTAAGTTTTTTTTATTTCATTTCCCACTATAACATCCCTGTATAACCTTTGTTTCTTTCAGTGAATTTCTACGTTTTTTTTAAATGCTAATTCCTAAGTATAACGTCCCTTTAACCTTTGGTTTTTCCAGTGAATTTCTATGGTTTTTTAACTAGTAGTCGCGTTTGCAGAGTGGTGGAGAAAGAGAGCTGGGCCTCTGACCAGCGCTCAGGAATCCTGCTGTGTAGGACTTACAAGAAGTACCAGGAGGGCTTCCTGGCCCCCAATAATACTGCCATCTAGTGTTGAATCTGCAATAACTTCCAAAAGCATGAAAAAAATATGTGCACCGAATTCCTTCACTTTTTTCAAATCCCCACATTGCTCTACCAGAGTAATTTACTTTTAACACACAACAGTCACTCGCATTAAAGCACTCCTGAATATTGCAGCACTGGAAACAACAAATAGCTGTCAATACACCTCAGCGCAGCACCAACAGAAATTAAAGTGATGAGAATCCAAATTGAGCTCTTCCACAGCACCTTAGCCCTGGCATGCTGGCTGCAGCGCTTCTGGCTCTTAGAACCCACTCTTGACGCTTCAGCATTGCCCCTCAGATGCTGGTAGCACAAATCCTGCTTTCCTAGCCTTTCCCCTCAGGTACAGCTCTGCTGATGCACCCTAATCCCGACCAGCAGCACTCACTGCCCGGGCTAGTGAGGGACTGCACGAAGCTCTGCTGACATCCTACAGTCCTGACATCCGGGCACTGCTGCACATGCACATCAATCCCGACCTGCAAAACCCCCTGATGTTGAAACTCCCAGGAGGCTCTTACTAAGCACCCTAACGATGACGTGCAGCACCCACTGCTACATCCATGCTTAGTCTTAAACACAGCTCTACCGTGCCCTCCAGCACCTGCGACATGCCACCTTTAGCATGCAGGTGCATCCCAGTCTGCTGCAGCCCCTGTTACTCTCGTACTGAGACCCAAGCACAGTTCTTAGAATATACCCTATTCCAACACTGAGGCCCATGCGTCGCTCTGCCAGGGCATCTGAGCTCTGACCTGCTGCTATTCCACACATGGAGTGAAAGTGAGTGTTCTCTGCTTCTCCCCACAGATCGTCTTCCTTCTGTGCAGCTATTTCACCATATACATGATCTACAGAAGGCTTCGGAATACCTACGACAGCGAGAACGACACCGTCCGCATGGAGTTCCTGCTGGTTCCAGTTATTGGCCTCTTATTCCTGGAGAACTACGAGTTTGCCCACTTGGAGGTACAGGCGCAGCCGTCTAAAAGACACCATGTCACAGTGTTTATAAGTTGGTAGATTTTATGAATTATGCTTTTATTATGGGGCGTAACCTCACCCCATGATCAATGCTTCTCCCTCTCCTCAGATCTTCTGGACCTTTTCCATATACCTCGAGTCTGTGGCCATCCTCCCTCAGCTGTTCATGATCAGCAAGACGGGTGAGGCGGAGACCATCACTACCCACTACCTCTTCTTCCTGGGCCTCTACCGTGCACTCTACCTCGCCAACTGGATCTGGCGCTACCATACTGAGGGCTTCTACGACCAGATCGCGGTGGTGTCCGGGGTGGTGCAGACCATCTTCTACTGCGACTTTTTCTATCTCTATGTCACTAAAGGTAGGAGGACGGGGGTATGGGAAAATGAGGTAGGGAACAGAGACTGGTCGGGGTGGTGGGACAGAAGAGGCGGTAGCAATGTAAGTTGACATAGAAAGGGAGGACAGGCCGTAGCAAGTAAGTGGAGTACACAAAGCATCTTCAGAGGTCGGGAAAGAGAAATAAAGTTACTTGCCCGTAACCAGAGTTCTCCCAAAAAACCCTTCCTGAATTCATAATCTGCAATTATACTCCACTGTTGTCAGAACTTACTCCAGCAGGGGTTGAGGGTAAACCCACACCCATTGTGCTGTCAAGACTTCCACTGAGAGCAACGCACAATTTGGCAACAAAGTTATTCATAATGTATTTATGTTGCTCTAATCTTGCCGGAGCTGCCAGCTCCTTCGCCCTTTTTGAGTTGCTATCGACACGTTGAGAGTGGGCGAAAGGCAGAACGCGCAATCTTCATGGTGATTTAGTTACTCTCAGTCCTTGGCCATTATAAGCGCCCTCCCAACAACACCAATAAATTCCCACCAATTAGATTATTTGCTGAGGAAACCGGCGGGAGAGTGAATATGGGCAGGGTTAGCGGGCTTGTCCACTTAAATGCACAAAAATGTGCGAACGCTGAGCACAGGAAGCTCTTCTATAACAATGGAAGCATTTTCCTTTGCACTACTACTTGTCGGTTACCCATAAGTAGATACCTTTATGGTAACAGGCTCACACAAAGGTAACTTTATCCTTTGTCACCATCTATATATTTTATAAATTCACATGACCCTCACTCCCTTCCCTAAGAGGTGATAATAACTGGATGGACTTGCTAAAAATGTCAATGTGGTTTGTGTGTGGAATTAGATATTGTGCTGGGCCAGTAAAATACGGTGAAAATAAGCTCTAATTACCAAAGAAAATATCCCAAATGTAGGCCTTGTATTTTACCTAGGTTTTGCCTGGGGGTGATGATCAATAAGCATGTGTGTCTATAAAGGATCCCAGTTTGAAGAAACTGTGCTATTGGCATGTAACACCACTAAGTAACACATAATTACACGTCACATAATTACACTCTATTCAATAAAACATAAATACACTCCACATAATACCACTCACTGACACATAATTAAACACAACATAATTACACTCTTTTAATGCATCATAAATACAATCCACAAAATACCACTCAATACCACATAATTACACGTCACATACATACACTCTTTTAATGCAACATAAATACACTACACATAACACTCAGTACCACATAATTACACACCACATAATTACACTACACTCAATGCAAAATAAATACACTCCACATAATTACACGCCACATAATTACACTCTACTCAATGCAACATAAATACACTCAATATAATAACACTTAGTGCCACATAAGTACACGTCACATAATTACATTCTATTCAATGCAATAAATACACTCCACATAATACCACTGTACCACATAAGTACAAAAAAAAACATTTTTTATATTAAAATCTGTTTTTAATCAGGTTGTTCAGTTGTATATAATGTCGTCTTGGTTTTTATAAAAGTAACAAAAATGCTTAACACTTTTCATTATAACTTTTCAACATAATGCACAACAGCCACAATGCTCTACAACATAGCCAAAACTTCAGGATAAACACATAAGGTTCCAAAAGCGAGACCTATTGGCTATGCCAATGCTTGTCTGAAATTGTAGGAGATATTTTTAGTGCATTGATACCCTCAGTTGGAGTCATTCTTAATTCACAGAAAATTTGTAAGTTATCAACCATAGTTGATCGTCTTTCTACAGATACTGCAGGAGGATTCTTAATGATTAACACAGAGATGGTTGCAATCAGGTCTATGGCTTTACAGAACTGTCTTGCTCTTGACATATTATTAGCAAAGGAAGGTGGAGTCTGTGGCATGTTGAAAGTTCAACATTGTTGCACTTATATTCCAGACAAGAGCTGAGAAATTAAAGGATATATTGAAAACATTACGAGACTGCATAAAGACTTGACCCAACTGGAGGTTGACGGTGTGTGGGGAAGACTAACAAAAGGTATAACATCAATAGGGAAATGGTTTGTTAATTTTGGGAAACGTTTTCTAGGTCAAATAATAATACCATTAGCTATGATAATAACAGTAGTGATGATAATAATGATTACATATAAGTGTTGTAGAAAAGGAAGGAAAGAGAAAATACATTTTGAAAGAGAAGGGAAGGGAAAGAAACGAAGAAGAAAATATGATGAAATACAGTTGGAAGAAATGAAAGGCAAACTATACAAGAAAATGAAGGATTTAGAAGGAAACGAGTTGGTTGATGAAAAATTGAGAGGAGAAATAGAGAACTGAGATGTGCTAAAGTTGGTATCTGGGATGGGATGGGTAATTTTGTGATGGCTTAAAATGCCATCAGAGAGGGGATTGATGGAGCAAGGACTCGTAAATGAGGCTTGCTCGGAAGCAATCCTCTCGTTTTAACTCATTAACGAATTACTAACTGTATTGTATTGTAATTGCATTTGTATAACGCTTACTACCCCTGACGAGGCGTCGAAGCGCTTTTCGGCGAGTAGCACGCTACTCCAGGACCCATAGAGGATTAGTGTTGAATTAGTATAGTGAAACATGCAGGTAAATTTTAAGTGGTGGATATGTTAGTCAGTTATTTGGATTTGGAAGGATAGCAGAAGGATAGAAGAGGAAAAAAGGTTTGTATTTATATAGCGCTTCTTACCCCTGATGGGGTGTTGAAGCGCTTTTTTTTGGTGAGTAGCACGCTACTCCGGAAACCCATAAAGGATTAGTGGTGAATTAGTATGGTGAAATATGAAAGTAATTTGAGTGGTGGATATTAGTCAGTTATTTGGAGTGAGAAGGATAGCGGAGGGATTGATTGAGGGATAGAAGGGAAAGAAAGGTTTGCATTCATATAGCGCCTGTTACCCCTGATGGGGTGTTGAAGCGCTTTTCTAGAGAGTAGCAGGCTACTCCGGAACCCATAAAGGATTAGTGTTGAAAATTAGTATAGTGAAATATGAAGTAATTTGAGTGGTGGATATGTTAGTCAGTTATTTGGATTGAGAAGGGTTGGGGAGGGGTTAAAAAGGGAAAAAGGTTTGCATTTATATAGCGTTTGTAACCCTGATGAGGTGTTGAAACTCTTTGTTGGCGAGTAGCACGCTACTCTGGAACCCATAAAGGATTAGTGGTGAATTAGTATAGTGGAATATGGAATTAGAGAGGTGAACATGTTAGTCTGTTATTTTGATTGAAAAGGATAGTGGAGGGATAGAAGAGTGAAGGGTTCTTTTTTTTTTTTTAGGTCATAGCTGTAGGAGCAGGCTTTTGGATGAGTAAAAAGGGTTTTTGGAGGGGAAGAGTCAGAGGGAAGAGTTTAGAAAGGTTTGTTTTGGGGGATCGGTACAGTAAAGGAGGTGTCAGAAGATGCAAGGAGGGGCAGAGTAGGAGAGAGTCATGAAAGGGTTATTTTGGGGAACATAGTAATGGTATGGGGTTTGGGATAAATGAGAGAGTGGGTGTAGAGGATATAATGATAGATGTATAGGGTGAGAGATAGGGTAGTGCATTGGAAGGAGTAGTAGAAAGAAGTTTGAGATGAGTCAGAAAGTTGGGCTAGAAGATATATTGAGGGAAGTATAGGCTGAGAACTAGGGTAGTGCATTGGAAATGCTTAATTAGAAGAAAGTGATAAATATATAGATCCATAAGTACATTGAAAGTGTATAGATACATAAAGGAGGTAAGTATATGTAGATTAAAGATATTGATAGAGGCACAGGATGAGAAATAGGGTAGTGCATTGGATATGCTTTTTCAGGAGAAAAGTAACAGACACACAGATCCAAGTACATGGAGGTACATAGATGCACAATGGAAGCAAGTACATGTAGCCCAAAGAAGATTTTTTATTTTTATTTTTATAACAACATAATTATTCTACATGTTTATACAAAGCAATACACAAAGATAGGTACATATCTATAGTGAAAATAAATGCTTATATACAGAGGGACACATACATAGGGTGGGTATTAATGAATGGGAAAATGGGCAGCATTTCTGGCCCAGGTCCCAACCAGTCTCGAACAGTCTCAAACAGGCACTCACCCTTGTCCTCTCCACCCTTAGCTGAGACGCCCTAAGCCTTGGCCGTTTATGGCCCTAGTAGTCAGGTGACCCCTTCAGCCAATGGGGACCCTAGCCCTAACACTATCCAATCACAACACTAGCCCGAAAATCTAGAACCAATAGGAAACCAGGAACTTACAGCCAATCTTAGCCCTAGTCCAAGCACCCAATCAGTTTCAAAAACCCTTGATCTCTACGTCCAATAGAGGCCCTAGCCCTAGTCCAAGCAACCAATGGCACAGGAAGCCCTAGTCCCTACTTCCATTAGAAAGCCTAACCCTACTCTTAGTCCCACACCTAGTCCAGCAACAATAACACCAGAAGCCATAATCGCAACTTCCAATTAAAGGCCTAACCCTAGCCCTAGTCCCACCCTAGTCCCAACAACCAATAACAGAGGAAGCCCTAGTCCCTACTTCCAATAGAAATCCTAACCCTAGCCCTAGTCCCAACCCTACATTGATTGAATCACAGACCCAGAAATCAATCAGAACCCTCAAATACCCAACCAATGAGGACACTAATCCCTAATCCAATAGAAACATCAGATACAACCACCAATCAGTGTACACATGTACCAAACAATATAAGACTATGTAAGGTCCCAGCTACCTCAGACAAGGTTTGCTGGCCAGGGAGTTGGAAGCTGCTCCTCTATTCAGAAATCTCCTAGGAGACAGACAGGCTCAATCCACACTTTGGACTTCTGCAGGTAAGGCCCTAAAAAATTTGTCCTCTAACAACACTATTTGCATAAAGCTTTACTCCCTCTCCTGGCCAAAAAACCAAGTGCACAGTCCCTATTAAACACCGTTTAAACAGCTTACAGCAGATTACTGCTGTCTCAGGGGGAAGGGGGGGCTGTTTCACTGACTTGTTAACACAAAATGGTGGCTGGGGGTGCACTGCTTAACATACAGGTCTTAGCACAGAGCAAAAGAGACATTTGGAGTGAAAAACTGATAGTCACAGGGAATGAGAGGGAAAACTACAGAGTTTTGACTGCAAATCCCACAATTCAACAGGTTAAATGGCAGCAGTCACGGGCAGGAAAAACCACAAGTTTAAACACAAAAACATGGGATAAATTATGCAATCACTGGCAGGTTAAAACTACAATTTTAAACTGTAACAACCACAGGCAAAGACAGGTAAAGAAATTTAAAAAGAAAAAAAATAAGATGATGCAATCACAGGTGGGGAAAGTCGTTTTTTAAACTTTTTAGGAAAGAGACAGCACTAGTCTGCCTCCCTACCACTTCCTGGACTCTGCTCACTGCAATCTGGGCACAGGTAGGCTGCAACTCACAAGATGGAGGAGAATGATTTGGGGTGCACCCAGCAAAGCCTTAAGGGGCCTGGGCAGGTGTGAGAGGAGGGTTCAGAGTTGCTTGGAGCTGGGGAAACCAATTGTTGCTTTAATGATACTGTCCCACCCAAGTTAATGAAACATGGTCTGGTAATAACCTGAAAGGTAGTGCTACGCATCCTCAAGAACAACAACCCACATTACGCCCTTTGACACTATCATTCTAGATTCCAGCCTAGGTACAACATTGAGAACAGCAGCCTTCAAATAGTTGATAAGATACTCTCCATGCATGATCATTACGACTCTCGGCTTCTTGCCGTTTCAGAAATTATTAGGGGCTTTCTATACTGCCGACAATGTGACAGAGGGCTCTCTCTCTCTCATTGTGTGCGGGCATGTGAGAAGCTCTCATCCTTCATCTCAGACTGTTGGCAATTTGTACCGACCATGTGTTACAAATGCCTCAAAGCTCAAATGTTGCCATTTCTCTTCAAAATTTACACTGAAATACCATGTTAGTTTTTAATACTCATAAGCATTTGAATATGCGATGTTACATCGCATGCGGTACAACGCATGCGACCACAACGCAGTCGCCACAAAGACCGCGCTGCCACAACGCACACCACCACATCGCAAGCCGCCTCCACGACCCGCCGCAGGCGGCGCGCCGGACCCAGGAATAGCACAATTTACCATTCCAACTCCAGCCTGCGCAACAGTAGGGAGGGTGTTGGAATAGCAAACTACACCACTCCCTAGTCCAGAGCGCCCCCCACAGCAAGCCGCAGAAATGACCCGCGCTGCAATGGTTACCCCTGCAACAGCGCGGTCGCTGCAACAACCGCGCTGCAATCGCATGCGTTGCACGCATGCGATGTAAACGCTGCTTCCCTAAGCATTTACTTAAAAAACAAGCATTTGCAATGCAATAGGTATCGCACTCACACGAGTTCGAGCCACCGGCACTGCAAATGACAATGCCCTCCACCCATGCTTTGGGTTTTAAAACATAAATAAAAGGCATTGTCATTCACAATACCAACTGCCCAAAATCTCGCGAATGCGAGACCTATTGCACTGCAATAAAGGGCCTTCTCGACGACTTGTTAGATTGTAAATATCAGAGGAAGAGACCGGCCTGCGACGTCTTCAAAGTAGTGATAAATAGTGCAGTGAAGAAGATGTGCAAGTGTTGTAAATTACACAGACACAAAGTGTGAAGTGAGATTTACATATGATCCGAGCTATAAACACTAACAAAGCGCTCCAACACCTTTCGCTCTGTGATCACACTGTCGCGGCTCAGGAGGAAGAGCGGGAGGGGGAGCTATTTCCTGCCCTCTCCGTGATTTGAGTGTGCAGTGTGGCATTGCGTAATGTTATTGCCATCTTTGGCCTAATAAAAAACACTCCAGCTGTAGTAGGGCCCTGGCTTCACCTCCTGGTGCAGAGCAGGCTGTGCTTTATGGCAGGCATGGAGGGAGGGAGGGAGGGATGGTCTCGGCTGCAGCTCCGGCCTCATACAGTGCCCCTGCTATTACTAGTGAGCGAGAGGGGCTGAGGTGGTGGTATTGGTGGTAGCGATATTGTTGGTAGCGGTAGTGGTGGTAGCGGTAGTGGTGGTGGTATTGGTGGTGGTGGTGGTAGTATTATTGGTGGTGGTTGTTGTATTGGTGGTGGTGGTATTGGTGTTGATATTGGTGGTGGTGGTGGTGGTATTGGTGGTGGTGGTGGTATTGGTGGTGGTGGTAGTATTGGTAGTGGTGGTAGTATTGGTGGTGGTGGTAGTATTGGTGGTGGTGGTAGTATTGGTGGTGGTGCTGGTGGTAGCGGTATTTGTAGTAGCGGTATTGGTGGTAGCAGTATTGGTGGTAGCGGTATCGGTGGTAGTGGCAGTAGTGGTATCGGTGGTAGCTGTATCGGTGGGTGGTGGTATTGGTGGTGGTGGTATTGGTGGTGGTGGTGGTATTGGTGGTGGTGGTGATATTGGTGGTGGTGGTGATGATATTGGTGGTGGTGGTGATATTGGTGGTGGCGGCGGCATTGGTGGCGGCGGCGGCATTGGTGGCGGCGGTGGCATTGGCGGTGGCATTGGTGGCAGCGGCGGCATTGGTGGTGGCGGCGCCAGCATTGGTGGTGGCGGCGGCGGCATTGGTGGTGGTAGTATTGGTGGTGGTAGTATTGGTGGTGGTGGTAGTGGTATTGGTGGTGGTAGTATTGGTGGTGGTGGTGGTATTGGTGGTGGTGGTGGTATTGGTGGAAGTGGTATTGGTGGGGGTACTGGTGGTATTGGAGGTGGTGGTATTGGTGGTGGTGGTATTGGTGGTGGTGGTATTGGTGGTGGTTGTATTGGTGGTATTGGTGGTGGTATTGGTGGTGGTGGTGGTTTTATTGGTGGTGGTGGTATTGGTAATAAAACAGGCTTTTGAAAACAACCCATCAGGTGGCTTTAGTACAGATGACATGTAACACAGATGTGCTGTTGTCAGCTTCAGCCCATTAGCACAGGATTATGTGCTACCTGGAATTCACATGACTTTCGCTAATCATTTCTAAATCCATTTTACTTGGAGGCGGGGAGGGGTTGAAACAGACACGAGATAATGCTGGGTTAAAGTGATTGAAAGCGGGTGCCCGTGTTAAGGGGGAGCTGTGCTGCTTAAAAAAAACACGAGCGGTTTCAGCTGAAGCAGCGCATGTCCGCCTGCAGTAAGAGAAACTCAAAGTAAGTAGTGCTTACAGACTACATAACAGGTCTTGTGTAACAACCGAAGTAAAGGGGCCAGTCGCCATGGGAGGGTACAAATGAAGACAAGGCCGTACTAAGGAGGGACTAACAAGCCTATTAACTAATCTGAAGGCAGCATTTACGAAAGACAATGACACAAGCAAATGAAAAATAAGGGAGGGGAGTGGGCGTGGCTTCTCTCCCATACTCTACTACAGCAGTCTCAAACAGCAAGCAGCGCATGCACGCTGCCACTAGGCTCGACCTAAAAATCTCCATCAAGGTAACAGACGTGAGAGGCCCCAACTAGGTGAAGAACTGCCTCAGTTACTTTGGAAGCTGTAGACCATGAACTTCCTTCAAATTAATCCTTCCAAGACTGACAATATCCAGTACCATACACTCACCCCACTACACCTTTTTATAGTTAACTGTTTTAGTTTTAACCCATGTCTAGGTCTCAAAGTTCCTATTGTCACACCTTACAAATCATATTTGTTCCAACATCAATTTTAGGCAAAATCAATGATCTCACCACTGTCACCAAATTTAACGTCCTGGTTCTAGTCATTCCTGCTTAATCGCTCTTCAGAAATGCATCAATGATGCGTCTTCCTACACCCTAAAAGCCAGTGTACACCGCTTTACACCTCTCACTTGGAGTTAAACTTTTTTTTACATTAATAGCTTTACAGGAATTTCAAAACAAGCAACAATAATATGAAATCCAGGGCGGTAGTGACAACAGCAATATGAAAGACAGCGATAAGTGGCCAGCATAAATGAGAGCAACCTCCCCTGTTGCTTCTCTCTCACAAGAATTTCAATGGCACAGGTGATTCATGAGGTCTGCAGCAATGTGGCATATTCCAGCCCATGTCACCACTAAGTAGCAATGATAAAGTGTTCTATCAACTGGCCCCAAATCGGAATGTGTTTAAAGGGGGAGGCAACTCAAACTTAACTAAATACATAGGTGTCTCTGACAGATCCATGCTGCCGAATCACTCACTGAGGGCATAGGTGCATATTTGCCCCTCCACTTCTTTACAATTTCTCATTTAACGTGGTGTAACCCCACACTTACTAAACATTTCAGCCTCCCTAAGCAATTTCTAGGTCTTTGAGGAGGGCAAGTAGTAAAATGTTGGGAGTATCCGCATGAAGTCACCCCAAGATCTCACTCAAAGCTCGGAAGACCTCCCCCCAGAAACCCTCAACCATCCTACAACCCCAAACTGTGGGGAAAGTCCCCTCTGTGAGTGAGACAGCTTATGCAATCAGGTGAGAAATTCTACTGTATTTTCCATAGTCTTTCAGGCCTTTATCACACACAGTAGATAAGACCTTGCCAACTATCGGCCTACTGCTCATATACCCTGCATCAGCATGCTCACTGAAAAAAGTCAATGCTCTACTTCAAGACATTAACACCAACCATCTCCTACAGCTATGAATTCAGCTTCAGATCATACTGCAGTATGCACAAAACGCCACTGGAAATTACTTGAGGCCGCTTCCAAGTCCATCATTATTTTGCACATCATGCCACCTCAGTTTGGCCCCAGCCATATGCAAATCAGTCTTGACCTTGCTCCGATGGAAACAGTCAAGTCCCAACTGCCAGGCCAGGTCCTCTGTGAACCGGAACACAAGCAGCCCAGGACTGATGGATTGAAATGCTGCCCAAGTAATTACCAGTGGATGAGACTAATTCAAGCATTCCATCCATCACTTTTTGTATATTTCAGATCTTACAGCAGCACAGTGACAACTACCTTACATATCATAGACTATGCACTCAAGACCACAGATAAAGAGGAGCCTTCTGACATTACTGGACCTGTCAGTTGCTTTCAACACGATCTACCACCCCACCATCATCCAGACCCTGAAGTCTCAAATGGGATTCACTGGCTTTCATCATACCTATGAAACTGATACCAGTTCCTTCACATGGGCACTACCACCAGGTCCATGATCACCTGCAATGTTCCCATCTTATCCCCTGTCATCTTTAACCTCAACATGTAACATCAAAATTCACCAATACACTGACACACAGCTCTGTTTAAAGGTCTCCTCTTCTCCAGACAACCAATGCCTTAAACACTGCGTGTGCATCATTCAGTCTTATGTGCCCAGCACCTACCCGAGGCATAACTCTACTAAAATGGAATTACTGCTATTCGTCATAAATAGACTAGACTTTTAGAGCTAATCCAACTTAGCTCAACTAAATGAACTTAGACAGATTCGAACTGTAACTTTCACCCAATGCCAAGTCACACAGTGTTATATTCCATATAGGTACCCTATATAGGCGCAGGTAACATTGCAACCTTTCACCTACATCCGTCCCTACATTACATACATAACGCTTCTTAGGCACTGACCTTTGACCTAGATATGACACTGCATTCAGAACTTGGGTTTTTCCCTGGTTCGATTCTCATACATTATGCATGAGGCTTCTAGGAAGCACAGCAGGACTAACAGTAGGATTACCATCTCCTGTATAATATCTCTGTATAAAGTTCAGGCCCAACGTCATCCTTTAGGCCGACACAGTAACACAGCAAGGTAGGACCCCTGGGGAGACCTATGGATATATAAACAGCACATCTTGCTTAGGAAGATAGAGGAGACCGAGACTTCCCGGCTGACACACTGACCAGAGACGCTGAGGTTCCTGCATGCAGACGCTCCAGCTCGCAGTGGTCCAACATCCCTCGCGGGGTGTCCAACTCGAGACCAGGACGGGGTCCCACATTCACTCATTCTCAGGTAATGGGGTTGACTAGATCCTAGAGGGATTCTTGGCATAACACCTACATTGATGCTAGGTACATTTAGGTACATCTAGTTAGGGAGGCATCGTAGGAGAACGCACTTTTTATCATGTGTTTTATGTACATGTATATATTCATGATTTCTGCAAGATGGTAGAACTTTACCATCCCTTTACTTTTGTAGTATTGCTAATCATCTATATCTGCTACTGTCTAATGGTTGTTGCAGCTCATATATTCTACACTAGAATACCAACTGTTCAATAAATACTTACTGTGTGTTTGTAATTAATAATTCACATTTTAGAAAAGACACGCGGGACAGTGAAGCTTGCATATGTGTTTACTAACCATAACAACATGAACGAAGGACTAAAACGCACTCTAACAAGGGATCTTTACTGCGCATGCGTCTACTGCATCTACGTAGTATGACGTACTAATGCTTGGAGGGAAAATCTTGCGCCTGCGCAAAAGATATTAAAATGGCCGCTGGAAAGTTCACGTGCATGGCACCTGCTTCGCAGAATAGAAAATAAGTTTTATACTAACGCAAATGCAGAAAAGGGTAATAATAATTAAAGTGGGTTAGAGTAGAGGTTGGTGGTATACAGTGAAACCATTTATTTTTGAGAATAGCATTTCTTCTTTTGACTTTATTATTAGTGCGCATTTGGGCCTGTCAAACTTGTCTGAATCGAGCCGACTGACTTGACCCCGCACATGCGCACATGAGAGAGAACAAGGAAGGATGAGTAAGGACTTGTCACGCGTCCAAGGCCAGAGAAGATGTGCCCTGGGAACATGAGGGTGAAGAGTTCATATGAAGAAGAGTTATTCATGAAGTTGAAACATTTTGTATTAATAAAGTTTGGAGATGTATGGGAAAGGAAATGATTTAATAAAGTTTGAGGGGATGGGTTAAAAGACAATGGTTCAATGAAATAAGTGAAATGTAAGCATGCTGTGACCATCATCCCCCCTCGCCTGACCAATCAGAGTTAGTATTTTATGAAATTGAAACATTAATGGGTGGTACATGGTTATGGAAAGGTATAATTGAGGTAGTTTTAGTTAGTTTGTGGAACAGTCACGGGAGCAGAAGCTGAGAGAGCTTAACGGGAGCAGAGGCGATGCAGAGCTCGGGATGCTGTCGGTGCTGGGGATGGTGCTGAAGCTGTGAGACGCTGATGAAGAAAATCGAATGCAGAACCATCTATTTAACTTAATTGGGTTAGAAAGAAGATCACGGAAGAACCACGAGGAGGAAGAGAGTGTCAGAGAGGGGTGCGACGCAGTCGTCGGTATCTAGAGAGGTGAAGCATCCTGTCCTGATTCCTGTCCTGAAGTCTTTGTCTCCTGATCTATCCCGGGGACCCTTACCAGCCCTTTGGCCAGGGGGTTGGTCTTCACACCATTCTTGGTAACTATAAATTCATCGTCTTGATAGATGTTCTTCTCTCTCTGTCCTCTCCTTTCTGAGCATAGTTATTGTGTGAATCTGAATTATTAGTGTTTATTGAGTATTGATTGAATTGACACTCTTGCGAATGAGGGTGTTTGTACTGAAACTTTGAGATGGTTTACATGCAATTAATTTAGATAAAGATTTTAAAACTTCCTGAGTCTGTGATTATTTCAATTTTAATCAAGAAATGTTTAATAAGTTATGTTAATTATCACCATCAACTAGTTCCAACTAATGGTCCATCGACCAGAGGAAAGAACTTTTTGATCAGTGGAAGGTTTAGTTAGAACAGAAATATAACTATTCCTGAGACATAAAATCTATACACTACAAGCTCCAGCGGTCTACTTGGTATTAGTGTGAGAAGTTATATGGGCCCAGGTGAGTATATGGTAGTGGAGTATCTGTTGTTAGTACACCGCTGGATAACTTGCAGGTGATATTGTAGCCGTCGGGGATGGCGATGTCTTGTCCGGAGCAGAGGTTGGTCCAGGTTTACATGAAGAAGGTGATGTCTGAAGAGGTGGCGTCGAGGAGGTCCCAGATTTCTGTGGTGTATTTGTGGAGGGATGCAGTTGAGTCGGTCGGGTGCGCTGTTGGTCGGCTGGGCAGCAAGAGGCGCTGGTGTGCTGATGTGGCAGGAGGTGCGTTTACAGTTTCGGCAGGCGCAGGGTGCAAGGGTATTCTTCGGTGATGCTAGATGGCAGGCGGCGTGGCGTCCAGGGTTGAGGACGAGGAGGGTGCTGGCGTCATAGCGGTGGAGTGTACGAGAGGCAGGGTCCCTGGTTCTGGGCACGGTACAGGGGCGTACGGACGCAGACGGGCTTGCCTTTGGCTTGCCTTCCGCGCACCAGTGGCACACCCGAGGCGCATGGCTGCACAGCGTCCGCCATTAAGTATTGCTGCAGATGGGCTTGACAGCTGGAAGGCGGGAAACCCAGAAAAGGACACTGGAGGGGGCAGGGATGCGGTGGATCGCAGCAGCAACGAGGGAGAGGATAGGAAAGAAATTACTGCAAGTAAGCACTGGAAAAACAAAGCCAAACAAAGCAAAGATAAAAAAAGATAAAGGTAGAAAAACAATGGAGAAGAGCAGTAAGATGAACAGGAACAGCAGAAAAGAGGGACAGGAGGGCAGTCAAGCTGCAGAGCAGTGACGCTCTACCACTGGACCACCGGGGGTGAGGCACAGGCAGGAGCCTGCTGGTGGAGGAGTGACTCGAACACCTGACCTCTGGGTCAGAGGAACCAGCAGCAGCAGATGGGGACAGCAGCAGCAGCAACCACACGGCGCAGCACTGTGGGAAGAGGAAGTCCACTAAGAAATAGTCCCCCATACACCCAAAAGCAAACTAACAGGGGGCAAGGAAAGGCAGCACCACCTGGTTGCCTCTTGAGGCCAATAGTGGTGACCAGATTCTGTGTTCCCCAGTTCCCCAGCGAGTAACGGTGGATCAAACTGCATACCCAAGGGCTTGGGCCAAAAACGGCCCCCGTACCCCTGGCACCCACTGCCACCAATAGCCGATCTCAGTGACTTGAGCCAGTTAATGGAGTCCCCCACCAGTCTTGTGAGGTGCCTTCGGTGATGTAGGTCAGCCGCAGCGCAAGGATTGCTCAGGGAATGGTGTGCGTCACCCACAGGTTCTAGGCTTGGGCCCAACTCACCCCTGGGCCTCTTCCGATACGCGTCCCACCTTCTCCTCACCTGGACATTGACACTGGGGCTCGATGCGCTGCACTCTCTCCAAATCTGTGACTCAGCCAGCAGGAGCCTCGGCCAGGTGGGATTTCGGAAGCCTGGGTACAGCAGTCGCCGCCAAGTCCACTGGGGAACCTCCCGATGCAGGTGATGCAACAGGGCCCCCTTAGGTGTGAAGTTGCAGCGCTCCTGCCACACATTTGGCGCAGCACAGGGGCCTCACCCTCCACCGCGTCCGGCCTGCACAAAATCCTCTGGCCTGTGATGCAGAGAGGCACAGCCCACCATTTGTAATCTCCTCCGTGCACCCCGGTGTAGTGGTGGCGCCTGGTATGCGATGCAGACCTCCCTATGTTGGTGCGCAGTAGCGCCTCTACCGTTCACAGCTCCAAAGTGCGCCAGGCAACCAGCCAGACTTCACCACCAGGTAAGGGCGATCGCCAACACCTCAATATCTACTGCTATGGCCCAGCAACTCCACAGCACCTCTGCCTCCCACCCCGGGTCACAGACGCAGGCCCAGCGAGGCCTCTGGGCCCCGGGGACTGTCCCCACTTTTAAGGTTTTGGCTGCCATGGTGTTGCAAGGAGAGCGCTATAATAAGTGATGCATCACTGTTTTTTCTCAGCGATGCGCCTCGTTTCATAACTGTAGCCCTGAATCTGCAATTCCTCTTCCCTGGGACTCTGGCTGGCCATCCTGGCTGTTGGGGGGCTTGGGGGGGATTGTTGATCTGTGCTGCACTTGGCCCTGGCTGCTCCATTCTGCATTCCATTGGTTTTATTTCCTATTTTTCATTGGAGGTGGATTTATAGGCTATTTTGCCTCTAGAGGCAAAAAAAGTCACGTTGGGCTGACTAACGTGAGTTTTTTCTGCCGCTAATGGGCCTTTCGTCACTTTTCCCTCGCTTATGTCAAACTTTGTATCGCCTTGACACTAGTGTTAGCGGCAGTTTTCACCACGGCTAGCTGTTACTATCATCATGTAGTGACGTATTGTAAATACATCGCTAACAGGGCTATGCCGTGTTAAGAAAACTGCTGCTAACTAACGCTAACGCTAGTTAGCGGCAGTTCTTGTACATATACCCCTCTGTCTGTCTGTCGGTAGACGTCCCGTAAAGTAGGTTCTGTAATTCAATGGCATAGATAGACTGTGTCTGTCTGTCTGTCTGTCGGTAGAAGCCTCATAAGGTAGGTTCTGTAATTCAATGGCATAGATAGATTGTGTCTGTCTGTCTGTAGAAGTCCCGTAAGGTAGGTTCTGTAATTCAATGGCATAGATAAGCTGTGTCTGTCTGTCTGTCGGTAGAAGCCCCTTAACTTAGGTTCTGTGATTCAATGGCATAGATAGACTGTGCCTGTCTGTCTGTCTGTCTGTCGGTAGAAGCCTCATAAGGTAGGTTCTGTAATTCAATGGCATAGATAGACTGTGTCTGTCTGTCTGTCTGTCGGTAGAAGCCTCATAAGGTAGGTTCTGTAATTCAATGGCATAGATAGATTGTGTCTGTCTGTCTGTAGAAGCCTCATAAGGTAGGTTCTGTAATTCAATATCATAGATAAGCTGTGTCTGTCTGTCTGTCGGTAGAAGCCCCGTAACTTAGGTTCTGTGATTCAATGGCATAGATAGACTGTGTCTGTCTGTCTGTAGAAGACCCGTAAGGTAGGTTCTGTAATTCAATGGCATAGATAAGCTGTGTCTGTCTGTCTGTCGGTAGAAGCCTCTTAAGGTAGGTTCTGTAATTCAATGGCATAGATAGACTGTGCCTGTCTGTCTGTCTGTCTGTCAGTAGAAGCCTCATAGGGTAGGTTCTGTGATTCAACGGCATAGATAGATTGTGACTGTCTGTCGGTAGACGCCTCATAAGGTAGGTTCTGTAATTCAATGGCATAGATAGATTGTGTCTGTCTGTCTGTAGAAGCCTCATAAAGTAGGTTCTGTAATTCAATGGCATAGATAGGCTGTGTCTGTCTGTCTGTAGAAGCCTCATAAAGTAGGTTCTGTAATTCAATGGCATAGATAAGCTGTGTCTGTCTGTCAGTAGAAGCCCCATAAGGTAGGTTCTGTAATCCAATGGCATAGATGGACTGTGTCTGTCTGTCTGTCGGTAGAAGCCTCTGTCATGTCAGCAGCGACTGCTAAAATAGGCACTGGGATCGAACCACGTGCATTAGACTGTGTCTGTCTGTAGGTAGCAGAAGATATAGCAGTTTCCAGGATTCAAAGATGTAGATTAAACTGTCCGTCTGTCAGTAGCAGCTTGTACGGTACGTTCTGCCTACCACAAACTCATCAGACACTAAAGGAAGAAAGTACTCCAGGACAGAATCTCCGCCCACGCACACAACAGCAAGGAACTCTTCGTCATCATCAAAGAGTTCGCCAAACCCAACAGCGAGTCCACTGACATCCCAACCTCCCAGGACCTCTGCGACAAACTCAGTGCCTTCTTCCATCACAAAATCAAGACCATCTATGACAACTTCGACAACAACATCCTCCACTAGGCTCCATCACCCTCCGCCTCCTGCACCACACAGCCGACACTAGACAGCTGGACCACCCTCAGCATCGCAGACACCCTAAATACCATGAGGACCACTGACTCCGGGGCCCCCACGGACCCCTGCCCCCACCACATCTACCACAGAGCTGCAGACATCATCGCCCCCGAGCTACAAAGAATCATCAACCGATCCTTCGAGACCGCCTCCTTCCCTGATGACTGGAAACACACTGAGATTAACCCACTTCTAAAGAAACCCTCGGCAGACCACACTGACCTCAAGAACTTCAGACCAATCTCCCTACTTCCCTACCCGGCGAAGGTCATTGAAAAAGCTGTCAACAGCCAACTCGCCTCCTTCATCGACAGGAACAACATCCTTGACTCCTCCCAATCAGGCTACAGGAAGAACCACAGCACAGAGACCGCCCTCATCGCCGCGACAGATGACATCCACTCCCTACTCGACAGAGGAGAGACTGTGGCCTAGACCTCTCCGCAGCCTTCAACACAGTATCACACTGCACCCTAGCCAGCGGACTCCACAATGCAGGAATCCAGAACAAAGCCCTCGACTGGATCCGCTCATTCCTCTCCGGCAGAAAACAGCGGGTCAGACTTCCTCCCTTCATCTCTTAGCCTACGCCAACAACCTGTGGATTCCCCCAAGGATCCTCCATCAGCCCCACCCTGCTCAACATCTACATGGCCCCCCTCACTTCCATCGTCGGAGCACACGGACTCAACATCGTATCATATGCAGACGACACACAACTCATCATCTCACTATCCAACAAACCCAACATCTCGAAACTCAACTTTCAAGAAGGAATGGAAGCAGTCGCCAGGTGGATGAAGACCAGCTGCTTACAACTGAACACAGACAAAACCGAAGTACTCATCTTAGGCCCCCATCATGACACCTGGAATGACACCTGGTGGCCCCGTGCCCTCCGGAACCCACCCCCACCCACAGACCACGCACGCAACCTCAGAATCATCCTGGACTCCGAACTCAAAATGGACTGCCAGATCAACGCCGTCACCTCTTCCTGTTTTCACTCCCTCCATCTCCTACGTAAAACTCTCAACTGGATCCTCCTCGAACACAGGAAAACCATCGCCCACGCCCTCATCAGCAGCAGACTGGACTACGGCAACACACTCTATGCTGGGATCAACAAGAAACTCACCTGCAAACTCCAGAACATCCAAAACGCCGCCACCAGACTAGTCCTCAACCTACAGCACAATTGCCACATCACCCAACAGAGAAGCGAATCACCTTCAAGCTTCTCACCCACGCCCACAAAGCCCTCCACAACACCGGCCCGCCTGCATGAACCACCGCCTCTCGTTCCATGCACCCCGAAGATCTCTCCGCTCAGCCCAGCTCTCCCTCGCCACAGTACCACGCATCAAGAAAACCAGAACAGGAGGCCGCTCCATCTCCTTCCTCGTGGCCAAAGCATGGAACACCCTCCCACTCCACCTCCTCCAGACACCAACTCTCTCCAAGTTCCTGAAGGACCTCAAAACCTGGCTCTTCGATGAATCACCATGAGCGTCCAGCACCTTACGCCCCCTGATGGGCTATGGTATCTGATGATTCTCCACGAGGGCCTAGGAGCTGCACGGGCTTAGTAGCCGTGCCCACCCTCCCCCTAGCGCCTTGAGACCCTTCCGGGTGAGCAGCTATGCTTTACAAAACCTTGATTGATTGATTGATTCTGGGATTCAATGACGTATATTAGACTTTGTCCATCTGTCGCTAGAGACTTTTAAAGTAAATTCAGGTATTTAATGTCACTAGCGGCTTCTAAGGTAGGTTTGTGAATCAAACAGTGTAGATTAGACTCTCCATCTGTCGGTGGCTGTTTGTAAAGTAGGTTCCAGGACTCAATGGCATAGATTAGACCTTGTCCATCTTTCGTTGCAGCTTGTAGTAGAAATTCTGGAATTCACTAATGTAGATAAGACTGTCCGTCAGTCGCTAGAGCCCTCTAAGGTAGATTTGAGAATTCAATGATGTAGATTAGACCACGGCCTTGATCATACTGTTGTTGTCTGTAACTAGAGGCTTCAAAGGTAGGTTCCGGAATTCCATGGCATAGATTAGTCTGTGTCTGTATGTCTATAGCAGCTTATAAGGTAGGTTTTGGGATTCAATGGCATAGATTAGACTGTGTCCATCTGTCATAGCGGTCTGTAGGAAAGGTTTGAAGATTCAATGGTGTCGGTTCATCTGTCGATGCCGCTTTCGAAGATAGGTTCCAACATTCCATGGTGTAGATTAGACTGTGTCTGTCTGTCGCTGGCGGCTTCTAAGGTAGGTTTGAGGATTTAGTGGTACAGATTAGATTGTCCATCTGACGGAGGCGGTGTCTAAGGTAGGTTCCTGAGTTCAGTGGCATAGATGAGACTGTTTTTATTTCGGGCGCAGCTTTTGGTGTAAGTTCTGTGATTGTCGGTAACGGCTTGTAGGGAACGTACTGGGATTATAATGGTGTAGATGATACTGTCTGGGAGAGATTGTGTTGTTTGTTGACTAGGGTGAGCCCTGATCAACCAACAGACACGATCTCTTGCAGAGCGAACCACAAAAGGTTACTAAATTAACCTGTTCCAAACCTCGGGTAGCTTGGGGGAGTGGGTGTCTCCTCTCTGTCTCTGGTGTGAGCATGTGGTGTCTCCTCTCTGTAGCAGGTATGAGCATGTGGGTGTCTCCTCTCTGTCTCAGGTGAGCATGTGGGTGTCTCCTCTCTGTCTCTGGTGTGAGCATGTGGGTGTCTCCTCTCTGTCTCAGGTGAGCATGTGGGTGTGTCCTCTCTGTCTCTGGTGTGAGCATGTGGGTGTCTCCTCTCTGTCTCTGGTGTGAGCATGTGGGTGTCTCCTCTCTGTCTCAGGTGAGCATGTGGGTGTCTCCTCTCTGTCTCAGGTGAGCATGTGTGTGTGTCCTCTCTGTCTCTGGTGTGAGCATGTGGGTGTCTCCTCTCTGTCTCAGGTGAGCATGTGGGTGTCTCCTCTCTGTCTCTGGTGTGAGCATGTGTAATGTAATGTAATGTAAAAGCAATTTATGGAGCGCAAACTCATGCCCGAGGGCGTCTTGGCTCTATCAAAGACGGGTCTGAAACAGTTCAGTTGGAAAGGGAGGCTTCCTGCTGGGCCTAGGTGTCTGCTAGTCTTGCGAAAAAAGCCAGGTCTTTAAAGCTTTTCTAAAGGCCAGTAGGAAGGGAGCGGCTTTTAGTGTCAATGGTAGGCTGTTCCAGAGCACTGCGACGGTCCTGAAAAAGCTCTTGCCACCCCAGGTGGTCGTCTTGAATGGAGGGACAGTCAGGTTCATGGCTGAGCCAGAGCTGAGAGTCCTCCCTGGAATGTGGGTGTCTCATCTCCGTCTGAGGTGTGAGCATGTGGGTATCTCCTCTCTGCCTCAGGTGTGAGCACATGGGGTCTCCAGTGTCTCACATAAGCCAGTGGGTGCTTCCTCTCTCTCTCAGGTGTGAATATAGGTGTCGCCTCTCTGTCTCAGGTGTGAGCACATTGGTGTCTCCTCTGTCTCAGTTGTGAGCAAGTGAGTGTCTCCTCTGTCCCAGGTGTGAACACGTGGGTGTCTCCTCTCTGTATCAGGTGTGAGCATGTGGGTGACTCCTCTCTGTCTCAGGTGAGCATGTGGGTGTCTCCTCTCTGTCTCAGGTGTGAGCATATGGGTGTCTCATCTCTGTCTCAGGTGAACATGTGGGTGTCTCCTCTCTGTCTCAGGTGTGAGCATATGGGTGTCTCATCTCTGATTCACGTAAGCACATGGGGGTCTCATCTCCGTCTGAGGTGTGAGCACATGGATGTCTTCTCTCTGTCTCAGGTGTGAGCATGTGGTGGTCTCCAGTGTCTCACATAAGCCAGTGGGTGTTTCCTTTCTGTCTCTGTTGTGAGCAGATGGGTGTCTCCTCTGTCTCAGTTGTGAGCAGGTGGGTATTTCCTCTCTGTCTCAGGTGAGCACGTGGTGTCTTCTCTCTGTCTCACATGAGCATGTGGTGTCTCCTCTCTGTCTCAGGTGAGCATGTGGGTGTCTCCTTGCTCTCTCAGGTGTGGGCACCTCGGTGTCTCCTCTCTGTCTCGGGTGTGTGCACCTGGGTGTCTCCTCGCGGTGTCTGTTGTGGGCATCTGGGTGTCTCCTCACTGTCTCAGGTGTGGGCACCTGGGTGTCTCCTCGCTATCTCAAGGGGGGGCACCAGGGTGTCTCCTCTCTCTCTCTCAGGTGTGGGCACCTGGGCGCCTCGTCTCTCTCTCTCTCAGGTGTGGGCGCCTGGGTGTCTCCTCTCTCTCTCAGGTGTTGGCCCCTGGGTGTCTCCTCGCTGTCTCAGGTGTTGGCCCCTGGGTGTCTCCTCGCTGTCTCAGGTGTGGGCACCTGGGTGTCTCCTCGCTGTCTCAGGTGTGGGCACCTGGGTGTCTCCTCGCTATCTCAAGTGGGGGCACCAGGGTGTCTCATCTCTCTCTCAGGTGTGGGCACCTGGGTGTCTCGTCTCTCTCTCTCAGGTGTGGGCACCTGGGCGTCTCGTCTCTCTCTCAGGTGTGGGCACCTGGGTGTCTCCTCTCTCTTTCAGGTGTGGGCACCTGGGTGTCTTCTCTCTCTCAGGTGTGGGCACCTGGGTGTCTCGTCTCTCTCTCTCAGGTGTGGGCACCTGGGTGTCTCGTCTCTCTCTCAGGTGTGGGCACCTGGGTGTCTCCTCTCTCTTTCAGGTGTGGGCACCTGGGTGTCTTCTCTCTCTCAGGTGTGGGCACCTGAGTGTCTCCTCTGTCTCACGTAAGCATGTGGTGTCTCCTCTCTGTTTCAGGTGTGAGTATGTGGGTGTCTCATCTCTGTCCCAGGTGTCAGCAAGTGGGCTTTTCATCCCTGAATCAGGTGTGGGCACCTGGGCGTCTCCTCTCTCTCTCAGGTGTTGGCCCCTGGGTGTCTCCTCGCTGTCTCAGGTGTGGGCACCTGGCTGTTTCCTCGCTGTCTCAGGTGTGGGCACCTGGCTGTTTCCTCGCTGTCTCAGGTGTGGGCACACAGGTGTTTAAGAAGGCCAGTGCCCATGGGCTGCCACCGTTGCCACCAACAGTTGGCTGCATCGTTTCGAGATGTGGGGACACCCATGGGGTGCGCCTTCTTCCAGCTCAATGTACCTCTGGGGGAAGCTTCATGGGCATGTGGGACCCGAGATACCCCTCCCCCTGGGGCCCAAGACACCCCTCCCCTCTGGGACCCAAGACACCCCTCCCCCAGGACCCGAGACACCCCTCCCCCCGGGGACCCAAGACCCCTCCCCCCCGGGACCCAAGACACCCCTCCCCTGCGGACCCGAGACACCCCTCCCCTGTGGACCCAAGACACCCCTCCCCCCCGGGACCCAAGACACCCCTCCCCCCGGTACCTGAGACACCCCTCCTCCCTGGGACCCGAGACATCCCTCCTACCCGGGACCCAAGACAATCCTCCCCCGGGATCCAAGTCAGCCCTCCCCCCGGGACCCAAAAGACCCCTCCCCCTGGGGACACGAGACACCCCTCCCCGGGGACCCGAGATACCCCTACCCCTGGGGCCCAAGACACCCCTCCCCCGGGGACCCGAGATACCCCTCCCCTGGGGCCCAAGACACCCCTCCCCCTGGGACCCAAGACACCCCTCCCCCAGGACCCGAGACACCCCTCCCCCGGGGACCCAAGACCCCTCCCCCCCGGGACCCAAGACACCCCTCCCCTGCGGACCCGAGACACCCCTCCCCTGTGGACCCGAGACACCCCTCCCCCCCGGGACCCAAGACACCCCTCCCCCCGGTACCCGAGACACCCCTCCTCCCTGGGACCCGAGACATCCCTCCTACCTGGGACCCAAGACAATCCTCCCCAGGGATCCAAGTCAGCCCTCCCCCCGGGACCCAAAAGACCCCTCCCCCTGGGGACACGAGACACCCCTCCCCGGGGACCCGAGATACCCCTACCCCTGGGGCCCAAGACACCCCTCCCCCCGGGGACCCGAGATACCCCTCCCCCTGGGGCCCAAGATACCCCTCCCCCCGGGACCCAAGACACCCCTCCTCCCGGGACCCAAGACAACCCTCCCCCCGGGACCTGAGATACCCCTCCCCCTGGGGCCCAAGACACCCCTCCCCCCGGGGACCCAAGATACCCCTCCCCTGGAGCCCAAGACACCCCTCCCCCCGGGACCCAAGACACCCCTCCCCCCGGGACCCAAGACAACCCTCCCCCCAGGACCCGAGACACCCCTCCCCCTGGGGACCCAAGACACCCCTCCCCTGCGGACCCGAGACACCCCTCCCCCCGGGACCCAAGACACCCATCCCCCCTGGACCCAAGACATCCCTCCCCCGGGACCCAAGACATCCCTCCCCCTGGACCCAAGACACCCCTTCCCCAGGGGACCCGAGACACCCCTCCCCCGGGACCCAAGACATCCCTCCCCTGGGACCCAAGACATCCCTCCCCCGGGAACCAAGACACCCCTCCCCCGGGACCCAAGACACCCCTCCCCTGGGACCCGAGACACCCCTCCCCCAGGACCCGAGACACCCCCTCCCCCGGGGACCCAAGACACCCCTCCCTGCGGACCCAAGACACCCCTCTCCCCGGGACCCAAGACATCCCTCCCCCCGGGACCAAAGACACCCCTTGCCCCAGGGACCCGAGACACTCCTCCCTCTGGGGACCTGAGACATCCCTCCAACTGGACACAAGGCACCCCTACCCCAGGGGACCCGAGACACCACTCCTCCCCGGGGTCCTGAGACACCCCTCCCCTGCGGACCCGAGACACTCCTCCCCCCCGGGACCCAAGACACCCCTTGCCCCGGGGACCCGAGACACTCCTCCCTCCGGGGACCCGAGACATCCCTCCCCCCGGGACCCAAGACATCCCTCCCCCTGGACCCAAGACATCCCTCCTCCAGGGGACCCGAGACACCCCTCCTCCCCGGGGACCCGAGACACCCCTCCCTCCGGGGACCCAAGACACCCCTCCCCCGGGACCCAAGACATCCCTCCCCCCCGGGACCCAAGACACCCCTCCCCCCGGGGACCCAAGACAGCCCTCCCCCCCGGGACCCGAGACACCCCTCCCCCAGGGGACCCAAGACACCCCTCCTCCCCGGGGACCCAAGACACCCCTCCCTCCGGGGACCCGAGACACCCCACCTCCCCGGGGACCCAAGACAATCCTCCCCCGGGATCCGAGACACCCCTCTATCCGGGGACCCGAGACACCCCTCCTCCCTGGGACCCAAGACATCCCTCCCCCGGGACTCGAGACACCCCTCCCCCAGGACCCGAGACACCCCTCCCCCCGGGGACCCAAGACACCCCACCCCTCCCCTGTGGACCCGAGACACCCTCCTCCCCGGGACCCAAGACACCCCTCCCCCGGGAACCAAGACATCCCTCCCCCGGGACCGAAGACACCCCTTGCCCCGGGGACCCGAGACACCCCTCCTCCCCAGGGACCCGAGACACCCCTCCCTCCGGGGACCCGAGACACCCCACCTCCCCGGGGACCCGAGACACCCCTCTATCCGGAGACCCGAGACACCCCTCCTCCCTGGGACCCGAGACATCCCTCCTACCCGGGACCCAAGACAATCCTCCTCCGGGATCCAAGACACCCCTCCCCCCGGGACCCAAATGACCCCTTCTCCTGGGGACACGAGACGCCCCTCCTCCCTGGGGACCCGAGACACTCCTCCCTCCGGGGACCAGAGACACCACTACCCAGGGACCCGAGACACCCCTCTCCTCTCCCCCTGGGCCCTTGCAGACCAGGAACCCGCTCTGACAGTAACGTGGGACCAGGAGAGGGCAGCGGGTTGCTGTTCCAGGGGCCCGAGCCACAACCAAAGGAGACAGCATCGCACACTGCCCTGTAAGGAGAATTGCAAGTCCCCTTGGGGTTCTTAATCAGGGTCACTTGAATTAAGCTGCAGCGTTTTCAGCATAATTCTTGATTTTCTGCATTCGCCACATAACCCATCATCTGCTGTGTTATCTGCAGATTTTTAACAAAACAAATTGTTTCTAACTCAAACAGATCGAAAGTTATTAAAAACGCAGGACGCGTGTTATAGCGCAGTGGCTAGCCTTTCGCCAAGGTTGGCGGGTCACCTTTCAGTTGCTTATTGCTGTGTTTGGGTGTTAAACTGGTGCTACCGAGGTGAAACCTTTGCCAAGACAGTGATAACCTGTCTAAAAAAAACAAAATAAGGAAGTAACACGTTCAAAGGATTTGCTGCATTATGCCCCATGATTTGCATATTCTCACAATATAGTCAGCCCTGCTGCATAATTTGTTCCTCCCATGCGCATAATTCCAGTGGCCCTGTCTTCAAAGCACTTTATAGTTATTGCCTCAACAAATTTTACAAGTCCCCACAATTCCCCTCAAGTCCCCACAAGTCCCCTCAAGTCCCCACAAGTCCCTTCAAGTCCCTTCAAGTCCCCTCAAGTCCCCACAAGTCCCCACAAGTCCCTTCAAGTCCCTTCAAGTCCCTTCAAGTCCCTTCACGTCCCCGCAAGTCCCCACAAGTCCCCTCAAGTCCCCACAAGTCCCCTCAAGTCCCCACAAGTCCCTTCAAGTCCCTTCAAATCCCCTCAAGTCCCCACAAGACACCTCACGTCCCCGCAAGTCCCCACAAGTCCCCTCAAGTCCCCACAAGTCCCCACAAGACCCCTCACGTCCCCACAAGTCCCCTCAAGTCCCCACAAGTCCCCACAAGTCCCCTCAAGTCCCCACAAGTCCCCACGGCACCACTCCTTCGATACCTCGAGGTCCCAGTGCATTCACCTCAGAGGTCCCAAGTTACCCCAAAGTTATCAAACCACCTGGAAGTTCGTATGACGCTAGGGTGACCAGATTTTTAGATGCAAAAACCGGGACAAGCCAGAAACAAAAGTAGGACTAAAGCCTTTAGTCTTACTCCTAGGTCTGGCCTGTCCTGGTTTTTGAGGAGCCTTTTAAATGTGTGTACAGCTCAAGGTGGATATAGCGGCAGGGCTTTAAGTGGGATGAAAATACTGGGGGGTCTCTCGAAGGGGCGTGGCCAATGTAATTAAAGGCGTGACTTAAAAACACGTAAACTAAAAATCTGTGCTTAGCATAGTGGGCCGCCTGGCTAGTATTTTGCTGCTTTTGTCACAGCATCCAGATATATATTACAACACGTAACATTACACCTTCAACAAGACAGGACTATTGGCTTTGTCAATGGTTGTTAGTTGCAGAAGATAAATAAGCAACAACTATGACTTCATTGTATAGAATATTAGAAATGCTTCACTTCTGAAATGGTGAGACTGTGAAAGAACTATAACGACTCTCTTTGAAGTTACCTTAAAGGCAGTGAAGGCTGGCACTGCTGCAGAGGGAAGATTTATTTTTTTTCACCCTGGGGGTGAGGGCAAAAATAGAGAGCCTGATTGGGACCCATCTCAGCACCTGCTTTTAAGAACTGTTGGTGCTGAGCATCGGCAGGACCCGGCCCACTGAAAGCCCTGTATAGAGGTATACATTTACAAGGCTAAATTTATATATTTATGTAACGTTACCTTGGCACACTTTAACCCCTTGACCGCGATCGGAATTCCGCTCGTGTGCTGGACATTCCGATCGCGGGTGGGGTCGTGACGAGCTCAGCTCGTCATGCGCACAGCGCTACCGCGCAGCATGACGAGCTGAGCTCGTCATGAGCACGGAAGGGGTTAAGAAGGAGACCAAAATATTCTTAATGGGAAAATACCTCGTCTAAGGAATACTTTACAATCACCTCATCGACATGTTCCACCCTCCACCTCGGCATCCATGGCCTCTATGGATGACACATCTTTCTGCACTCTGGGCATCCCCCCAAGAGCTGAGACTGCCTTCTTATATACTATATCCACTTTGTTTTTTTCCCCACATGTAGCTTGGACTCTAGACTGCGTGCTTGTATATTCTATCCACTTGCTTTAAGTCTCTGTTTTTCTTCCCCACATGTAGCCTGAACTTTAAACTGCGTGCTCCTCCTGTATAATGTATGCCCTATCTTTCCCAATTTGACCCCTCCCATCCTTAAGCGTTGTATCCCCCCCCTTAATCATGTAAAGCGCTCTGATACCCTCACGGGTCTGGTTCGCACTCTATAAAACTATAAAATAAATAAATAAATATGACAGGAACTCCACCCTGAGCCCACCTCCTCACTGCCTCCCCTCTGCTGGGGGCAAATGCTTAATGAAAGAAACACATTATTTAAAATTAATTCAGACTTTGGAGGCGCCTGTGGAAAGGAGAGTATAGGTTTCAATTCTGCTTTTCAGAATGACTTGACCTTTGTCCCAAAAACCGGGACAGCCCCGTGAAAAACCCGGACTGTCCGGGGAAATCCGGGACATCTGGTCACCCTAGTTCTAAAAGATATTTTCACATAATTATACCATCCCTTTAACTTTTGCTTTTTCAATGAATTTCTAAGGTTTTACTCAATGTAAAGTAAGATGTGATCTCTGATTATAATGTCACTCTAACCTTTGGGTTATTTTAGTGAATTCATGTTTTTTTAACTTAAAGTAAAATTGTATCACCATCCCTTACTATACCAACCCCACCTGTGGCGGGCCCTGTGCCCAATCCCCTCGCAGGTGCCCCACCTCCCATTGCTGGCCAACACCTAAGGATCGTGCAATGCCCTAAGGCACCTGGTATTTTTATTTTCACAGCGCCGCGGTGCTGCAACTTTTCACAGCAGTGCGCTGGACATCGTGGTTGTGCCGTGGCACCATGGTGCTGCTAAAAAATTATAATTATTTGAAGGACCCCACACACGGCCAAGGAGGTGCCCTGGCCCCTTATTCCTTTTTTAGGTTTCACCTGCAGAGAAATTATTCTTTTTAATATAAATTTTAAAAGGGACTTACATCCTGCCCCCTCACTTTCCTGGCTTTTCATTGTTTCATGTGATTGAACTTTCTCTTACTCCATTTCTATTGGCTGTCACATATTTTCCTGCTTGTTCCTTGTCTGCTTCTCTTATCAGTTTCCTGTCGCGGAAATACTGCTGACATCCGCTTTGGTTACTGTGACCAGACGTCCCAGTTTTACCCGGACGAACCCAGTTTTTAGAGAAGTGTCCCGGTGTTCCGACACTTTTCTCCAAATCAAATAAATGTTCCGGATTTTGGATAGTGGTCTGGTTGAAAGAAATGTCCCGGTTTTTGTTTGAGTAATGGGAAGGTAAATCCTTTAAAGAGAGGCATTTTCTCTCGGGATTTCCCTTCTCTTTTTACAAGCATCAAGAATATCATTGTGCCAGCCATCGGAACAACAGCGTTTCTGAACCTCCAGCACAACCCTGCTCCAGCCACCAGCGTGACCCTGCACTGCTCACTGGAGTCGGAGGTCACTGCCTGCACCAAGATCCATCCATCCAGCCACCAGCGTGACCCTGCTCTGCTCACTGGAGTCGGAGGTCACTGCCTGCACCAAGATCCAGCCATACCGCCACCACAACACTGCTCCAGCCACCAGCGTGACCCTGCTCTGCTCATTGGAGTCGGAGGTCACTGCCTGCACCAAGATCCATCCATCCAGCCACCAGCGTGACCCTGCTCTGCTCACTGGAGTCGGAGGTCACTGCCTGCACCAAGATCCAGCCATACCGCCACCACAACACTGCTCCAGCCACCAGCGTGACCCTGCTCTGCTCATTGGAGTCGGAGGTCACTGCCTGCACCAAGATCCATCCATCCAGCCACCAGCGTGACCCTGCTCTGCTCACTGGATTCGGAGGTCACTGCCTGCACCAAGATCCATCCAGCCACCAGCATGACCCTGCTCTGCTCACTGGAGTCGGAGGTCACTGCCTGCACCAAGATCCAGCCATACCGCCACCACAACACTGCTCCAGCCACCAGCGTGACCCTGCTCTGCTCACTGGAGTCGGAGGTCACTGCCTGCACCAAGATCCATCCATATCCCCACCAGCGTGACCCTGCTCTGCTCACTGGAGTCGGAGGTCACCGCCTGCACCAAGATCCATCCAGCCACCAGCATGACCCTGCTCTGCTCACTGGAGTGGGAGGTCACTGCCTGCACCAAGATCCAGCCATACCGCCACCAGCGTGACCCTGCTCTGCTCACTGGAGTCGGAGGTCACCACCTGCACCAAGATCCTTCCATCCAGCCACCAGCGTGACCCTGCTCTACTCACTGGAGTCGGAGGGCACCGCCTGCACCAAGATCCATCCATCCAGCCACCAGCGTGACCCTGCTCTGCTCACTGGAGTCGGAGGTCACTGCCTGCACCAAGATCCATCCAGCCACCAGTGTGACCCTGCTCTGCCCACTGGAGTCGAAGGTCACCGCCTGCACCAAGATCCATCCATCCAGCCACTAGTGTGACCCTGCTCTGCTCACTGGAGTCAGAGGTCACGGCCTGCACCAAGATCCATCCATCAGCCACCAGCATGACCCTGCTCTACTCACTGGAGTCGGAGGTCACCGCCTGCACCAAGATCCATCCATCCAGCCACCAGCATGACCCTGCTCTGCTCACTGGAGTCAGAGGTCCCCGCCTGCACCAAGATCCATCCAGCCACCAGCGTGACCCTGCTCTGCTCACTGGAGTCGGAGGTCACCTCCTGCAGCAAGATCCATCCATCCAGCCACCAGCGTAACCCTGCTCTGCTCACTGGAGTCGGAGGTCACCGCCTGCACCAAGATTCAACCAGCCACCGGCGTAACCCTGCTCTGCTCACTTAAGTCGGAGGTCACCGCCTGCACCAAGATCTATCCAGCCACCAGCGTGACCCTGCTCTGTTCACTGGAGTCGGAGGTCACTGCCTGCACCAAGATCCATCCAGCCACCAGTGTGACCCTGCTCTGCCCACTGGAGTCGGAGGTCACCGCCTGCACCAAGATCCATCCATCCAGCCACTAGTGTGACCCTGCTCTGCTCACTGGAGTCGGAGGTCACCGCCTGCACCAAGATCCATCCATCCAGCCACCAGCATGACCCTGCTCTACTCACTGGAGTCGGAGGTGACCGCCTGCACCAAGATCCATCCATCCAGCCACCAGCATGACCCTGCTCTGCTCACTGGAGTCGGAGGTCACCGCCTGCACCAAGATCCATCCAGCCACCAGCGTGACCCTGCTCTGCTCACTGGAGTCGGAGGTCACCTTCTGCACCAAGATCCATCCATCCAGCCACCAGCGTAACCCTGCTCTGCTCACTGGAGTCGGAGGTCACCGCCTGCACCAAGATCCAACCAGCCACCAGTGTAACCCTGCTCTGCTCACCAGAGTCGGAGGTCACCGCCTGCACCAAGATCCATCCAGCCACCAGCGTGACCCTGCTCTGCCCACTGGAGTCGAAGGTCACCGCCTGCACCAAGATCCATCCATCCAGCCACTAGTGTGACCCTGCTCTGCTCACTGGAGTCGGAGGTCACTGCCTGCACCAAGATCCATCCAGCCACCAGTGTGACCCTGCTCTGCTCACTGGAGTCGAAGGTCACCGCCTGCACCAAGATCCATCCATCCAGCCACTAGTGTGACCCTGCTCTGCTCACTGGAGTCGGAGGTCACCGCCTGCACCAAGATCCATCCATCCAGCCACCAGCATGACCCTGCTCTGCTCACTGGAGTCAGAGGTCACCGCCTGCACCAAGATCCATCCAGCCACCAGCGTGACCCTGCTCTGCTCACTGGAGTCGGAGGTCACCTCCTGCACCAAGATCCATCCATCCAGCCACCAGCGTAACCCTGCTCTGCTCACTGGAGTCGGAGGTCACCGCCTGCACCAAGACCCAACCAGCCACCGGCGTAACCCTGCTCTGCTCACCAGAGTCGGAGGTCACCGGCTGCACCAAGATCCATCCATCCAGCCACCAGCATGACCCTGCTCTGCTCACTGGAGTCGGAGGTCACTGCCTGCACCAAGATCCAGCCATACCGCCACCACAACACTGCTCCAGCCACCAGCTTGACCCTGCTCTGCTCACTGGAGTCGGAGGTCACTGCCTGCACCAAGATCCATCCATATCCCCACCAGCGTGACCCTGCTCTGCTCACTGGAGTCGGAGGTCACCGCCTGCACCAAGATCCATCCAGCCACCAGCATGACCCTGCTCTGCTCACTGGAGTGGGAGGTCACTGCCTGCACCAAGATCCAGCCATACCGCCACCAGCGTGACCCTGCTCTGCTCACTGGAGTCGGAGGTCACCACCTGCACCAAGATCCTTCCATCCAGCCACCAGCGTGACCCTGCTCTACTCACTGGAGTCGGAGGGCACCGCCTGCACCAAGATCCATCCATCCAGCCACCAGCGTGACCCTGCTCTGCTCACTGGAGTCGGAGGTCACTGCCTGCACCAAGATCCATCCAGCCACCAGTGTGACCCTGCTCTGCCCACTGGAGTCGAAGGTCACCGCCTGCACCAAGATCCATCCATCCAGCCACTAGTGTGACCCTGCTCTGCTCACTGGAGTCGGAGGTCACGGCCTGCACCAAGATCCATCCATCAGCCACCAGCATGACCCTGCTCTACTCACTGGAGTCGGAGGTCACCGCCTGCACCAAGATCCATCCATCCAGCCACCAGCATGACCCTGCTCTGCTCACTGGAGTCGGAGGTCACCTCCTGCACCAAGATCCATCCATCCAGCCACCAGCGTAACCCTGCTCTGCTCACCAGAGTCGGAGGTCACCGCCTGCACCAAGATCCATCCATCCAGCCACCAGCGTGACCCTGCTCTGCCCTTTAAAGCGAGCATGTGGACAGTAGCAGAATTAAGCAACAGCCAGAAGCGAAAGGGGCTTTGATTGAAGCCAACCTGCATGACCCCTCCGAAGCCCTGACAGAACCAGCAAGTCAGGACCCTGCCTCCATGTCAGGGCTGCTCCAGCCAGACTCCATCAGCAGCCACCAGAGACGTGCCCTTCCAGCCTACAAACCAGCACTGGAGCAGCAACGTAAGAATTGAAAAGGCCTGAGACATTTTCTCTTTGTTGTTTGGCCTGTGTTGTGTTTCCATCAGGTGATGTGGCATTCCACCTGCCACATAACTTAGTGCCCTATGTTATATAGAGAGCATGTAAATTGGTGCATAGGAAATATTACAAAAGATGTGGGCTACAAGGTGTAGGAGTCACATGTCATCCATACTGCTGGCCATTGTATGTAAGAGCGTCTGGCCTGGAGAAACAAAGGGGCAGATTTGCTGAGTTTGCACACAGAGCTGTAACTAAAGTTCCTGCGTTGCATGAAATGAAGACAGTACAACAGCGCCATACCTCTGAGATCCGGCTCTGCTGCTCTCGCCCTAGTGGTGGAACACATTAGGCTGCATTGCACCAGTGCACACACCTTTGCACTACAGTGCAAGTATGTGCTTGTGAAACATAGGTCTTGTATAGGAAGGGTCTCCCTTCCAGCACAAAAAACTATGCTTTGACAAAGTAACTATTCCCTCTAGAGATTACATCAAAATCCATGGGTGATTGCACGGAACCCCTTGTGCACCCCCATGATGCAAAGTAGAGGGTACCGCTATTTTACCTCATGGCTACTCTCCCATGCGTTGGAAAGTAAAACCAAAGGCAACTCTTTGCACTGTGTCTGCGTCACTTTTGTGAGAAAGTTTATAGCCAATAAAATACCTCTCATTTGTCATGTGTAATTCTTCTTCTTTGTCTGTGGAGGAGGCTGGCATTGAAGTCTTTGTTCTATGTCCAAGACAGCTGTCAAATAGTCCTACTTTTATGTCGAGGGTTGCTGCAAACTGTAGTCCAACTTCTATGTCTATGACAGGTCCCGTTTTTAGGTGGAGCGTAAGCGAATGACCTCTTGTATACTTCTCTTGTGGGCTTAAACCCATCTGATTTGTTTGTTGCAATGTCCTTTAAAACTCCTTTCGGTCAGTCCTGCCTCTTTGTCCCTCCTTTTCCCTTTCATTCCTCCCAGCAGCAGGGACTAACTACAGTATCCTTACGCTTTCTTGTGTTTATCTGTTTCCCTAGTGACTTTTTTTCCCTTGGTTTCCTGCTCATTTTGGGCGAAGGTTCCTTTTCTTTTGCATTCTTGCTCTGAGCTTCCCTGCAACGCTGTTTCTGTGAGCAGGGCTGAAAATCATGCTGTTTGTCACATTTACAATCCCCTTTCCTCACTTGTGTTTTTATTTGTATTTCTCCCTCAGGCCGACTGCTGTGCTCCCTCCAAACCTTCCTTCCTGGCTCATTCACTTCCTTACCGTCTGCTGCAGGTCCCCACGCCCTCTGCCAGGGCAGCAGGCAGGCAGCTGTGAATCCTTGCAGAACATGAGCCAGTCCTGGGGTCGCCATAAGGGTAATGTTGGCGCTTGTGTGTGCAGCCATGTCTGCACGTGAAACGTGCGTGTGCCTGGGGGTACCCAGGTGTTGTGTCTCGCCATGGTAGAAATGATGCAGAGGGGACCTGCTTGTGTGTGCAGGCATGTCTGCACGTGAAACGTGCGTGTGCCTGGGGGTACCCAGGTGTTGTGTCTCGCCATGGTAGAAATGATGCAGAGGAGACCTGCTTGTGTGTGCAGCCATGTCTGCACGTGAAACGTGCGTGTGCCTGGGGGTACCCAGGTGTTGTGTCTCGCCATGGTAGAAATGATGCAGAGGGGACCTGCTTGTGTGTGCAGGCATGTCTGCACGTGAAACGTGCGTGTGCCTGGGGGTACCCAGGTGTTGTGTCTCGCCATGGTAGAAATGATGCAGAGGGGACCTGCTTGTGTGCAGCCATGTCTGCACATGAAACGTGCGTGTGCCTGGGGGTACCCAGGTGTTGTGTCTCGCCATGGTAGAAATGATGCAGAGGGGACCTGCTTGTGTGCAGCCATGTCTCCACGTGAAACGTGTGTGTGCCTGGGGGTACCCAGGTGTTGTGTCTCGCCATGGTAGAAATGATGCAGAGGGGACCTGCTTGTGTGCAGCCATGTCTGCACGTGAAACTTGCGTGTGCCTGGGGGTACCCAGGTGTTGTGTCTCGCCATGGTAGAAATGATGCAGAGGGGACCTGCTTGTGTGTGCAGGCATGTCTGCACGTGAAACGTGCGTGTGCCTGGGGGTACCCAGGTGTTGTGTCTCGCCATGGTAGAAATGATGCAGAGGGGACCTTCTTGTGTGCAGCCATGTCTGCACGTGAAACGTGCGTGTGCCTGGGGGTACCCAGGTGTTGTGTCTCGCCATGGTAGAAATGATGCAGAGGGGACCTGCTTGTGTGCAGCCATGTCTGCACGTGAAACGTGCGTGTGCCTGGGGGTACCCAGGTGTTGTGTCTCGCCATGGTAGAAATGATGCAGAGGGGACCTGCTTGTGTGCAGCCATGTCTGCACGTGAAACGTGCGTGTGCCTGGGGGTACCCAGGTGTTGTGTCTCGCCATGGTAGAAATGATGCAGAGGGGACCTGCTTGTGTGCAGCTATGTCTGCACGTGAAACGTGCGTGTGCCTGGGGGTACCCAGGTGTTGTGTCTCGCCATGGTAGAAATGATGCAGAGGGGACCTGCTTGTGTGAAGCCATGTCTGCACGTGAAACGTGTGTGTGCCTGGGGGTACCCAGGTGTTGTGTCTCGCCATGGTAGAAATGATGCAGAGGGGACCTGCTTGTGTGTGCAGGCATGTCTGCACGTGAAATGTGCGTGTGCCTGGGGGTACCCAGGTGTTGTGTCTCGCCATGGTAGAAATGATGCAGAGGGGACCTGCTTGTGTGTGCAGGCATGTCTGCACGTGAAACGTGCGTGTGCCTGGGGGTACCCAGGTGTTGTGTCTCGCCATGGTAGAAATGATGCAGAGGGGACCTGCTTGTGTGTGCAGGCATGTCTGCACGTGAAACCTGCGTGTGCCTGGGGGTACCCAGGTGTTGTGTCTCGCCATGGTAGAAATGATGCAGAGGGGACCTGCTTGTGTGCAGCCATGTCTGCACGTGAAACCTGCGTGTGCCTGGGGGTACCCAGGTGTTGTGTCTCGCCATGGTAGAAATGATGCAGAGGGGACCTGCTTGTGTGCAGCCATGTCTGCACGTGAAACGTGCGTGTGCCTGGGGGTACCCAGGTGTTGTGTCTCGCCATGGTAGAAATGATGCAGAGGGGGACCTGCTTGTGTGTGCAGGCATGTCTGCACGTGAAACGTGCGTGTGCCTGGGGGTACCCAGGTGTTGTGTCTCGCCATGGTAGAAATGATGCAGAGGGGACCTGCTTGTGTGTGCAGGCATGTCTGCACGTGAAACGTGCGTGTGCCTGGGGGTACCCAGGTGTTGTGTCTCGCCATGGTAGAAATGATGCAGAGGGGACCTGCTTGTGTGCAGCCATGTCTGCACGTGAAACGTGCGTGTGCCTGGGGGTACCCAGGTGTTGTGTCTCGCCATGGTAGAAATGATGCAGAGGGGACCTGCTTGTGTGCAGCCATGTCTGCACGTGAAACGTGCGTGTGCCTGGGGGTACCCAGGTGTTGTGTCTCGCCATGGTAGAAATGATGCAGAGGGGACCTGCTTGTGTGCAGCCATGTCTGCACGTGAAACGTGTGTGTGCCTGGGGGTACCCAGGTGTTGTGTCTCGCCATGGTAGAAATGATGCAGAGGGGACCTGCTTGTGTGTGCAGGCATGTCTGCACGTGAAACGTGCGTGTGCCTGGGGGTACCCAGGTGTTGTGTCTCGCCATGGTAGAAATGATGCAGAGGGGACCTGCTTGTGTGCAGCTATGTCTGCACGTGAAACGTGCGTGTGCCTGGGGGTACCCAGGTGTTGTGTCTCGCCATGGTAGAAATGATGCAGAGGGGACCTGCTTGTGTGCAGCCATGTCTGCACGTGAAACGTGCGTGTGCCTGGGGGTACCCAGGTGTTGTGTCTCGCCATGGTAGAAATGATGCAGAGGGGACCTGCTTGTGTGCAGCCATGTCTGCACGTGAAACGTGTGTGTGCCTGGGGGTATCCAGGTGTTGTGTCTCGCCATGGTAGAAATGATGCAGAGGGGACCTGCTTGTGTGTGCAGGCATGTCTGCACGTGAAACGTGCGTGTGCCTGGGTGTACCCAGGTGTTGTGTCTCGCCATGGTTGAAATGATGCAGAGGGGACCTGCTTGTGTGTGCAGGCATGTCTGCACGTGAAACGTGCGTGTGCCTGGGGGTACCCAGGTGTTGTGTCTCGCCATGGTAGAAATGATGCAGAGGGGGACCTGCTTGTGTGTGCAGCCATGTCTGCACGTGAAACGTGCGTGTGCCTGGGGGTACCCAGGTGTTGTGTCTCGCCATGGTAGAAATGATGCAGAGGGGGACCTGCTTGTGTGTGCAGGCATGTCTGCACGTGAAACGTGCGTGTGCCTGGGGGTACCCAGGTGTTGTGTCTCGCCATGGTAGAAATGATGCAGAGGGGGACCTGCTTGTGTGTGCAGCCATGTCTGCACGTGAAACGTGCGTGTGCCTGGGGGTACCCAGGTGTTGTGTCTCGCCATGGTAGAAATGATGCAGAGGGGGACCTGCTTATGTGTGCAGGCATGTCTGCACGTGAAACGTGCGTGTGCCTGGGGGTACCCAGGTGTTGTGTCTCGCCATGGTAGAAATGATGCAGAGGGGACCTGCTTGTGTGTGCAGGCATGTCTGCATGTGAAACGTGCGTGTGCCTGGGGGTACCCAGGTGTTGTGTCTCGCCATGGTAGAAATGATGCAGAGGGGACCTGCTTGTGTGCAGCCATGTCTGCACGTGAAACGTGCGTGTGCCTGGGGGTACCCAGGTGTTGTGTCTCGCCATCGTAGAAATGATGCAGAGGGGACCTGCTTGTGTGCAGCCATGTCTGCACGTGAAACGTGCGTGTGCCTGGGGGTACCCAGGTGTTGTGTCTCGCCATGGTAGAAATGATGCAGAGGGGACCTGCTTGTGTGCAGCCATGTCTGCACGTGAAACGTGCGTGTGCCTGGGGGTACCCAGGTGTTGTGTCTCGCCGTGGTAGAAATGATGCAGAGGGGACCTGCTTGTGTGCAGCTACTGTCTGCACGTGAAACGTGCGTGTGCCTGGGGGTACCCAGGTGTTGTGTCTCGCCATGGTAGAAATGATGCAGAGGGGACCTGCTTGTGTGCAGCCATGTCTGCACGTGAAACGTGCGTGTGCCTGGGGGTACCCAGGTGTTGTGTCTCGCCATGGTAGAAATGATGCAGAGGGGGACCTGCTTGTGTGTGCAGGCATGTCTGCACGTGAAACGTGCGTGTGCCTGGGGGTACCCAGGTGTTGTGTCTCGCCATGGTAGAAATGATGCAGAGGGGGACCTGCTTGTGTGTGCAGGCATGTCTGCACGTGAAACGTGCGTGTGCCTGGGGGTACCCAGGTGTTGTGTCTCACCATGGTA